>WOVY01011731.1:0-351066 GCA_013436015.1 Rhipicephalus annulatus
TGATAAAACGGCGAAACTGTTCAGATTCCCCGAGGGAAACCGGTGCTGAAATCTGACGCGGTGCCAACCATATTCCCAAATGTTCCTGCGTATCTTTCAAAGAAAGTGCCGAAGAAAAGGACGTCAGAACATCCACTTGCGGCCTACCATCGAAAATTCGGCGTCAGGAACCAAGCACGTCTGCTTGCGAGGAGACAGCTGGCTCGTACAGCACAGAAAGCGACAGTAACCAAATACCTGTTCCGAATGTGCCCGCAATTCCCGACGTCCGCAAGTGTGGTTCCCAGCGCTTACTGGCTCGACATCTAATTGCTGGAGCCGACAACGCCACGGTGTTTACAGTTTGCGCACTAGATGGTGACAAGTTGACTATTGACAAGTATGTGCTAATGACATCAGATGAAAACAAACTTCAAGCGACAGCTTTTGTGCAAGCCACAAAAATAAAGACCCTTGACATTACCGACATCGAAATGGCAGAAGAGTTGCTTAGCGACGTCGACTCCATGATACCATGCAGAGGGTTTGGTAAAACTGGTGAATTTGGAGTGAATTTAAAGTACAAGGAGAAGACTTTTGATGGCAGAACCTTCAGCCCATCTTGCCGTGGGGTTGCTCCAACGCCAGAAAAAGCCTGCCCACAATGCAAGCACCTCAGAAGACTACTCCTGAATCGTGAGTCCTACAGGCGAAGAAAAGGCAAAAATGTGGCCCAGTCCCAAAAGCTTTCATACAGGCTTAAGCTGCGAACAGCGCAAGCGAAAAGGAGTCGCCTGAGTGTCCTGCAGGCTAAATCACTCATCAAACAAATGAAAGAAAAGAATGCACGGAATGATTCTACAGCATTTGAAGAAGCGGTGAAGGCCCTACCCATTAAGCAGCAGCAACAAGTCAAGGCGTGCTTTGCTGCGGCTAAAAGAAAATCCACGAAAGGGATGAAGTATGAAAGTGAATGGGCTCTAGAGTGCCTTATTATGTCCATGAAAAGCCCACGCCTCTATGAGCATATACGCAAAAACAACATCATGGCGTTGCCTTCTCGAACATCACTACGTCGATATCTCAAGCGTACAGGAGTGATTCGGCCTGAGCGAAAAAGTGTTTGCTGCTGTGGCGGAAAAACAAATCTATGGACTTGTTGCAGCGCCATGGTGGGCTGTTAATTGATGAGATTAAGCTATCTGAAACACTTGAGCTTGGGAACCGATGGCACCATCGAAGGTTTTGGTGGACCTTGGGAAGTTCACACCAGAGAGTGAGCGCTCCGTAGCATGTGACCATGGCCTTTAGTATTGTTCGTTCCTTTTACAGGCACGTGGCACCAGATTATTGGTGTGTTCGCATCACGCAGCAATGTGAAGTCCGAGACGTTAGGCCAAATAATCCTCGAAGCAAGTAGTCATGAGCGAAACGCCGGTCTGCACGTAGACTTTATCACCACTGATGGAGCTGCGTGGAACAGAAGCATGTGGCACTCATTCGGCATACACGGCAGGAAAGAAAACACAGTATGTAGAAGGCAGCACCCTACAGACCCAGAACGTTTTCTGCACTTCATCTCGGACTTCCCACACCTTCTTAAATGTGTGAGGAACCCTTTGTTCGAACGGGCGTGAAACTGCCAGAAGGCCATGCCAGTGTTGACCCTATTGACTGTGCCCGGAAGCTTGATGAACAGCATGACACGACTCTCAAAGCCATGCCTCATATTAGCAAATCGGTTGTGCATCCCAATGGCTTTGAGAAAATGAGGGTAAATTATGCAGTGCGGCTTTACAGTGATGAAGTCCTCAGAGGCCTTTTCTTGTACAATGCAACCATCGAGAAAAGCATGGGAGCACAGCGGCGACAGTCAGCTTTGTGGAAAGAATGAGAGAGGCTCATTGAGGCCATGACTTCAAGGTGCAGTTCGGGTGCACTTAAGCCTGGAGGGATGCACGAGAAGTGCATTCAAAACTTCTTGACTTACCTGGACAATTGGGAAACAGCTGCTGGCTCCGGAGGTTTCCTAAGCCGCAGTACAGCCGAGGGGCTTCGTGTTACCTTATCAAGCACGCTACACCTTCTCCGCTACCTGACGATGAAGTTGAACTTCAGCTATATGATGACATGCCGCTTGAGTCAGGACCCCCTGGAGAGGCTGTTTGGAATCGTCCGACAAATGTCCTGGATGCAATGATCATCCGACTGCCTCCCAGTTCCTAATCTCGGTCAACACTTTGAGCTTCCAGAATTTGGCAAAACCACCGAAAGGAAGCAATGTGTCCTCAGGACTGCTGAGAAGTCTGCTGGGAGCTGACAACGGAAAGGACCTCACTCCTCGGAGGAAATTAGACGAGCTTCTTGACGTAGGAAACCTTGCCGAAGCACATGAAGTGCTCAATGAATACGGCCACGGCACCGAGCATGCAGACATGGTCGTGCAAAGCAGCGATGCCAGACTCATATTCTACATGGCTGGATATGTGGCAAGAAAAAGCGTTGCAAGCACCAAATGTGCAGAGTGCAGCCAGCAGCTCCTACAAGGCGAGAACGATCCATCTCCAGCTGCAGCATCCCTCACGGCTGCTGTTGACCGAGGAGGCCTGCTGTACCCATCAGTCAAGCTCAATGAACTCGTGACCACTCTCGAGAACACTTTTACCCACTGCTTCAGTGTTACAGAAGTCAAACCTGACAGCATCATGGACTTGGTTTCCTTCTTGCAGTTAAGAAAGCTTACACTTGTTGGCTGTCCTGACCACAGTATGTCCCTCACAAACAAAAATTATCAAGTTTTATGTTCTTACTAGGCTCCACTTTCATGTCAAAGCCCAGAACAGCAAACGAAACGCTAAGCAGGAAAGAATGAAATTGCTGAAGCTTAGACGCGTGCTCTGAGTTTGATATTGTAACTTTAAGCTCTATTGATTTTTTTTTTTGCCGAGTGGAAAGTGATTGTATGCCTCTTATTACTTAGTGCCAAGCGATGCGCTGTCTGTGTGCAATGTTTCAATGTTTTTAACTACTCCGAGCGTATGTAAATGTGCGTATTTTTCATTTTATTTTATTTACCCTGTATTCCATGATGTGCAATAGATCTTCCTAATAATATGATGTGGCAATAAATATTTGTTTTATTTTCCTCGCCCAGAACTTTGGTAATATTTTTTTTTAAAAAAAACGCCGTCGCCTTGCACTCCAAAACACTGCAGGGATATGCGAACGAAAGCTTTAATTTGCGCAGATTCAACGTCACAGAAGTCTTGCAGCGGCAGCCAATTCTTTTAATGCTTGAAATGGCGTTCTATCAGCCATCGTCACAGTGAGTTATCTGAATCGCCAATTTATCTGAATCATGCTTCAGCAACAGCATCTTTGAAAGGTCCGCGCGCTCAAGGCGCGCGCGCGTAACTAGCATCACCATTCCGCCGACAGCGCCACCGCCGCGCTGCTCGAAACGAAGGAGCGGCTCCGAGCTCCCGTTGGCGTCACCTCCCAATTCTAGCCACCATAACCATGGGAATGACGGGTAGTACACACATTTGCCTAGTCTTCGTACTTGCGGCTTCGTTTATTGCTGGTTACGGTTTTGTATTGAAAGAAAGAACGAACCCTTTTGAACTTAATGACTTGATTCAAAATGGTAAGCGTAAAAGAATAAGGTTGTGAAGCGCAAACTGTGAACATTTGCTAATTTATGTTTTCATAAATAACAGTTTCAAGCCACACAAATGCACACGGAGCCAGAAGCAGGCCAGAAGTGCGAAAATTAGACAAATGTGTGTACTACTACAGTGTCTAGAAATATACTGGCTAGTGTGCTGAGCACAGGCTAGGAGATGGCCCCGCAGCTGATGACTGCCGGCAGCGCCCGCATGATGCGCTGCTGTGCGAGTGGATGCATTTGCGTTCAATTGCGCTCCGCAAGCGCCGCGAAGCGTGCAGGACGCCGAGCCGCGCG
Organism: Rhipicephalus annulatus; assembly: GCA_013436015.1. NCBI lineage: Eukaryota > Metazoa > Arthropoda > Arachnida > Ixodida > Ixodidae > Rhipicephalus > Rhipicephalus annulatus. Next base: position 3,944 of record WOVY01011731.1, read on the forward strand.
AGGCCAACTATTATTTTGCTGCATTTTTCGGAGTTTTTTTTTTTTTTTACATATGCTTTATTGTATAAGAACTACTCTATTGCTTTCACAGTACTGGCGTTTCGCAATACCAAAATGAAGATCATTTCGTGGCATACATTTCACCATCTGCTACTTGCCCGCAAAAAAAAAAAAAAAAATGGAGACGCAGATCCCACGTAACTTGGGAATCAATGCTACGCAAGGTGACTCTGTTGTAATTTTATATTAGGTGAAACATTATGAAGTGGCGCTAAATATACGCAAGAAATTGGATAGTGAACACTAGAACCAGCATTGGCGTTTCACGAACATTCGGCTCTTCTTGCAAAGTATTTCGAAGACCCAAAGTTAAGGGGGTGATCGTGAGGGCACCCGGACGTAGGCGATTCGATAGATAGATAGATAGATAGATGCTCAAAGTGGTTGCAGTACGCAAAGAAATTTATTTTAAAACCCATTGACAGTATAACCACCAGAGTTATTTTTTAAAATGTGCTTTGTTCTTGAGAGCAAGAATTATCACAGAAGACCCTAAAACCTTTACCTCTTAGCCTGCACGCCATTAGGATTCGAGTGAAAACAAAGAATGATAACATGCCAATGAATAGTCTGACACTCACCGCATATGATACTCAAAACGTTGTTGGAAGGGAGTCCGACGTTGACATGGGAGAAAAACTGTGTGAATGAAATTCGAAAGGGTATTTTCAATTTTTTAGATAAATAATATTTGAAATTTTGCCTAAACGGCGATTTCATTCCCGACACCGTTCACCCTAATCCGAAAAGTATTCGATGGAGTCACTCTCAGAATGCTTTTCTCACACGACAGCCTTTGGATTCAGCCTTTTGTCTGCCCAGGAACTTCCAGGAACTTTATATCTGGATTACCAGGCTTCAAAGCTTTTTTTTTTTTTTTCGTGCTGCTCCTAAGGTGAATAGCAGAACCTATAAAAACATATTTTGTGCATTAGTCAAGTATGAAATGATGCGAGAACAAGACTTTTGAAAACCAGCGCGAGAAAGACACAATGTAGGCTTCACTTACAGAATTTTAATTGAGTTTAATAGAGCAGCACATTTTAGAAATCTTAATCACGGTAGCAGGAGTGCAGGACCTCTAACTTTAAGCTTTTGAATATATTGGCGAGAAATCTGAATATATATATGAATTTGTTTCCACCTATAATTTATACACATTATAAGAGCTTCTAATCACAGCTTCTAATTACACAATAGATGAAGAGAGCTTCTTAGATGACTACATGAAAATTTCAAGTAGCTAAAACATTGCTTTCCAGATGCCCATTATGCCTACACACAGGCCGACAATGCTAAGTGAGTGAAATTAATAATTTGCTCACCATGTATGCCAAATATCCGCCACATGCTGCGATTCCAGCTGGCCCCGTGACAGGTCACGGAGTCAACATACAAGCCCGCTCGTTCAGCCAGGACGGTGCACTCTACTATGATTTTTGCAAGCGTAGCTGCTTGAACATTGCCTTTCGAGGCAAAAACGCCAAGTATTTGTGTCCAACTCCCTAAAAAATGGGCAAGAACAATGATGGTGCAAGATTACCATGTTACTTATGTCATGTGTTTGACAGTAGTCTCTTTTTAAAACAACTTACCGGTTTAGGGTTGAAACAGCACAACCATCCCGCCCACATTTTGCGACGACGAACGTGACACTACAACAGGTCGAACACTGACAGCTGTCAAACGCTGAGCAAAGCATGGGACGACAGGAGCTTGGCGGCTCTCATGCACCCACTCGTCCGGCAGCGCCACTTGCGGCCACTGCGCGCAGTCATCACGTGCGGGGCCACCCTCTCTCGTACGGAATGCGCGCGCTCCGCACACTAGCCAGTATATTCTAGGCACTATAGTACTACCCATCATTTCCATGCTAGCTGAAGCGCCGTGTGTTGCAGCTTCCATAAACACTAGCGCCAGAGTTCCCTCTAGTAAGTATTGTGAGAAACTCTATGGGCTGCAACACACGGCGCTTTAGCGAGCATGGATGGATGAAAAACTTTATTATACATATTGCTGAATGGGTGGAGTCCCTAGTCCGGGATCCCATTGGCTTGCGCCCGGTCCTTGCGCGGGCCACCAGGGCCTCTTGGACCCCTCCGGTCTGGGCTGGACAGTGCCGCCTCCCATCTATCTCTACTGAAATCCCTAAAGACATCTGTTTTGGATGTGTTGCACGGGCACTCCCATGCCATGTGATAAAGTGTAGCTATATTAGTGTTGCATAGCCTGCATGTTGGTGAGGGGTACTTATCAGGGTCGATTTTGGAGAGTACGTGGTGGTTCACATACGATAACGTTTGTAAGCGGCCCCAGGCTACCTGTGCGGCTTTACTGAGTTGAGGATGTGGTGGAGGATATTTCCTCCGCTCAAGCCTTTGGTTTGTAATATTTCAGTGTATGTGGTCAGGTGAGCCGTCTGATCTGGAAGGGCTGGAGTCCCTACACTGAAGTTAGAGTCCCGGGGTAAGAGAGTTCGGGCAGAGGCATTAGCTAGCTCGTTGCCTCTAACTCCACAGTAACCAGGTATCCATATGACTTGTTTCCAGTCTCCCTCAGTACGGCCTAGTGTTGCTTGTGAAAATATTCTGCGTGCTAGAGGACTGATTTCGCCTTTAAGGTAGTCTCGATAGGCTGTCATTGCGTCAGTAAGGAAGAAGGTTGACGCTGGGTTTCTGAGCGCGAGAGCGATAGCAACCTCCTTCGTGCTTGTAACATTATCCTGTACAGTAGATACGCAGTCGACACATTGCCCCTGGTTTACTACTGCCACCGTGCACTGTCCTGTGTGTGACCGGGCGGCGTCCACAAAAAAGGCGCTCTCGTCATCCGAGTATTTATCATGGGCTTTGGCTCTGGCTTTGTGCCTATCTGCATGGAATGTGGGGTTTATATTCCGAGGAAGAAACTTGATGATGATGCCTGTCCACCATGCCTCCAGCAGCCTATGTTTGTTCTTAACATGCGTTGGTGGTGTGGTGTTTAGTTTAGAAAGCACCGCCATGCCAGTTCTGGAGAGGGCTAGCCTAATTATTTGATTGTCGAGATGGGCTTTGAATAGTTCTGCTGCGGTGTTGTGAAGTCCCAGTTGTTGGAGTCGTTCTGTAGACGTCCATCTAGGAAGGTTCAGTTATTTTTGGAGGTATCGCGCAATATGGCGTCGATCTTTTGTTCATATGTCCTGGAGATTTGTAGGTAGGAATAGCTGTATGTTACAAGGCTGACTACAAAAGCTTGAAAGGCGTAGGAGGTAGTGTTCCTTCAGCCCTCTGTGCTTATTGGCAATCCGGCTAACCATACATGAAATTTGGAGGCACCTGTTCCTAAGTTTCTGTATTGGGATCTCGTTGTTTCCCTTGTTGCTAAAGTATGCTCCTAGGATTCTGATGTTTCTGACTTTCTGGACGTAGGTGTCCTCTATCTTGATTTTGAGAGGTGTGGTTTTTGAATATCTGTGCCGGAAAACAAGCAATTCTGGCTTAGAGGGTGAGGATTCCAGACCCACTGCATTACCGATTAACTGGACTGTCAAGGCTGATTTTCGGAGGTTGCTCTCTATGAGTTGCAGTGAGCCCTTGGACAATATGGTGACACCATCTGCGTAGAGGGTGTGGTGGATTCCTGGAATTTGTTGTAAGGCATGTGGTAGTTTAAGGAGGGCAATATTAAATAAGAGTGGGGATATCACTGCGCCTTGGGGGGTGCCGCGGTTACCCACGGTGATAGGTTGTGAAGATAGATCACCTATATGTATCGTGGCCGTCCGTCCTTCTAAGAAAGCTTTCACGTATGCCTACATTCTTGGTCCACAGCCGAGTTCTATCAAGTTAGTCATGATAGTGTAGTGCCTTACGTTATCGAAGGCCTTTTTAAAGTCTATTGCTAGGATGGCTCTTTCTTGTCGTCGGGCACCTGTGGTAGGTAGGTCTGTTTGAGCTGTAAAAGGACGTCTCATGTTTGATCTCATGTTCGAGCTGTAAAAAGACGTCTTGAGCTGAAAGAAGCAGGCGAAAGCCAAACATGGTGTCAGGAAGAATGTGATGTTCTTCTAAGTAGTCCGTAAAGCGAAGCTGTATGGCTTTCTCCATGACTTTGCCTGTGCGTGACGTAAGAGATATCGGACGTAGATTATCTATGTTAACGGGTTTGCCTGGCTTGGGTAGGAAGATCAGGTCTACGGTTTTTCATTCTGCTGGTAGAGTGCCAGTTTCCCAGTGCTATTTATTTGATCTGTGAGGAGCTGGGTCATGTCATCACTCAGATTGGCTAGCAGATTTGTTGACACTTGATCAGCACCTGGCGCTGTGCCTTTCCGCATACAGTGAATGGCTGTTTTGATTTCTTCAAGTGAGAACTGTTTAGACAGGCTTGGGTTATCGGGTCCGTTTAAGCTGGTATTGGGGTGGGGTCTCTATGCTGTGTTAACGTATTTAGATGCAAGGGCCTGAAGAAGGTCCTCATTTGTGCCTTGGAAGCTATGTACGACTCTGTTGAGAGTTCAGCGAGTGGCACCCCTGGTAGATCCTGGGTCTATGAGGTGGCGCAAAATGTGCCATGTGGCCTTCGTGTGAAGTGCGCCCCTGAGAGAGTCACACTTGGTTAACCAGTTTTCCTTGGCCAAGTGTGGAGCATACTGCTCTGCTGTGTTTGTTATGGTGGCGATGCGATTCCCAAGTTTGCGGTTGTGTTTTTGCCGCTTCCAACGTCTAGTGAGTTGCTGTCGTGCTTCCCACAAATCGACTGCCGGAGTTTCTGGTGTTGTCTGGATCGTTCGGGTCAGTTCTGCCTTCAGACGTAGTATCGCGGTCGCCCATTCGGAGTACGAGCCGGGAGTGTTTTGGAATGGAAAATTTTCCGCTTTTCTGAAGGATGTCCAGTCCACTAGTTTCGCGGCTTTGAGGTGTCTTTTATGCTTCCTGTATTCCATGGAAATGTGAAGGATGTAGTGGTCGCTGCCGAGGTTTTCTTGTGAGTTCCACCATTGTGTTCTTGGGAGGTTATGGCCTAAGGTTAAGTCCGGGCAGGTGTCCCGAGTGACGCTGTTGCCAGTGCGAGTCGGCTAGGCCGATTCCGTAAGGAGTGTGAGGTGCTCCTGGGTAATGTCGTTATATAGCTTCCTGCTTTTCTTATCCTCTTTGTGATATCCCCATGCGGAATGGTGGGCGTTGAAGTCCCCTATGATTAATAGTGGGGCCTGTTGGGCTACCGTTTTGGCTTTCTTTATAATGTCTCGGAAAGATTGTTGCAAGGTTTAGGGTCTGCTGTATATGTTGAGTACATATACCGACGGTTGTGATCTCTTATTTGGAAGAAGCTGGATGAAGATATAGTGTAGGTTGGTGTCCTGAGGCTTTAGGTCCACGGTGATCGCAGTGCATGTGTTATATACTAATGTGCAGACTGATGTGTTATGTTCATTGGTGTGCATGGTATATCTAGGTATTCTTACATCTGCAACTGCTGTATCTTGCAGTGTTATGATATCCGGTGGTCTGGGCAGTGTATTGATGTATTGTTGAAGTGATGCTGCTTTCTTGCGAAGGCTTCTGCAGTTCCACTGTATTATTTCGAGAGTCGGAGATGTTGTTGTTATATAGTTAGGGTGGAGGAAGATGTCAACGACGCAGATGAGGATGAGGAGGAGTCGTCGGTATCGCCTACGTTATATGCAATGCTTTGTGTATCTTTGCGGCCTGTGAGTTGTTTGATCGGTAGCCGGACCTTGCTCATATCCAATTGGGATGAGTTGCGCTGATATTTGATTATTAAAGCATCGAATTCAAGTAGTTTGGGTTGTACTGCTTCCTTGAGCACAATGAGGCCTTGTTCTTTGATTTGTTGAAGAAAAGTCAGTTGGAGCTCTTTTATCGCCTGTATTTCGTCATTTTGTTTCTGGATGAGCGGCATGAGTGTTTTGATGACGAGGTCTACAATCTAATCGACCTGAGAAGGATTCGCTGTAGCGCTAGGCAGTGGTTCATGCATTGTAGGATGCTCTGGTGTATCGGTTTCCATGTAGTTAGGTTCCGTAGTGCGAAATTTTTCGGCGCTCTTAGGTGTGGGGCTAGGTGTTCTAGATTTCAATGCTCTCTCGAGCTGTTCAATCTTTCGTTGCTGTTTTTCTAGGAGTACTTGGTCCGAGAAGATAATTTTGTGTAGTTGAGTTATGGTTTGGTCGTATTCCTGGTTTGTGGGTTGAGTGGGAGTTACGGGCTCTGCCCAGCCTACCTGGGGATTTTTGCTGGCTTGCTTTAGGCCACGGCTGCGGCTGCGGTGTTTCCTTGTAGTAGCTGCTGAAGACGCAGGTCTGGATTCTGGGTTTGGCCCCGGGGATTGTTCTTCACTATTCTGATGTTCGGCAGTCTTCGTAGTTCCGCGTTGTCGGGATGGAGACCGTGATCGAGAAGCTCGCTGATTTAGGTTTTCTTGCATGGGTGAGATTGGGGGGTTGCCTTCGTTGCCGTAGCGGGGGCCTTTGCTGGCTGGCCGGAAGCGTTTAGGGCACTCCCGTGCTCCTGTCGTGTGTAGTCCGTTGCAAAGAAAGCACCCCGTCGGGCACTCGTGGTCCGCAAGGTTTACGTCGCTTTTTCCACAGCTGGGGTAGCTGTTTGGTGGGGCTGATGGGTTAGGGCAGACGTCGTTCCAATGTCCGATGGTACCACAGCGAGAGCACGTGGGAACTGTTTTACGATATTTCTGAACAGGGTTGCTTTCTCCGAAGATGAGCACGTTTCTTGGGATGTTCGCGTGTTCGAAGATAAGTACCACTACAATGGTTGTGCTGAGGCGGCTTGCCCCAATGACTTTGTTGGCAGGAGAAACGATGCGTTCCACAATGTAGTTCGTTGAGATGTGGTTGGCGATTCTGATGACGCCCCTACCCATTTGGTCAGTAGGCTTCCGGTGTGGGAATTGAGGCTGGCCCGCTGCCTTTGCGCGGGCTTTCCCGCCTTTCTCCAATTCTCATGTCCCGACATGTCTGCCCTCCTTTGCTCTCAGCCGCGCTGGGAAGGGCGGAGTGACGTTTAACTCCCTCACCCGGTAGCGGATGTTGACTGTGGCGCCGCGCGCGGGGACCCCCGAGAGGTTTTTTTTCGCGCGCTGCGTCGGGAGCGGTGAGTACAGTCCGGGACTTCAAACGGTGAGCCACGCATTCTTTTCCGTCCGTCGAGTCCCGTCGCTCGGGGCTCGTCGGACTTCGCTGACGGCGCCTCGCGCCCGATGCGAACGCTCACCTTTTGTTGCCCCGCTGCGTACTCACGGCCGAAGGGCAGTACGGTGTCCTAGTGCGTGGCCTAGCTACGCCGACCCGTCTCCCTTCGAAGCCAACGCGAGTGCCTTTGCCCTCGTGCGAGCAACCGGGCCCTTTGTTCCGGTGTCTCCGTGGATCACCTTTACCGCGGAGACGTGCTCGTGGCACCCTGTGTAGTACTTTGTGCCCGTGGCGTGGATAAGCCTACTTGCTTTCCCGCCGCGCCATTTTTGCAACGGGCTGTACTGCGTTTGGTGTTGCCACAATAAAGTGTTGCGACTTGAGCAGTATCGTGTTTCCCGCCACGGCGACGGTTAACGCGTGCCCTGCGGCTCGCTAAGACCGGACCCACGCTGGTGGCCGTACTCCTTCGGGATACGTGTACACCACACTGGCGCCCAACGCGTTATCAAAAGCTCTAGCTTTTGACTGCTCTCAGCGAGTCAGTTCGCCTGCGCGATTCGGGCTCGTCGCAACATGGCTGCTTCGCGGGACTTTTGTCCGCTGTCCCTTTTAGCGGATGCCGCGTTGCAAACGGAGGCCATTGCCTCTGTTGACGGGAACCCTTCTGCACCCGTCCGTGTCGGCACCCCCTATTGCGGTGGCGACACGAGGCGCCTAGCCGCTCCCTTTGGAGATAGCGCGTCGCTTCGGAATGGGCCTCTTGCCCTACCCGAACGTTATGTCTGCTTCGTGGCATGCCGCGTTGCACAAAGAGGCCACCGCCTCTATCGACGGGCGCCCTTCGGCGCTCGCCTGTGTCGTCACCCCTTTTTGTGGTGAATACACCGCTACGTGGTAGCTGACGCGCTATCTCGTGCCCCCTGTTGTCTGCCGAGAACCTGGATTTCGGTGCGACGGCCGCTCGCGGTGCCTTAGCACATGCAAGCGTCGGGGGCGAAACAGCAGCTTCGCCGCCATTCGGCGAGAAGGGTGAGTCCCCATGAGGACGACCTTGGCTGCTACCCAGGTAAGCGGCGCACTGCGTAGCGGCCGAGCGGGGGAACTTTCCGAAGGCCACCGTGCCGAGAGCGAACCCGCGACGCCGTGCACGCGGCGGTTGCTGCGGTCCTGAGTGGGCGCGATACCAGACTCCCCCATTTTGGGAGAATGGGAATCGCTTTCAGCAGCGAAGAGCTACTGAAGGCTCAGCAAAGTGATCCGTTTCGAGTCTCGGAGGGACGGAGCGCCGTATACGCTGCTTGCTTTGCGGCGGGCGCCGTTAAACCGTCTTGAGAGGCGCGCCGTTACGCTGCTTGTTCTGCGGCGGGCGCGATTAGGGGGCTGATACAGCGTGTGTCGCTGAGTCCCCGGCGGATTCATTTTTGCTGGACCATGACGGGCTCCTGCTGAACTATATAGCCACTGACGACGAGTCCTTAGACCCGTTTAAGGTGGTTATGCCCAAAAGTCTGAGAGCCGCACTGTTGCGATCCTCTCACGACGAATCCATGGCCGGTCACCTGAGTGGCTCGAAAGTTTTTGCAAACTGAGCGATGTTGTGACCTGGCCCGGCACGAAGCGTGGCTTTTATCGCTATTCCGTGTCTGCCACGTCTGACAAACGGTTGAGCCAAGGGTTGGAAAGCCGCCCGGTCTTATAAACCGATTGTCAGTGAGCGTCCGTGGCGCGTACTAGCTGAAAGATCCCCTTTGGAAAAACTCAGCCGTGCCCACATCGCAGACCTGAAGCCCTTTGTCACGGTCTGACGAGCTCGCGCCAGCGCCCTGCGGCACTTCGCGCAAGCAACGGGCACACTCGGAGCGGCGGACCGCATTCGGACCCCGCACCGGTATAATCTGAGGAAGCGGTCACCTTTGTGATTTCGCGCCGGACGGCGGACTTCTCCGCAACCGAAGGCCCTCAGTTTACTGTCTAGCCTCAGAATAGGTTAGCTTCTTTACGGCCTTTTCTCGTAAAGAAGTTGACCCCGCCTTGTCTGCTGCCAGTGTTTCTTTTTTTTTTTCAAGTGTTCATGTTTATTTTGTGTAATATTAAGTGTTATTTGTGTTTTATGCTTTTTTTTGCCAGATGTTCAGTGTCAGTTTGCTCTGTGTTTACTTTTTTTTCGTGTTCGTTTAGTCTACCGCGAAGGGAGCTGTGTGTGACCTTGAGTGTCGGTGCTTGCCGGGGGAGAGAGACGAAGGACGCTTTGCGCCTACGCTCGCGCAGCCGTCGGCGGTGTGTGTGCGTGCTTCTGTGCGTGTGTAAGCTTCGGTGCGAGCCCGCGAAGAGTGCGTCATGGCTGCCCCTCCATCGACGCGGACACTGGAGGTGCTGGGGGGCATTGACCCACTGACGTCAGACCATCTGGCTGTGCTCTGCTCTCGGCTGTCGCCGAAGAAGCCCTGCTGCCTTTTCCACCATGGCTCCTGCGCGAGGCCAGCTGAAAGCAGCTATATGCTGCCGGCCAACGCCAGAACGCCCCGCAGCCAATTTTGGTTCGGCCTCCCTGACCACCGGAGAGGCCCGGCTTCCCGCAACGTCCAGCGCCGTCATCGAGCCGGATATGCGGGGCCTCCGAACAACCGAAGCGGTTTTCATCGGACTCGCGGCTGATCAAGAGCAGCAACGAGCCATCAGTGAGCCCCCTCCCGTACCGCTGACCTCGCACTCGGGCATCGCACCCAGCGGACACTGTCACGCCCTTCCGCCCCTCCGCGCAGTGGACGCTATTCCCCTTCAGCACCACGAACACTAGTGCCACGTTTCTGTGCTCCCTTTCGCAGTTATTTGTATAGTGTCGTGTGTTTATTTTGTTATTTATGTTTTTGTTTCTTCTTTGTATTCATTTTTTAGCAGCAGTAGCAGGGCTGGACTGAGGTTAGCTGTCGCTCATAGCAGTGTCATTTTAACTGCATGGGTGACGTCCGGCTGCCTTTTGCAGACCGGTAAGGGCAAATTTAGGAGAGGGGGATGTGGGAATTGAGGCTGGCCCGCTGCCTTTGCGCGGGCTTTCCCGCCTTTCTCCAATTCTCATGTCCCGACATGTCTGCCCTCCTTTGCTCTCAGCCGCGCTGGGAAGGGCGGAGTGACGTTTAACTCCCTCACCCGGTAGCGGATGTTGACTGTGGCGCCGCGCGCGGGGACCCCCGAGAGGTTTTTTTTCGCGCGCTGCGTCGGGAGCGGTGAGTACAGTCCGGGACTTCAAACGGTGAGCCACGTATTTTCCGTCCGTCGAGTCCCGTCGCTCGGGGCTCGTCGGACTTCGCCGACGGCGCCTTGCGCCCGAGGCGAACGCTCACCCGCTGTTGCCCCGCTGCGTACTCACGGCCGAAGGGCAGTACGGTGTCCTAGTGCGTGGCCTAGCTACGCCGACCCGTCTCCCTCCGAAGCCAACGCGAGCGCCTTTGCCCTCGCTCGAGCAACCGGCCCCTTTGTTCCGGTGTCTCCGTGGATCACTTTTACCGCGGAGACGTGCTCGTGGCATCCCTGTGTAGTACTTTGTGCCCGTGGCGTGGATAAGCCTACTTGCTTTCCCGCCGCGCCTTTTGCAACGGGCTGTACTGCGTTTGGTTGCCACAATAAAGTGTTGCGACTTGAGCAATATCGTGTTTCCCGCCACGGCGAAGGTTAACGCGTGCCCTGCGGCTCGCTAAGACCGGACCCACGCTGGTGGCCGTACTCCTTCGGGATACGTGTACACCACACCGGTAACTGTGAACTGGCACTGACTTGTCTGAAAAGACCAGAGTTCTCAGTGTACTGTGTATGAGGTCTTCGCGTGGAGTGTTGATCACAATGATGTTTTGATCCCAGATAGGGTAGAGGCCGTATTGGGTGAAGTCAATGTGCGGGTCTGTTGCTTCTTCTGCCGCTTGAAGGAGCGCCTTGTGTATGGCTATGGCGAAGACGCACTGGCCTTTGTACTTTGCTAGGTGACATGTGACTTTGGGTTTGATGACGGCAACGAATCCATCCGGGTTCTGTCGGGGCGCATAGCGTGGGTGCCAGGTCTCCTCTTGGTTGGTAGGCTGATTATTGCTGCGATTGGTGACCGTAGTCCAGTCTTGATCTTGGGCGCTACCTTCATTTGGTGCTGTTTCTTCTGTGGTCGCGCTTCTGCGCTTGTTAATGTCTTGGATAACCCAATTTGTGTATGGCGTGAAGGTTGACGTGCTTGGGGTGCTATTTTGAAGGAACTTCATGGTTTCCGGGTCATAGCCTTGAGCTACATAGCCGGTCGCTGAGGTGGATGCCATGCCGGCTGCTTGGTGGCTGCCGCGCCACCCAACTGGGCCTTAAGTCTAGTGAGCTTCCGCCGTGACAGTCACGATTGTCACTAGATATCTGGTGAACGGAAGGTACCACCTGGTTGGTATGAGGATCCGATAAAAGCCCTGAGCTTGATGGATCTGACAGCGGTTTTGGCAGGGGTCTAGTCCTGGTAGTTGCGGCGAAATAATTTCCCGAAGACGGAGCGAGCGAGCGAAACATGCGTCCGCTCTCGACGCTGTCCTGCGTTTTTCTCAGCGAGCATGGGAATGATGATGGCATGAAGTTTCTTATTATACCCTAGAGGGAACTCGGAACCTCGGAAACGCCCACAGGCTGTTAGAGGGTCGAATAACATCGCGGCGCAGCATGTCGTCCACTTGCTCGTTGATTACACAACATTCTGAGGGAGATACGCGATATGGACGTTGCCGTAGTGATGGTTGTGCGCCTGTGTCGATGCGATGCGTAACAGTGGATGTGCGGCCGAGGGAAGGTTGAGCGACATCGAAAGAAGAGCAGAATTCTTCCAACAGGGCCAGAAGCTGGGAGCGCTGAACCGGCGTAAGGTTGTCGGCAATGGAAGGACCGAATACATCAGCTGATGATGAAACAGATGTAGAGACAGCACTATGCGTATTGGAACTTCGGCAGTGCGTGTCATCAGGTTGATCCATGACTTGTGTGTCTTCGATGGGTTCCACGCTGCGGAGACATTCTCCTCGCACCAACTTAACACTATACAGGGATGAGTTCAGAACAAAAATAGTGGTGCGGCCGTGAGTGACTTGCACGGTCGCGAAAGGAACCAGCAAGCCTTTTCTGGTGAAAACACGATGAGATGGCGAGAGGAGTGCAGGGGTGTCAGAAACACTTGCGCAGTAGACCAACACCGCCGCGGACGAGTTTGCAGGCACTTGCGTGTTGTCCCTGACGAGTAACTTGCTTGCAGCAGATGGACAGTCGGCCGGCATCAAAGAAGAGAATTGTGTCAGCTCTATTTCTGCTGGTGCGCAATGAATGACGGCGTCGTGGCGGGAGAGAAAATCCCACCCTAGGATGATGTCGTGAGAGCATGAAGGAATTATGATGAATTCGACGGCATACATCACGTCCTGAATCATGAGGGGGGCTGTACACATCGCTGTAGGGTGAATGCTTTGAGCGCTGGCTGTACGGAGGGAGAGCCCGGAAAGTGGCGTGGTCACTTTGCGCAGTAATCGGCTAAGTTTTGCGTCCATGACGGATACGGCGGCTCCAGTATCTACAAGGGCAGATGCACGAACACCATCCACAAGCACATTTATCACTTTCGATGGGCTTTCCTGAAGGCTTCCGCAGTTCGACAGCGTCGCAGCCCTTGCCTTGTGGACTGCGACGACTAGTTTTCCTGGTCACCCTCTAGTGGACATGGCAGCATCGGCGACAGTGAGCGACGTCGCGGAGAATGTGAACAGCGGGTAGATGGAGCGGGGCGGAACAACGGTGACGTAGGCGGCGGTTGGTCATAAAAGCGCCTCGATTGACTGAGAAAGTTGGAGGCGACCTGCGGTTGCTGCACACGATTGCAATAGCGTGCTACGTGACCCACGCAACCACAAGCAAAGCAGATGGGGCGATTGTCAGCTGTGCGCCATCTGTTCGCGGGTCCCATCCATGTCGCAGAACGCGATGGGCGAGCCGGCTGCTGATATGAGTGCATGGTGGGCGGCACACGGGGCACATGGATGACTTCGGCATATGTAGGCGGCACAGTTTCTCCGAAAGCCTGGGGCCTGGTGATGGTTCGGTGTAACCAAGGGGGCCAGTCACAGGAATCGTTGGGGGTGGCCTGGTGACAACTTGGGCTTAACTGAGTGGTGTAGATACTGGAGGCGGCTGGTGGTATTCAGGAATGCCCTCCGCGATTTCCTGCTGAATGGCTCGGCGGAGGGGAGGCAGAAGTGTGCTTGATGGCTGTTGAGCACGTTGTGGGGAAGCAAAAGCCAGTAAAGAGACCTGGCGGGCAACTTCCTCACGCACGAATGACTTGATTTCAGCGAGCAAGGCGGTGTGGTCAGGAAGTGTTGACAAGGCCGAAAAATCAGTGTCACATGAAGGTGGTCGACGGGTCATCGAGCGCAGCCGCCGCAGCTCCTCGTAACTTTGACATAGTGTAATGATCTCTGCCACAGTGCGATGGTTCTTGGCCAGGAGCATGGTGAAGACATCGTCGGCGATGCCTTTTAGAACATGGGTAATTCTGTCAGCCTCCGACATGCTCGCGTCCACTTTCTTGCATGAGTCAAAGATGTCCTCTATGTAACTTGTGAAGGACTCACCGGTCTGCTGTGCTCGTTCACGTAACCACTGTTCGGCTTGCAGCTTACGAACGGCAGGATGGCCGAACACGTCGACGACGGCGGTTTTAAAAGCAGACCAAGTGGGGAAATCGGATGCGTGGTTGTTGTAGCACATGCCGGCTACACCCGCGAGGTAGAAAACCAGGTTGCCGAGTTTATTTGCCTCGTCCCAATGATTGGGGACGCTGACGCGTTCGTACATAGCGAGCCAGTCCTCGACGTCGGTGCCATCCACCCCAGTGAAGACAGGAGGGTCGCGGATGCGGAAGACACCGGAACATGCCGTCGGCACAGGAGGAAGCATTTGCTGCGCGGCGTCTTGGTGCATGGTAGAAGGCACGGTACGGGATCGAAGCTCCAAGGACATCGAATTCGAACCGAAGGTGTTAGAAGGGCACAGCACTCTCCACCAAATTGTCGAGACGTTTATTGGCAGACACTTGTCGATGATGCTTGACAGCGACAGTCAATGCAGGTACCGACTCTCTGCACGAGCTGCTCTTCTTTTTGCTAAAAGGGCGACCCACTAGAAGGCGCTGGAGAGGACGACCCACTGTTCGAAGGCTTCGCCACTACATATATATATATATATATATATATATATATATATATATTGCACAGTATGTTCATTACTCTGACGAAGGCTGGTCTACCAGCTGAAAACGTTTAGTAAAGACGCTTCCACGAAAGTTTAGTCGTCTCTTTCTTGCCTATATATATATATATATATATATATATATATATATATATATATATATATATATATATATATATATATATATATATATATATATATACACACACAAAGACTGACAAAGCCTGGTTCACCAGCCGAAACGTCAGTCAGAATATACTGTGCAAAACCAACGTGCGTCGTACTCTATTTTTTCTTATTCTACCGGGGCCAGCGTTACTTCCTTGCTGCAACTATATGTGTGTGTGTGTGTGTGTGTACGTGTGTGTGCACGTGCATGCGTGTGACGCTAGATGAATGGGAGACGTGGCCTGGCTCATACGCCATGTTTATTCCATCTCACTTCATCCTCATCTACTTCTTCTAACTCCTAACCATCGCTACGTTCTTACATTACAAGATTCCCCCTCTCCCCGAAAGAATGTGCGCGTTGCATATTACAATGCCTGATGAACAAGCAGTCTTAGAACAAAAAAAATGTTGAAATGGGTTGTAGTTTTACATCAGATTGAAGTTCCGTAAGGTCGCACAAATATTTCATAGGAGAGGTTAGCAATCCGGGGTTAGTACAGCTCTGGTGGGCGAGGCTGACTGTTGCGTTCTGGAAAACACAAGTACACCTTGGGTGTAGAAATTGATTAAATAGCTGCCATTATTGCTAAGAGTGGACGCTGTTTGAAAGCGTTGCAGTAGATCGGTCTTCGGCGTCGCTGTCCTTGCTGCGTGCATGCTCGTTGTCATGAACTAATGGAATGGTGTCTGAATCCTTGCATGATAGAACTGCTGACTTCTTGTTTTCTTCAGTGTTTCTCGAGGTTTCGGAGCTATAATCTTTGGCACAGTCTTGATCTTTAGTGCCAAACGCAACGATTCTTTATGCAAAGATGCCTCGCTTCTAGAATTTGTTTTAAGAGGCTTGCTTTGCGTCGTCGTCCTTGTTGGTGTGTTCGTTGTAGTTTCTGGAGTTCGTGCAGTTTGCCTTTGTTGAAATCGCTCGTCTTGTTGCAAAAGTTGGTCAGATGGGCATCTTTCAAGAACATGAGTCACTGCTTTTCTTTGCATAGTGATGTGATCAGTAGATAGCTGGTAGTCGATACTGTACTGCTGGGCTTGTCTTGCGATGAAAGCATCGTGACAGACTGATGAGAAAGCTTTCAAGATGGTTGTGAGTCATTGATTGTAAATGCTTCTGTCAGTTGACAATGCGCCGGCGTTGGTGGATTCGAAATTCCTGTAGTGCTTTGACTCACATGTGTGTTATCACTTGACGATGAGAGCACAGCAGACATGGCTTCGGGTGGTTCTGATGGCGTATGTTTTTCTTTTTGCAGCGTGATTAGGCTGACGATGTCTCTCGAACGAACCTGTTCCGGAACATCAGGGTATGGGCTGGTGTTGTGAGGATTCACCAGCTCGTCACGTGTAAACTTCGTCGCACGTTCGAAACCGTCTGGGCCTTGTGTTTGACACGAAGCATCAAGGGACTCGGGTGGTTCAGTAAAATGTGAGGTGTTGTGGTGCAGTGAACACGTCGAAAATGCAGATTTCATTGCTCTTGGGAAAGCCGGCTTTATGTTTTGTCTTTTGGCGAAATAGTCTAGATTCCTTTCGGTATACGGAGACTTTACCTTGTCTGTTGCGACGTGCTAGTTACCAGTCTGTGTTCGAATGCGTGACGTTTTTTCGGAAGACTCATATGATGGTACAATCGTGGTGTATTTTCTCTGAGGTCTCGTTTGGAAAATAGGCTTACTGCAGGAAGACTTCGCGTAACTGTGTTGGGCGAGTTGAAAAGCTTTCCGCTGATGAAGTATGGACAGGTCTTCATCGTATTCTTTGAAACGGGTGATCATTTCTTCTTTGATCTTTTTCCAAGACTCATCGTTCTCGAAGATGTGGATGAGGTAAAATTTGAATGCCTCACCTGAGATGTAGTCAGTGAAGTTGGTGATCATCTCTCGTTCCGACCATGATGCAGTGGTGGCATGGAGCTTGAAGAGGTTGAACCAGTCTTCTACGAGTCCGTCAACCACTGATCAGGTTTACTTGGAGATGTCAAGGTCAGCAGATGGCTCTGACATGATGCTGGTCGATGCGTAATACTAGGCACTTGTACAGTAGTCTATGTGAGGTCAGAGTGTCTTGCGAAGAACTGGGTCGATGCTGAGCGACTGAAGAAGGAGCAGGCAGGTCTCCATCCTGTCAACTTATGTGACGCTATGATAAATGGTTGGTTGTTTGGTTGTTTGTTCCTCAGAGTCCTGGCGCCACCCACTACAAGGGATCTGCCATGAAACGGACGGTGCCTCATTTGTGAGGTGGAGTTGTTTTACCAGCCGCACGTCTCCGTATCAACTTGCACGTCTCCGTATCAAGAATCAACAGACGACCGACAGCCACCGTTACAATCTTCGACGACGCTTCGTGGAATACCAGCCCAGTGAACGTGTTTGGGTGTGGATGCCGATACGCCGATGTGGACTAAGTGAAAAGCTTCTGTGACTGTACTTCGGACCGTACAGGGTGGTTCGACGTCTCGGCCCACTTGATTACGAGGTTGTCCCCGACGGCATCACGAACTCTCAACGACGCCGATCGTGACCTGAAATCGTCCATGTCGTGCGCCTCAAGCCGTTTCATGCGCGTTGACAAACTGAAACATTGTTTTTTGTATTAATATTGTATCGTAATTTATTCATTGTACTTTCTTGCATTATTGTTGTACCTTCATCTTTAGTTAAAGCATCGGGACGATGCCTTTTTCAGAGGGGGGTGTGGGAATTGAGGCTGGCCCGCTGCCTTTGCGCGGGCTTTCCCGCCTTTCTCCAATTCTCATGTCCCGACATGTCTGCCCTCCTTTGCTGTCAGCCGCGCTGGGGAGAGCGGAGTGACGTTTAACTCCCTCACCCGGAAGCGGATGTTGACTGTGGCGCCGCGCGCGGGGACCGCCGAGAGGTTTTTCGCGCGCTGCGTCGGGAGCGGTGAGTACAGTCCGGGACTTCAAACGGTGAGCCACGCATTCTTTTCCGTCCGTCGAGTCCCGTCGCTCGGGGCTCGTCGGAGTTCGCTGACGGCGCCTCGCGCCCGATGCGAACGCTCACCTTTTGTTGCCCCGCTGCGTACTCACGGCCGAAGGGCAGTACGGTGTCCTAGTGCGTGGCCTAGCTACGCCGACCCGTCTCCCTTCGAAGCCAACGCGAGCGCCTTTGCCCTCGCTCGAGCAACCGGGCCTTTGCTCCGGTGTCTCCGTGGATCACTTTTACCGCGGAGACGTGCTCGTGGCACCCCTGTGTAGTACTTTGTGCCCGTGGCGTGGATAAGCCTATTTGCTTTCCCGCCGCGCCTTTTGCAACGGGCTGTACTGCGTTTGGTTGCCACAATAAAGTGTTGCGACTTGAGCAATATCGTGTTTCCCGCCACGGCGAAGGTTAACGCGTGCCCTGCGGCTCGCTAAGACCGGACCCACGCTGGTGGCCGTACTCCTTCGGGATACGTGTACACCACACTGGCGCCCAACGCGGTATCAAAAGCTCTAGCTTTTGTCTGCTCTTAGCGAGTCAGTTCGCCTGCGCGATTCGGGCTCGTCGCAACATGGCTGCTTCGCGGGACTTTTTGTCCGCTGTCCCTTTTAGCGGATGCCGCGTTGCACACGGAGGCCATTGCCTCTGTTGACGGGAACCCTTCTGCACCCGTCCGTGTCGGCACCCCCTATTGCGGTGACGACACGAGGCGCCTAGCCGCTCCCTTTGGAGATGGCGCGTCGCTTCGGAATGGGCCTCTTGCCCTACCCGAACGTTATGTCTGCTTCGTGGCATGCCGCGTTGCACAAAGAGGCCACCGCCTCTGTCGACGGGCGCCCTTCGGCGCTCGCCCGTGTCGTCACCCCCTTTTTGTGGTGAATACACTCCTACGTGGTAGCTGACGCGCTATCTCGTGCCCCCTGTTTTCTGCCGAGAACCTGGATTTCGGTGCGACGGCCGCTCGCGGTGCCTTAGCACATGCAAGCGTCGGGGGCGAAACAGCAGCTTCGCCGCCATTCGGCGAGAAGGGGGAGTCCCCATGAGGACGACCTTGGCTGCTATCCAGGTAAGCGGCGCACTGCGTAGCAGCCGAGCGGGGGAACTTTCCGAAGGCCACCGTGCCGAGAGCGAACCCGCGACGCCGTGCACGCGGCGGTTGCTGCGGTCCTGAGTGGGCGCGATACCAGACTCCCCCATTTTGGGAGAATGGGAATCGCTTTCAGCAGCGAAGAGCTACTGAAGGCTCAGCAAAGTGATCCGTTTCGAGTCTCGGAGGGACGGAGCGCCGTATACGCTGCTTGCTTTGCGGCGGGCGCCGTTAAACCGTCTTGAGAGGCGCGCCGTTACGCTGCTTGTTCTGCGGCGGGCGCGATTAGGGGGCTCATACAGCGTGTGTCGCTGAGTCCCCGGCGGATTCATTTTTGCTGGACCATGACGGGCTCCTGCGGAACTATATAGCCACTGACGACGAGTCCAGCGACCCGTTTAAGGTGGTTATGCCCAAAAGTCTGAGAGCCGCACTGTTGCGATCCTCTCACGACGAATCCATGGCCGGTCACCTGAGTGGCTCGAAAGTTTTTGCAAACTGAGCGATGTTGTGACCTGGCCCGGCACGAAGCGTGGTTTTTATCGCTATTCCGTGCCTGCCACGTCTGACAAACGGTTGAGCCAAGGGTTGGAAAGCCGCCCGGTCTTATGAACCGATTGTCAGTGAGCGTCCGTGGCGCGTACTAGCTGAAAGATCCCCTTTGGGAAAACTCAGCCGTGCCCACATCGCAGACCTGAAGCCCTTTGTCACGGTCTGACGAGCTCGCGCCAGTGCCCTGCGGCACTTCGCGCCAGCAACGGGGCACACCCGGAGCGGCGGACCGCATTCGGACCCCGCGCCGGTATAATCTGAGGAAGCGGTCACCTTTGTGATTTCGCGCCGGACGGCGGACTTCTCCGCAACCGAAGGCCCTCAGTTTACTGTCTAGCCTCAGTATAGGTTAGCTTCTTTACGGCCTTTTCTCGTAAAGAAGTTGACCCCGCCCTGTCTGCTGCCAGTGTTTCTTTTTTTTGAAGTGTTCATGTGTATTTTATGTTTTTTTTGTCTAATATTAAGTGTTATTTGTGTTTTATTTTTTTTGCCATATGTTGAGTGTCATTTTGCTCTGTCTTTATTTTTTTTTCCCGTGTTCGTTTCGTCTACCGCGAAGGGAGCTGTGTGTGACCTTGAGTGTCGGTGCTTGCCGGGAGGGAGAGACGAAGGACGCTTTGCGCCTACGCTCGCGCAGCTGTCGGCGGTGTGTGTGCGTGCGTGTGTAAGTGCGTGACGCTTCAGTGCGAGCCCGCGAAGAGTGCGTCGGCTTCCCCCATCGATGCGGACACGGGAGGTGCTGGGGGGGCATTGACATCAGACCGTCTGGCTGTGCTCTGCTCTCGGCCGTCGCTGAAGAAGCCCTGCTGCCTTTTCCACCATGGCTCCTGCGCGAGGCCAGCTGAAAGCAGCTATATGCTGCTGGCCAACGCCAGGGCGCCTCGCAGCCAATGTCGGTTCGGCCTCCCTGACTACCGGAGAGGCCCGGCTTCCCGCAACGTCCAGCTCCCTCATCGAGCCAGAAATGCGGGGCCTCCGAACAACCGAAGCGGCTTTCATCGGACTCGCGGCTGATCAAGAGCAGCAACGAGCCATCAGTGAGCCCTCCCGTACCTCTGACCTCGCACTCGGGCATCGCAACCAGCGGACACTGTCACGCCTTTCCGCACCTCCGCGCAGTGGACGCTATCCCGCTTTAGCACCGCGAACACTAGTGCCACGTTTCTGTGCTCCCTTCCGCAGTTATTTGTATAGTGTCATGTGTTTATTTTTGTTAGTTATGTTTTGTTTCTCCTTTGTAATAATTTTTTAGCAGCAGTAGCAGGGCTGGACTGAGGTTAGCTGTCGCTCATAGCAGTGTCATTTTAACTGCATGGGTGACGTCCGGCTGCCTTTTGCAGACCGGTAAGGGCAAATTTAGGAGAGGGGGATGTGGGAATTGAGGCTGGCCCGCTGCCTTTGCGCGGGCTTTCCCGCCTTTCTCCAATTCTCATGTCCCGACATGTCTGCCCTCCTTTGCTGTCAGCCGCGCTGGGGAGAGCGGAGTGACGTTTAACTCCCTCACCCGGAAGCGGATGTTGACTGTGGCGCCGCGCGCGGGGACCGCCGAGAGGTTTTTCGCGCGCTGCGTCGGGAGCGGTGAGTACAGTCCGGGACTTCAAACGGTGAGCCACGCATTCTTTTCCGTCCGTCGAGTCCCGTCGCTCGGGGCTCGTCGGAGTTCGCTGACGGCGCCTCGCGCCCGATGCGAACGCTCACCTTTTGTTGCCCCGCTGCGTACTCACGGCCGAAGGGCAGTACGGTGTCCTAGTGCGTGGCCTAGCTACGCCGACCCGTCTCCCTTCGAAGCCAACGCGAGCGCCTTTGCCCTCGCTCGAGCAACCGGGCCTTTGCTCCGGTGTCTCCGTGGATCACTTTTACCGCGGAGACGTGCTCGTGGCACCCCTGTGTAGTACTTTGTGCCCGTGGCGTGGATAAGCCTATTTGCTTTCCCGCCGCGCCTTTTGCAACGGGCTGTACTGCGTTTGGTTGCCACAATAAAGTGTTGCGACTTGAGCAATATCGTGTTTCCCGCCACGGCGAAGGTTAACGCGTGCCCTGCGGCTCGCTAAGACCGGACCCACGCTGGTGGCCGTACTCCTTCGGGATACGTGTACACCACAGGGGAAATGCCACTTTCCACTTCCCAAGTTTTGTTATCGTCCCAAAATTCTACACAATTCTCAGCGCAAACCGCGCCTGCAGTTTTCGAGAAGCTTCCGGACTGTAGTAGATCATTTCGATAAGATCACGCCTACTCTGCGAACTGTACAGATTATTCTAGAACCTACACCACCGCCAGCGATAACGCTAGAACATTCGACGGCAAGAGTATAAATGCCGACGAGCTTCGCTGCTTGTCAGTAGTTGATCCGACAGCCGACGCTCCGTTCACTGCTATCTGTGCGAGACTGCTACTGTAATCGAACTTTCCGTTTACCGGGAACAGGTTCGGCCAAATAAACAGTTAAATCCCAACATAAAGTCTCCTGTCTTCGGCCACGTCACGACCCCGTGACACACACATATATATATATATATGCGTGTGAGAAAAATATTGTTTTCACGTTATTGCATGTAATGTTGGGCTTACGTAGACGTTAACTTACCATCTTCCGATCTTGCGTTTGTTAGGGTGGGTTCCCCGAGTATTCACATTAAAGAAAAATACAGATAAGTACTTTATCATAGATATATCAAAAAATCATGTTTCAAACTTGGTTCATTTAATGGTCACTGACGCGTTAGTCACCTGGTTAACAAAAGAATGATCGATATGGTTAACAAAAGAATGATCGATATGTGCACACTGCAAGTACAAATCCAAATGAACAGCCTGTTCACCGCGACGGGAACTCTTTAGTATTATTCAAGGCTTCTAGTGTACTGTAAAGCACTATACGCCACGAAGGTCCGTCAGAATGCAGTTTGAATGCTCGTGACACTCGCCTGCTACGTGTGTCGAACGCGCCGGCGCAAGAAAATCGACCAAAAGTATCGCTGCTGCTACCTTGGTGGCAACTCACGCGCTTTCACGATCGGTACCGCACAACTATCCAGGCAGCCGTGCCTGCGGACAAGCTGCCGCTGGACAAACTGGTGGAGATTTCGGTTATAAAGCCCACACGTTCTCTGTACCAGATGCCCTTTTCAACTGCTTGTCGCTCTAGAAAAGGGGCTAGTCGTGCTTGACAGCCCGTGCTTTTGGTTAATGTATAAATGCATTTTCGGTTTCCCGAATGAAAACCACCACTTACTTGAATCTATGCTCATGCATCTTGTTTCCTGGGAACCGGCAACACTTAACAAATGGTTTTTGTCCCTCCGTGATCGGTGTTCCGCTGGTTTTTTTATGCATTTACTAACATGAGCCCCCCCCGACACTCTTTACTATGATACCTGCTTGTTTTATATTTACTTTGTTTGAACGATTGATCGATTTGGTCGATTGATTCACTGCCAGTCTGACTGATCTGACTCAACTGGTCAACAGTGCTGGGCACTGAATCATCAGTGATTGGCTTTAGCTTATTCTAGAGACTATCTATGAAGATAGTGAACTAACCAATGCAGATATGTTGTCAATGATAGAGAAAGAATATGTGAAAAGGTGCGAAGGCTGCAAAAGGCGCCTTGCTCCCATTTTTCCAACAATTAGTCTGCAAAAGCAGCAGTGCCTCTAATTTGTGTACACTTTTAACAATTTGTATCAAATGGCAATAGCAGGATACATTAAGCGTTGGGTGAATTGAAAGTAGTGCACAATAAATTTGCTTTATTTAACGTCATTTCGTAGTGTCTTATTGTATATGACCATATTGCTGAAGGCACACACCGTTCAGCGAGTCACTTGACGTGCCACTCACCGCAAGCCATGTGAAAAGTATAATTTGTCTTTGCTCCAAATGAAGATCGCATAAGCGAATTTGCATTTAATTCTGACTTCATTCTATTACCATGAAAATGGAGCATGAGTTACTTCACAATAAATAGATATTTCATTACAATTGAACAAATTAAGATAATATTTTTGTTGTGATAAAATATCGGTATCGATTTGATGCATATACAGACAGTTTTTATTAGGTGGTGTCTGAAAGAACTAAGAAATCACATAACAGTAAAACAGTCTTTTATTCACTTTACAACTTGTTACGTTTTTGTCTTCACTGTAAAGCAGGTCTTTTTCACTTGCAATGACTAGCATAGCGCCATCATATAAACTATTGATCAAATTAGGTATAAAAACAAGATCACAAGTCTCCAGGCAAGGTTCTGCACACGTGAGTTCTGCAAGGAGTCTCACTAAAACACTAAAAGGTTAAAATCAGAACAAGAGTTTGCCACACGTCGTTGGCATTTGCAAATAATCACAATGGGCTCATGAGTTTGTGAAAAGCAGTTGACGCATGATTCCTGTGACCCGAGAAGCTTCAATTGTTGATACATGACCACAACGCCGTGAATGTTGCAATAATGTTCCGTTAATGTTATGGCAACAATGTGCGCTGGTAGTGAAGAGACCATGTCATTCTAATGAAGGTGGCCGCAGTTCCCACACGAGTTTCACACACGCAGGTCAGCAGCGTCTTGACACCACAGGCTTGTGCAGTGATCTTGAACACAGCATCACTGAACATCTTGTGTAGAGCATCATTGAACATCTTGTGCTCAAGTCCACATTCCTGCACACCAGCACCACACCATGCGCTCAGGCTAGAATGTGACTTGGCAGCATTCTGGTCAGCAGGCCCTTGAAGTGACAGCTTTCAAGATTTAAAAAATCTGGATAGCTACAAGACCTTAACATATTACTGAAATGTTAATTCATAGGGTTTCCTAATTATACGCTAGAGGGAAATCTGGTGCTAGTGTCTATAGGAGGTTCGGCACTTTAGCCAGCATGGGAATATATAGATTTGACTAAGCTTCATTCTTCAGAAGATTCTCAGCAGTTCGACTTCACCACCTTTTAAGGCTGACAAATTGTCGCCCGCACACGGATCCATTCTTTTATCCGAAAGAAACGCCAGAACACAACAAAAACTGTGCAACTATTTGCCTTCAAGAGTTGAAAGCAATAGTGATATCCTATTCCTAGTGCATACTTGAACCACTTAGCGCACACTTTAGAGAATGGTGTAACTCAAGAAGTTTCAATTGTGAATTGCTACAATGTAATCGACAAATTCGAAAGTGGCTTGTGTCAATGAAGCTTTTTCATATGGTTGCACTCTGCGTAATGAGTAGCATGCTTTGAACCACGAGCAATTATGAATGTGAAATCTTTTTGAACTTTCTGTGAAACCACTACTTGGTCTTGAGGGAGTAATGTGTGTGCCTTTTGTAGTAAATTGCCGGCTTTAAACCGCGAAATTGTATTGATAATCATGTGTTCTGATGCCCGATGGCAATCCACGTTTGTACCGCACCATATTACTGTGATAATACATGTTGTATTGTGAAGCCTGTAAACAGGACGTGTGTGTTTATAAAACATGAACACGTTTTTCTCTGCATTTCTAGGCAGTGGAACTATTTTCACTGTATTTCCAAGCAGATATATGACAGTTGTGGGGGTGTTAACACTCCCTGTAAAGTTGTTTGAGCCTCAAGGTGCATGTGTCTCGTGCATAAGCCACATTTCGGGTTCACAACTACTGTGCGGTAGGAGGCGTCGTGGTCGCGAGCGTTTGTTATCACCACCATCATTATCATGGTTAGTGCGTAGCGCCAGCAGTGACACCTGGCGGCAGGCCTGGGTGGCGGCGCCTAAGATGTGAGCGGTCCTCTTTGGCGTGTGGCGGTTGGAGCGAGCGGTTGTGGGTCCTCGGTGTATGGCACTGCGGGCTGTGCGCCAGGCACCCTCGTGGTAAGTCAAGCGTTGGCAAAGCCGCCTTGAGTGTGTTCTTGTGTTTGTTATGTTGTTGAGTGTTATGTCATTTTGGGTAAGACTGTTATAACGTGCGGTTCACTTTTGATATATTAATTCGGCTGACGATGTCGTCAATATAAAAGTAGTTAAATGAATTCATGTTGTTTTGGTTCGGTCTGACCGTGCCTACTGTCTCCGTTGACTTCAAGCGCGTTGCACTCTCCACATCAAGACCCCACACTAACATGTGTGCCATAAGGTGCAAACAACTTTACAGGGGGTGTTAGCACCTCCACACAGTATGATATAACACCAGCTTGCTATGCAATCGGCCTGGGTTCAATCCTCACTCGGACCCATAATTATTTTATTTGCACTCTTATTTTTTCGGTCAGCTAAACGACGATTTTTTGCACACAACCAATCATGCCCACGCTGACACATGCCTGAATTTCCGGGAAACGAGCATTTTAATGCTATTGTATTAATAAACAAAGCCAGAAGTGTATTTAAAACCGCAAGCACGAAGAGTAGGCAAATCCATGTGCTACCCATCATACCCATGATGGCTGAATGATTGAAGCACCAGAGTACCCTCTAAAAAATCTTGTAGAAAACTACATGTTAGGCAACACATTTTGCAGCAGTTACCGTATTTACTCGCGTAATCCTCGCACTCGCATGATTCTCGCACCCCCCACATCGCCCAACAAAAATACGATTTTTTTTCCTCGAGTAATTATCGCACCCCCGAAAATTGCCGCAATAATGTCGTCTGCTCGTCCCAGCCATTGATGAGGATAGCGGGCGCCATCTCTTAAGCATCACGCGAACTATTATTGCACAAAGATTCAATCCAATCTAAGCCAAAGCGGCAAGTGCGCGTTGTGGCGTGTTTTGTATGTTGTGTCGGTAATCTTGTCATGTTATGGTGCGATACTGAAGCTACACGGCTGCTTTCAAGTTGTAAGTGATTGATCATGTACTAAACAACAGCAACAGGGCCGCCGGTAGGCCCTTCGGAGTCGACGAGTTTTGTGTTCGTTACTGGTGACAGGAGCTGAAAGCCACCAAGACGCATTGAGCCTGCCGAGTGCATAAGACTGGGATTGATGGTAAACTTTATTTCTTCAGAAGGAAACTGCAGACAATTGTGCTAAATAGCCATCAGCCGAATACTAACATCCTACTCTTACCTTTTAAGGGCTTCTGTTGAGTCACGAAGGCCACCGCTACGACCGCAACGCCCACAAGCTTCGCGTACGGTATTCTAATTCTCGACTATTTGCTTGCACTTTTTGTGTCTCGAACAAATCTTGCCTTGTGTTGAACCTGCGCTTTTATTTTTGAGGTGAGTATTAAGTAGTACTTCTCAAAGCTTGCTGTTAGTTGCCGGTGTGAGAACTCCGATTTGCAGCCACTTCTTTTTCTTTTCTGCTCTGTACGTTTTCGTGGAGAGTTTTCCTCGCGCAATTCTCGCACCCCCGAACTTTGCATCGGTTTTCCGCCAAAAAAAGTGCGAGGATTATGCGAGTAAATACGGTATATGGGCAGGCACATCTTCATGGCTAATGCACATTCGAGGGCAAGGAGGTGAAAACTGTTGTGGCAGAAAAACCCTGAGAAAAGCTGCTACTGCCTGGTGCCTCCATGGCTATACACTCAAACCTTGACATTAAGAATTATCAATTATAATAAAGCATGTGAAGAAGACTTGTCATAGATAGTGTTACGAATGCATGTCTATAGCCAATGATTGGATACAGTCAGACCCACATTTAAAAATAATCAAGTGCCTTGAAAATTTTGTTATAATAGGTAATTGCAATTATAACGTTGAAGGGGATGAAAAAAATCGAAGTAGGGAATGGCAGGCTGCTGTGAAAAACTATACTATTGGGTGGGTTATGCCAACAAACATCACTTATAAAGATAACAATTTTTCAGACATGCTTGAAAATTCAGACACTTTGGTGGAACTGCCACAAGTCCCATAGTGGTATTTTATGACAACACCTGAACTACCAGATGGTTTACCAAGTGTCAACGTTTTACTCAATCCGCATGTTCCAAAGTGCATTAACAGACGTCACTGCTGCATACACGCAGTAGCAGATGTCACAAGTCAGCTTTGCTGCACTGATACCACATCATGCACAGAAGCTTATTTAAAATTTTGAAAAGGTGCTGGGGGCTATGGGCGGGGGTTCAGCAGCTTAAATTCTTCATTTTGTTTTTCTTAACACTGGTTTAGCCTTCTGTTGCCTTTTGGCACAAACAGCCAGAATTCATTGTAATAACTAATAATGCGGCATGTGGGCATTGCTGTAAGCCGGTTATTTCTCCATATAAAACCTACAAACGGTGCAGTAGCTTCTCATTGTTATAACCGACATATTGTTAAAACCGGTATTATTATAAGTGGGCTTGACTGATAACGAAGTATTTTTGCAGCAGACGTTACACTGTTAGAATGAAATTTGAGTATGCTCAAACCTAACATAATGAACACAGATACAACCAATTATATAAGTGAAGGATAGTTTCGTCATAAATACAGTGTTACAAATATACAATTCAAATAAATTTTTGAATATAACAAAGTATTTTCATGGCAGATTCGGCTTTATAATGAAGTACAAGTGTAAAACATTCATATTGATATAACAAATTATCAGTTATAACTAAGCGAATTATTGTTTTATCATACATGCAGGGTTACAAATGTGTATTTAAAATAAATTTATAGATGTATCAAAGTTTTTTTATGGTAGATATAACTGTTAAAAAGTGGTTTGAGCGTAGACTACTCAGATTTCAAATAAAGAACACAGATATAACGAATTATAAGTTAAAACTAAATGGAGGAAAGGTTTGTCATAAATACAGCGTTACAAATATGCCTTTACAACAAACTTTTTGATATAACAAAATATTTTAATAGCGAATGTGACTGTTATAATGAGGTATGAGAGTAAAACAGTCAAACCTCGATATAACGAACAAAGATATGACAAATTATTGGTTATAACAAAGTGAAGAACAGTTTTGTCATAGATACAGTGCTACGAATATATGTTTTTAACAAATTTTAGGAGATAATGAAGTGTTTTTTTTTGGCATAGTCAACATTGTTATAACGAGGTTTCAATGTATTATTCACAAGATACTTCTTGTCATGATATTTTGCTTGTACACTTTGTTATGAGATTCCTTTGATGCTAAGCGGGCATGCACGAAGGTTTGCAGTCACACTTTTTTTAAGCTGCTTCTACGATCACTCCCACAGAGATCATTGTGATTGGGAATGTTTACACTGTAATTTAGTGGCCTGGCCACCGCTTCTTTGCCTTGCTTTTACTGTCAGCACCTACATTCTTGCAAAATATAGCGGGCCTTATGAGCACACGCTACAAGACACACAGTTGAAACAACCAACACAAATAATCCCAACCCACTAGAGGAAAAAATAAGCCAGGCCTGTGCAGAGTGCACAGTAAAGTCACGGCAAAAGCTAGAACAGCTTTTCTAGAGCCTTTTTCTTTGAACACTCTTGGGGCAACTTCTACAGGTACGCTTGCACATCACCCACTACACCATAAAACATGATTTTTGTGGGGTAGAGAAGCGTGGTACCTGCTGCACACCTGTAAGGCATTGTGTGCACTTTGTTGATGCTGTGGCTCATGAATTATGGCTGAGCCTTTTGTAATGGGTTGGGAGATTCAATGACCCACTCGTTATGCAATTTGCATAGTTTTAAAGGTGAACATCTTCAACAGATATCTGTCTGGCTGGGTAAACCTTCATACTAATAATATAAACTTTTAAGCCAACTTATACAGTCGAAACCCACAATAACGAAACCCCGCGAGTACGAAATCCCCACGACAACGAAATATTTCCGGATCCCCGGGGAACGTTCATAGAAGCCCACATATTACGGATCTCACGGCAACGAAATGTTTTTGGACAGCGATCCCGCATTTTCTACCACGGTTCGGGCCTTATTTTACCCTCCCGCCAAAGGTCAAATGTCAAAAATATGCTCGCATGCGTGTTATGCGCACTCAAAATTTGTAAACGTCTGCTTGTGCCACGCTAGCGTGGGTACCGTCATTTTTGGTTAAGAGGGGACGTGGCTTTGAGATCGCGAAAAATGGCAAAAAAATCGATTTTTTTAAAATCAAGTTTTCAGTTTCTGGAACCCTTTTTCTACCCGATTCCAAAATATCTACACTGAAAACAACACAGGAGTGCTTTGGAAAATTCATTTCACGCACCTAAGTAGTGAAACTTTTTCTGGAAATCGCGAGAAAACAGCAATTTTCAAAAAATTATGGCTTCGCGATGGCGGGGTCGGGAGCCGGCTTCTTGGGCTCGTCGGAAAGAGTATTTCTCCGTGTTTAACTTTCCCGCCTCAGCTGGCTCCTCTCTTTAAAAACAAAAGCACAAAAAGCAAATGTTTGAAGGTCGTTTCGAGGCCCTTGATTGGCTGTGGTTGCCATGTTGCCTCAGCTCGCCTCGCCATTGGCCCAATGCTCGCTCAAGGAGATCCTCGTCTACTGCTTGTACGTCGTGAGGACATGGCTCTTGAAAATTGCTACTTCGTGACGTCTTCCCGGCTTAATGATCACTGAGAAGAAGGGACTGCAGTAGACGAATGTAAAGGGTGCATTTTTTACGCGGGTAAAATAAAAATCCTAATTTTGACAATTGAAGTTGGGAGTGTGTTTATCATGCGAGTGCGTTCATTGCACGAGTAAATACGGTATAATGTGGAGTGAGTGAAGCAAACAGATGACATTGTAGAAAAAAAAATGGCTGCAGCCATCACAGCTGGTGCTCTCCACTTCGAATTTATTCAGCTGTCATTGTTTACTGTGTGACCCATAGGTTACCATTAGACGCTTTTGTTTTAAATTAATGTGCTGATGCATTAACAGCAATGTATTCGTGACTATGTATCTCGCACTGATTTCATGAACCTTTAACATGTTCTCAGCATATAGGCTTAGCAGGCGTTGCTAAACAAAGAGCTGATCTTGCAAATGACGATGAATTGTACATGGTGCTTTGTCCTTAGCTGGAGATGGCTCAAAGTGATGGCTGAATTCGCCATTTATTTATTGCTGCCAGCACGGTGGGCAAGTAACAGGCGCAAGTTCAGATTGAAGCGGGCGGTCGTGTCTGCATTGGTGCTGGCACGTTACTGTTATTTGAAACCAGTTACTGTTGGCTACTGACACAGCAATTAGGCACTGTGGGAATTCAGGCTAGCCCACTGCCATTGTGTGGGCTTGGCCGCTGTTCTCGTGTCCTAACATGACTCTCCCTCTTCCGCAGTCCATCGACGCTGGGAGAGCAGGTGCGACGTTGACCCCTTTCACTGGGATATCCACCTTAGCGCTCAAGTCTCTCAAGACGTTTCACGCGCGTACGCGTCGGGAATCAGGCAGACCTTTTCGAATATAGAAAGGTGAGCACACGTTTTAGTTCCCATCCGTCGGCTCCCTTTGTTTGGAGCTCGCTCGGACTTCGCCAATGGTGCCTCGCGTCCACAACAAACGCTTACCTTTCATTGCCCTTTCCGAACGCTAGGCCGAAGAACGGTGTGGTGTGTTCACGCACAATCGTACTGTGCTGAATCATGATTCACGAAGCCAACGTGATCGGAGTTTGCCCTCACTTGAACAATTAAGCCCTGCGGTTACAGATTGTGGGAGCATGCAGCATAGTCGCGAGGGCCCGTGTCTCTCAGCGACATGTCACCGTGAATCCCTTTTGGCCACGAAGATGCTCTCGTGGCACCCATTATGTTGTACTTTTCGACCGTGGCATGGATAAGCTCTCCTTTGCTTTCCCGCCGCCTTTTACAAAGGGCACTGTACTGCGTGTTTGGTGTTGCCACAGACAATAAAGGGTTGCGAGTTGTTTGAGAGCCGCACTGTGTACTTGCCACACTGCGCTCGGCGCCTTGGCTGTTCGAACGCTAAGATCGAACCCACGGCAGTGGCCGTACTTCTGTCGGATACGCTGTGCACTACAGCACAAGACAAAACGCCAGTAGCCGTACTTCTGTGGGATACGCTGTACACTACAGTACAAGACATAAGTGTGAACAGGATTAAACATATCATGCATCGATATGATGTAGCACATGCCAAACAAGGGGAAATGTGTCAACCTTGCCAGTAATATTGTAATTATATCTGAAAATATGTCTTGCCGCGCAAATGTGTGGCTTGCTTACATCCATAGCCTTGGTAGTCTTGAACGGTTGTGGTGAGATGGAGTATAGATAACAGAGTGACAGTAGGATAAACAAAGCAATACTGAGCTATGAGAAAACCTTTCTCAATTTGGGAAACATGCTACAGTCAAAGTCTGATTTCTCAGACGCCCGAAATTCTAGACATGCCTGATTTCCCGGACTCATCTGTGGCACAGTCAGGTTCCTTATAAAGCCCAAGTGTTTAAATTTCCGAAATATTGAATATTTATTACGTTCGCCATTCGATTTACCGGATATTTTATTGCTAACTGCTGACTCAAAGTTACTATCAGCACCGCCATTTCGGTTTTTTAGATGCGAAGCAGTTCTTTGACTAGTCTGTAACACTGTCCATACGTGTCTCCGTGCCAACGCGCTGCATCACGCTCCCCTCGCCACAGGTGTTGGGGCAATGCCAAGTAGGTCGCACCTTCCCTCACAGTGCACGGTGACGCCACTCTGTCACTCGCCTGCCACGCGCTCACCACCTATCACCTCTCTCTCGTTTCACCCTCTCTACCACTCGCAACGTTCGAGCACACATCAAGTGAACACTTTTTTGGCTCCGGCTCGTTTATCTGCGATAAAGAGGATGCCAGAAGGTGAAGCTCCTTCCCCGCCGAAGCATGCGCCGAAGCAATTTGGCCTAACCCGGCCGTCACCGATGATACAAGGTTTAGCAGAGCCGATCGCGTTCGCGAATGGTGACACCGCACCTGCAACACCGATGAGGTGCGAGCCAGAAAAGCTGAACGCAAGCGTTGGCAGTGGAAGAAACACAAATGAATTGCGAGTTAAGCACGCCAATCTCGTTCAATAATGGAGACGACGCGGGTAACACCGGCGAAAAGCGAGCCAAGGAAGTCGAGCACAAGCGTCTTCAACACGTCAGCAACACTGACGAGACGCGAGCAAAGGAAGCTGAGTGGAAGCACCAAAAGCAAAAGTCCACACCGGTGAATCCCCGGCATCGTCGTCATCGGGAACGTTTTAAAAGCAGTGCGCCCTCTGCCGAATCGCTGTGTGCAACGCTATTGCTTTGCATCCCGTGAGGGTTCGTTTTGGGAGATGTTAATTTTTTTCAGACTTACGCGCTGCAGCTGCTGTGCCCCCGAAGTTGAAAATGACACTATCCAGTGCACACCAATCTATTGCCAGCCGTAGCTTAGGCCACATGGTGCTGTAAAGCCTGTGCTGAAAATCCGTTGACCAATGATCTGCCATCGGCATGCTTGCGGACTCGTGGAAGGTGGGTACGCAGCACATTTTCCGAAACTGTTTTCACTACGCAAGCTTCATACTGAACATTGAGATGGCCGTCTTGCCCGGCGTATACAGCTTGTGCGACTTCCACCCGCGAACATTGCCTTCTCCAATCTGCATGTTACCAGTGTTTCAATTCCAGCTAAGATAACTATTGCGGTCTTCGCTGACACTGACAAAGACCTGGAGTTGTGTGCGGACTTGATTGATAATGAAATCACTCGTTAAGTTACGGAGGATTCCGACAAAACTGAGATTGAAAAGGCAGTGCCAACACAGCCAATGAGCTCGGACTGAACACGAGCACTGACACTGTCGTCAGCGTACTGACGTTAATTGAAATTGAGACAGACATCATCGCGAGCAAGTGGAACACCGTGCAAATGAAAATAAGCTACTTTTTTTTTCTGCCTACATGTTTACAAATGCGGTAGCACCGGCCACATTGGTATTTTTTTCTTTTCTTTCTTTTGGCTCTTTTCAGAGTCACCTAAACGATGCATTTGCTGAATTGCAATGAGAACCATGTGCTCCTGTCGCGACCTCCGTCAGCGAAAAATATCCATGAAGTGTGTGTTCACTTGCATTTGTTTTTCCAAACTGCCCGATTTCCCGGCAGTTTTCGTGCTCCCTTGAGGGTCCGGGAAATCGGACGAGGACTGCACACGCGCAAACCCAGTTCACCCACACATTACAAGGGCTCCTAAGGGCATTTTGATGATGCGAACACTACTCACACGTGGAGGAGGGTCAGTGCAGGGCCGGTGGGACATGCAGTGGGTACACCTGCAGGATGCACCCGATGCCTCGTGCCTGCCCCTGGTGGAAGAGCAGGCGACTGCCTGGCCGCAGGCACTCGGGCTGACGTACAAACTTGAACAGTAGCACCCCCCGATCGGTGACCCCAAGGCTGGCGCTGTTGCCCCCGCGCACACCCACCACCACTGCAGCCTGCTGTACATTGCCTGCACACACACAACGAAAATGTGGGCGAGTTCAAAGATACACAGCCTCATGATTTTTCTCACATCAGCAAATTGCTCTTTCACGGCACCAAAAATACCCCGCTTGTAGGGAGAAGACGTTTGGTGAGCAAGAAACTGCACATATTTTGATGGCGGAGACCTACGTAGTTCCTAATCGGTAAAAAAAAAAACTGTTCTTTGAGTGGGCCACGCACTGAACATAACAAGTCTGAATGAATTCTGTGGAGACAATCACGCAAAAATACGATATATACAGTTTGTTATTAGTGATGCCACAGCAGAGATTTCGACAGAAAATTTAAAAATGAAACTTTCAGCTTAATTTTCTTCTCAACTACTTAACTTATGATGGTGAAACTAAGGACATTCAAGTTCTCATAGTACATAGTGTCCTTTTAAAGGGGCACTGACACAAAACTTCTCAGTTGTTTTTTCTGTGTCATATTAAAATCAAGCCTTGAAGAACCTAGACAATCGTGAGTGCACCTCAAAAAGGTAACTACAATATGTTCTTAAAAGATAGATTCAGTTCGACTGCACTCTGATGTCACTGCACCCTACGAGCTTCTCGTCACGTGCCCTCGCAAGAAATTGTCATGCGTTCGTGAGGTTGAAGAAGGCAGCCATTTGCAGATTTCAGACGAAATTTTTTATTTGACTAAACCAGTGCCCAAAAGACGCAGTCAGACTACAAGCGATACACACTGTGCACTGAGAGTGGCGAACAGAGCGTTGGCTGTAAATAAAACTGCAGAACGGTGAAGCGCACCGGCGTTTATAAATGTGCTGTCGAAGATTCCAGTGTTATTGCTAGCGGCCACATAAGTTCCAGAACAAACTAATGTTTATGTTGTGCGCATAATCACATCAGAAGGTTCTAAAACTCTGTAAATGGTTTCCAGACATTCGGGCACGGTTTTGCGCAATGCAACAGTCTGACACGGAATGGGGCTATAACAACAAATGCCAGGCTTGCACAGAAGGCACAGCACAGTCACAGCGAAAGCTAGAAGAGTAGCCTTTCAGAGTCTTTTCTGAACACTCATTGGGTAACTGCTGCAAGTACACTCGCTTGATGCTCACTACGGCATAAATAATAAAAATTTAAAGGTAGTAGGCCGACATTCGCTATGCTATTTTTCGTCATTCTTCTGAGAAGTGTGATATCCGCTAAGCACTTGCACAAAATTTCGTGCCAATTGTTCATGAAGTGGCTAACGATGATGAGGATTTATGCCTGAAGTGAGTATGAGCCATAGTTAATAGCTGAACAAGAACAAGCTTTTGTAATGGGTTGGAGGTTAGGTAGTGTTTTGGGACCTATTCTCTTTCTAGTGTATATAAATGACATTGTTAAATCAATAGACACATCACAAGTCCACATAAAGCTTTTTGCAGATGACTGCATACTTCTTAAAACGATTACTGCTCCGAATGATCACAAATACCTGCAATCCAACCTTTGTGCCATTTCTAAGTGGTGTGAAGATTGGTCAATGAAATTAAATAGCGATAAATCAGTTGTCATGCATATAACAAATAAGACACACCGTTTTAATTATACGTATTCTCTCAACAACTGTCCACTGACTGAGGTTAACGAATATAAATATTTGGGCGTCACAATTACAAGCCACCTAACATGGTCAAGCCACATTAATAAAACATGCTCATCTGCTTCTAGAAAGCTCGGTTTTTTTGAGACACAAATTAAAAACAGCGCCCTAGGAAATGAAAATGTTGGCCTACAATGCTTTTATAAGACCAAAGTTAGATTATGCTAGTGTCGTTTGGGACCCACATATAAAGAAAGATGTTAAGAAGCTTGAGATGGTGCAGCGAAAGGCAGTTCGCTTTATCTTTAATGCCTACCACGGAAATGACTCGCCAACAACGATCATGGCCATTAATTTAAGATATCCCTACTTTACAATACCGAAGAGCTGTTACCCGGCTGAAATTTCTACACTCACTTTATTTGCGTAAATTTAACATTTGTCCACAAACTTATATAAGAAATCGAATCTCAAGACAAACTCGACATACCCACAGTTACACTCTTGAACCTTACTTCGCATGTACTAATCTTCTCATGAACTCGTTCTTTCCTCGGACGATCAATGATTGGAACGCGTTACTTTTTGAAGCATTCTGTGATAATGAAAATGCTGACTTCGATAACTATGTATCTTTCCGTTTTTAACCGTACAACTCAAGATCTCAGACTGTCTCACGTCGTATCTGATTTGCATTCTCCAGTTGCAATTTGCAATTTCTTGCAGCCATTTATCTTGCAGCCATGTTATCCTGTGGCCATTTATCTTGCAGCCATGTTATCCTGTGTTCTACTGCCTTAACACGTTTTTATTGCTTGAACTTTCTTTTTATTTAAGTTACATTGTGAATCACTTTTTATTATGCCCCCCTGCTTAGTCTTTCGACCACAGTATTCTGTAAATAAATAAATAAATAAATAAATAAATTGGAGGGCCCACTCGTTACGCTATTCGCATTGTGTGACGCCACATTGTTCTTTTGTTGTTCTAAGATGCTTTATTACTCATATTAACGCGATTCTTTTCCCGGCATCAAGCCTGCCTAAGGCAAGTGTGCCAACAAGTCCCAAGCATCGGCATGTCTCAGTGGTAGAATACTGGGCTGGCACCCAGCGGACCCGGGTTTGAGCCCTACTGTGTCATTGGTACTAGTTTTTTTTTTTCTAATTTCGCACGATGTGGCTACGGACACCGGTGGTAGCGGACAACTACGGCGCTGCGCGAGACCAGAGTTGTGATCTCATAACAGCTTTCGTTGTAAAAATGCGAAGAAAGGAGCGCATGTGGCCATATTACGATGTTTCCACGACCTCTACGCACCGTGATATTGAACAAAAGTCCATTGTGGCAGTTTTGGAGCCTGAAGTCATCAAAGCAAGCCAGACTGCTGTGTGAAGCCACGAGAGTTTATACTGTACCCCGATGTCAAGATATTTTGATAACGGCAGGTGTGCCATGAGAAAAGTGACTTTATTGTAAAGATAAAATATAAGCATCTGCTGAACCTCGCACTTGCCTCCAGCCATCTCTGTATACAGGATATTTGCATGGCTGTGAAAACAATCCTCCAAAGAACGGTGTCAGTACCCCTTTAGGAATATCTATTAGATCAAGTGGCGCAAGATTATGAAGACAAGCCAAAAACATGCACACGAGATGAGCGCTAACTTCAAACTAAGTTGCATTCTCAGAATCTACGCCTGTTTATCGAAGATCAAAACACTACATTGTCACTCAAAAAAAGAAAAAGCCAGCCCACAGTAAACCGCGTGATGACACAACATCTACCGTAAAAACCCGCGTATAGTCCGGGTTTTTTTTCTAAAATTTAGGGTGCGAAATTTCAGCCCCGTACTATATGCGGATCCCAAAAAGTTTCTGCCCGAATTCAGTTCTGGTTTCGGCATTGGTTGGTGCTATCATCATTATCAGGTGTCTGCGCACTTCTACGTTAGGTGGCGTGGTAGCGTGAGCGGCGTTAGTCCTAGAGACCTACAGGTACAGGCGTGCATCAGGCGAGCAACAGTGGCCATTGCAATCACTTGGCGCACATCACGACGGCCACGATTTTACTTCCGTGATTTTAAGCCATGTCGGGACCGCGCAGGCAGTACTCAGCTGCCTTTAAGAGGAAAGTTATTTCTGCTGCCGAAACCATCGGCAACAGTTCGGCGTGAATGAGCGGAGCATTTGCGGTTGGCGGAAGCAGAAGAAAGCCCTTTTTGCATGCTGTGGCAAGAGAAAAAGTTTCCGGGGACCGCAAAATGGAGCATTTCCAGACGTGGAACGAGAACTGACGGACTTTGTTCGGGAGCAACGAGCTGCACAACTCGCTGTGCACATCCAGCTGCTGCAGGCAAAGGCAAGGGAGATCGCTCGAGACAAAGGCATTCCGCCTGCGGACTTCGGAAGGGAGATTCGGAAGACAGTGTGTCAGACAAAGACAACGACTAATCGTGCGCGCGCGTGCGTGCGCATGCAAGTGTGTAAATAAATGCATTTTTTCTGTTTTCCTCGAACAATATTTGCGTGAAAATGTTTTTTCTCGCGTTTGCTATCCCCGAGTTACACCTCGATCTATACGCGGGTCCGAACTATACGCGGGTTTTTACGGTATATACTATATGATATACTATATGATACATGATATACTATATGATCTATATATGATATATGATGATATATGATGATATAGATAATATAAGATATACTATATGATATATGATATATACTATATGATATACTATACACACGACAACTACTGTAAGTTCGCAGAGAAAATATATTTTGATTTGGCTGCTGCATTCC
The DNA here is from genome assembly GCA_013436015.1 of Rhipicephalus annulatus. Taxonomy (NCBI): domain Eukaryota; kingdom Metazoa; phylum Arthropoda; class Arachnida; order Ixodida; family Ixodidae; genus Rhipicephalus; species Rhipicephalus annulatus. The sequence continues at coordinate 41,907 of WOVY01011731.1, forward strand.
AGAGGGCATTACTTGTGCACACTTGTGCACACATTACTTGTGCACACATTGCCAGAGGGCATTGCTTGTGCACCGAGTTTTGATTTCCCATCCGAGATGGGTGTTTCTCGTAATCTCTGAAGGCTGTTGAGCTTACAGTACAACTGGTTATCTTGAACCTCAAGCAGGAGATCTCCGCTGGCCATTCTGATGATCTTGTATCCTAGTCCTAAGTTATCGGTCAAGGACTTTGAGACGACCAACAGAGAGATGACTCATGCAGGCACATATCTTTTACCACTGCGGATTAGACAAAATCACGGGAAAGTTTCTTTTAATTTACAGAATAGTACCACGACTTCGTCGGTGTGCACCTTCTTTAAAGAATGCCGATAGAGTAGATGGGGAAAGGCAGACATTCCCATAACTATATTGTTTCATTCGGCAGGAATGACAGCCACCCACCTCGGAGCACAACTAAGGAATGCTGCAGAGCTAAAATTGTAAAGCTTGCAGACGCCAACCGTACATTGCCGCTAAAACCCAACACATAATGCCCAAGGCAGGGAACATACACAAGGCTAACCTCAGCCGCCAAAAATTTGGAAGTAAATGGGAAGAAGAAGGAGATGGGAGACATTTAAAGTGAAAGAAAGACGAAGTGGGCGAGAGAGACAGTAAAAGGCAACTGCCTGATCATTCTCGGGGTGCCATCTACCGTAAAAACCCGCGTATAGTTCGGACCCGCGTATAGTTCGAAGTGTAACTCGGGGATAGCAAACGCGAGAAAAAACATTTTCACGCGAATATTGTTCGAGGAAAACAGAAAAAATGCATTTATTTACACACTTGCATGCGCACGCACGCGCGCGCACGATTAGTCGTCGTCTTTGTCTGACAGACTGTCTTCCGAATCTCCCTTGTTCGAAATGTCCTCCCACAGCACCTCATCCTCCGTGCCATCAAGCGCGTTTGAGATGGAGCACTTCTTGAAGGCTCATGTGCACAGCGAGTTGTGCAGCTCGTTGCTCCCGAACAAAGTCCGTCAGTTCTCGTTCCACGTCTGAAAATGCTCCATTTTTCGGTCCCCGGAAACTTTTTCTCTTGCCGCAGCATGCAAAAAGGGCTTCCTTCTGCTTACGCCAACCACGAATGCTCCGCTCATTCACTCCGAACTGCCGCTCCGTGGCACAGTTGCCGATGGTTTCGGCAGCAGAAATAACTTTCCTCTTAAAGGCAGCCGAGTACTGCCTGCGCGGTCCCGACATGGCTAGAAATCACGTAAAATCGTGGCCGTCGTGATGTGCGCAAAGTGATTGCAATGGCCACTGTTGCTCGCCTGATGCACGCCTGTACCTGTAGGTCTCTAGGACTAACGCCGCTCACGCTACCACGCCACCTAACGTAGAAGTGCGCAGACACCTGATAATGATGATAGCACCAACCAATGCCGAAACCAAAACTGAATTCGGGCCGAAACTTTTTTTGGGATCCGCATATAGTACGAGGCTGAAATTTCGCACCCTAAATTTTAGAAAAAAAACCCGGGCTATACGCGGGTTTTTACGGTATGTGAAGCAGGAGAAAAAGAGGTGTGTTGCCTCTGGCGAAGCAGAGGGGGGGTGGGGGATCATCCCTTGGAATTTCCTCTTTCCTGGACATGGCTCAGCCACACACGGCGCGGCATGGGAGGGGGTCAACCCTCCCCTCTCCCATTGACTCAGGTCTGTGGTGACGCCAAATGCTTGCTTGCCCAGACGCCCCTGTGGGGCCTTGAATATTATGTGTTCATCACTGTGATGTGATGTGCGTAGAATGAGCATGTGAGTTCTCTGTCTGTATTGCATTGCTTCCAAGTGACATGCATATGTTGAAAAGATGCCATGAAAGAAAGAAAAAATAGATAGCTGAATGGTTATGTGCTCACCTTTGGATGGTGAGATCGAATCTCACCTAGCCAAAATTTTTTTTGTCAAGAATTTCAGTCTTTCAGAGTTGTCAGAATTTCAAAGTTGTTGCATCCCATGCCAGACCAACTGACGCACGTGTTTTGGAGACAAATGACAAGATGAAGACAAGGACGAAGAGAGCCAATTGATGGTGATAACTTTCTACGACACATGGCAAACCTTGAGCACAATAGCTGCTGTAAAATATGGCTGTTCCTTTTGCACGCTGTCGGTCTCATTGCCGCATGCTTCTCTGTGTGTCTGGGGTGCACACTGAAGTGAGAACCAGGATGCATCATAGTGACTTGAGAGGCGAATGGTACATTTTTGCACCTCACGTGGTTGCCCATTCGCCATGTTCTCGATGATTTACTTGGTGCATGCACCTGTTCAATGCTGTGGAATATTTGCAGAAGGAACGCCGTTCCCTCAAAAGCGTAACAAGTTACTATTACAGTTATATTAATATTGAATAAAATGTCAGCGTTCCTCCTGAAAAACAAAACTAGTTTCTGGAAGACCATTCCTTGGAATACGATATAGAACACTGCACAGAGGTCAGAAACACATGTGCTTCTATGGAGTAACGGCAAAGAATATTAAAAACTTCTTAATGCCAAAGAATTCATTGTTTAGAAGGTTCTTTTAGGCAGGTTTAACTGTATCACATATTATTTTTAAGAATGAGCACACGTCCCATGACCAAAATAACCTGTTCATTGTTGAAAAAAATTTAAACAAGACATGTTCAAATGTTTTGTTTCTTTTTTTTTTGTTCAAAATGAACTGGAAGCGAATTTGAAGAGTAGCAAAATTTGACTTCCGGCAGAATACACGTGATAATCTGTAAAATATGTTTTGTTTCGAAAGTTACCAAGCACGTAAACCAGTACAATGACCTTTAAGCTTAAAAAATTATGAATCTTTGTGAGAACAATATGTTCATTTAACCTTAAAGTGAGGCTTCACGGCAATGCAGATTTTTCCCTAGTAGGTGCTGTCACAGCACAGCACCACTCCACTGCAGTGAAACTACCTTGACAAAATGGTTACAAGCGGACTATTTTACATCAGTTCGTTTTATTTTGAATACTTCGAAATTTCCAATAATTTAAATTTGAATAGAGGCGAATTTTAGTACCATAATATTCATTCGAATACTTCAAGTGTTCAAAAATTCACACAAGCCTTGACAGAAAACAGCTGAAAGTAAGACAAATGATGAGACAAAACTGACCAGCTTGAACCAGCGCCTGGAAACCAACTGCCAGGCGCCCCGGGTGGCTGAGCACTCGCACCCGTGCCCGGAACAGGCGTGTTGCCGTAGGACGCACATCTGATGGGCTGCACAGCACTGTTCCTCGTCGCAGCAGGGCACCTGCACTGGGTGCCAATGCCAGGGTGGCACTCTCCCCTGCACGCACCAAGCGGCAAGGCACTCGGTGCCGCTGCACCGACACCACCTGCACAGATGGTGGCATTCGTGCAGCTTAGTTCAGCACATCACTTCTGCTTTGATGTAATTCCTCTAAACAAACCGCACATACTAAATTGTGAAGGTTGGTTTGTTCCACGGCACAGCAATGAAAGTGGATTTTGGTGTTTGTTTCTCTGCTTATGGAGCAGGGAAAAAAAAAAAACAGCTTTGCAACATGGCTGAAAATGAATGAAATAGCAAATTACTGAAATGTCACCTGAAGGATGACAAGCAGCTCCAAATTTGCGGCGCACCGCTGAGGTGAAAAATGGGATGGTAGAAAATGATGTGCAGGCATACACGAGACAAGCGTGAAGTCCTCTCAGGGCCATTATGTCTCTGTGGTTGAGCAGCACACGACACGATTCGAATATGCAGGACTCGACGCTCTTAGATATTTATTTCCTTTAAACTGCAGCGCGTGGAGCAACCCGTCTGCATCTCCTATCACGCAGTGACGTCTAACGCAATGCATTTTTTTTTAGGGGCAAAGCTGCTTAAGGCTGAGGCTTGTCCAACTTTGGCATGCGCCGTAGTCGCTGCTGATGACAATGAAGAACAAATGCATTCCAGACCACACATTCTCTTTCTGCCATCATGGCACAGTACATGCAAGGTACCCACTACAGTCAAACATCTTTAGTACGTACCCACTTTAAACATACTAACGGTCAAGACGCAGTCACAATGAATCCACGACCGAGTCTCATAGAGAATAATGCATTCGCAAACCGCTTAAGCCATAGTGGTTGTTTATGTTAACCAGTTAGTGCGTACCACAATAACATTTTGTGCCGTAAAAGTTTACTGCGCCGATGAACTTGCAGATGCCACAATGTGCCGTAAACAGTGTTCCATCACTTTGATATGTGTGAAGATCAGACATTTAAGTATTCCGAGTTCCGCTTGATGGCGGCGATGCCTTTGCGGATAATTATAGTAAAGAAAACAAAAGTGAGACGGCAACCACCGATAAACACACTGGTGCAACTTATCGCCAACAACAAGCCTTATTATATACCCAGGTATCTGCTTGGGCACACATGTAGCGTAGCACCGTTTTGAGCCTACTCCACACTTTTAATAGGCAAATAATGCGCTGGACCAACAATTGCGGCCGCTCAATGTGTGGGAGCGCGTTCAAACGCACATTGCTTTGCAGAAACACAAGCAGCTTGCTGCGACGGAGTTTAGGGGTTCGGGTCACTGTATGCGGAGTTCAGCAGTCTGGGTCGCGGGCACCAAGAAACCTTCCAGTATTGACACTCAAAGTGCACTGTACAGGGAGCGTAGTGCTGTTGTAACCGTACTGCGCGCTTTTATTAAGCGCCAGCTCAAACGTGCCTCTTCCCGCTGTTAGAATTGAGGAGTGCGCATCATTTTCAGAAAGCTCATCATCGCCGCGATAACCCAACAGGTTACTTTCTGCATCTGCAGTGATGCCCCCAAGGTTTTTTTTCAGAAGTTTTCATACAGATACGTATCCTATACGGTGAATCACGACGGTGATGGCCACAAAAAAAACAAAAAAGACTGCTGAGCTTGTCTATATAATTGCTATCGCAATAGCATCACCCCGTGTGCCAGGCCTGCCATCAATTGTTGCTAAAGCAGAGAGGAAAGCGCCACCCATCTTCAAAAAAGCAGGAAGGAACTAGGAACGCAAGGGGGAGGAGCACTGTGATTACCTTTGGGTGTGATCACTGGCACTCGCGCTAATTCGACAGGCATTAAAGACGGCTGTCATGCCCTTCTATCTTGTACTCTCAATGCGAACAGACTGTTGGCATCGCATTCACTGCTAAGAGCCTAAGTGAAACTAACAAATATTATCCTTTGGACACGACTTCGCATAACTCAGATGAACGCTGGCTTAAGGGACAATGATCACTCCTGTTGCCGAAGCGGTTTTTGCACTGCCAGTTATCTAAACGCGAAGCAGAGGTTATAGTAGTGCAGAAAGTTTACGAGCATGTCTCATTAGGCCTCAAGAAGCATTTGGGCGAATACACCATTCAAGCGACGCGACTTCCATCCCCCTACCACCCAAAAAACGAAAAATGAAGCAATGAATGCGATGACGTTAAGTTTAATTTTTTTAACCGTCAGCTATTGACCTTGGAAAGCCAAAGGAAGACTTGTAACAACGCGTGGCCGCTTCACCGTGGGTTTTCCGACTCCAAAGCCGCCAGCAATAGCCTCCCTATTGAAAGCCGCGTATATTAAAACTGAATTCTGACTGCTCCGACCAGGAAGCATGCTTTTAATAATGAGATGGCATTAAAAAAAGCACGTGAACATTTTGAATACGGACCCTAGCAATCTCGAGTTCAAAATAGCAGGGTGTTTTAGGAGCTTTTACCGCAACAGCGATTACAAATGCGGATGTGCTGGTGGAAGGAATTACGAAAATGAACTTCTGAATGAAGGTACATGAATAATGCATATTAAAGTAAAAGTGTTAATGAGTTTCCATCGTGCACATATTTTTCTGTGGATGCAAAGTGCAGGAAATCAGACAGCAATACCAAGAAGTCCACTGACGAATCACCACCCTAGTTTCACACGTTGATTAGACTAGACATCACGAGTGTTTGCGGAGAGCGTGTTTCACTGTTAAGCGAACTTGCACGACAGAAGTTGAGCCAGCCCACATAGCATCGTGGATTACTTAGGAGGCATGCGCAACCACTGTTAATTCAGCAGAATGATTCTAGGCACGAGATTGTGGTTTTGGTGTGGCCTGTTGCCGGTGATAGACGCTCCTAAATCAAATCCGACTTTGGCACAGTTTGGCGCAATTTTCGTTGATATTATCAGGATGACGCAGTAAATCTGATTTAGCGCACTATGGCACAGTTGGTTCAGGGGTGGGATCACTGCATTTGTGCCCGGTCTGGAGCGAAGAGGGCGTATTCTACAGAAAGCGAATCGGCAGTCACAATAGGCGCAGAGTAAGCGAAGCGCTGCATGCAACTAGCCAAAAGACGATTTGGCTCTCCATGGCCATACCGCGTTTCGAAAAAACTGTCCCAGTTTTCCCTTAGAAGCAGGCTGCGTAACACACGTGTCACAGACAGCAGGTTATGTCTGTTCTGTCACTATGCCATGCTCTGTATTCAGGCCCCTCATGTAGTCTTGAAATGCGTCTAATAGCATTTTTCACTGGGAGATCCAGAGTGGCCGCTAAAATCTTGGAGCAAGCACCCGGATTGCACCAAGCCAAATCTGCCAGTGAAACGCACAAGTTCCCCGCGAGAGGTCGTTCTGAAAGTTGTTTGCATATACGTCACTAAACCGGTTCCAGAAATGATTTTCTTTCCTGCTCTCTACGTTTCCATGACACATTTGTCACCACTGCAGAGCGTGCATTTCGGCCACGCTGTCGCGGAAAACAGGAGTACCGTTTTCTTGTGTTGCGCTGACAAACATGGACGAGCACATGAAAATTTATCTGGCTGTGCATCGGCTGCTATTGGGCGTGCTCGTCACTTGACAGCAGTTCCCGTAGTTCCTCCACAGCAGTGAGCACAGCCATTTTGCAAAGGTCAGCCCACGAACAATGACAGAAGGAAGTTATGCTGCTCATCACACTTCCGCCCGAGTTTGCGACTTCGCGGCGAAAAGAGCAATTCTCTTCGGAGCGAGTTGCTCTGAAACTACCAGTGGAAAGTGTGGACCTACTCAACATCTACCCAAGAAATTCAAATTCGTCGCCACGGAGCAAGAAAACCTGCTCCGGATTTACCAGTGCGAAACGCCTTTAGCGTCCTCACCGCATGCTATCAGAAGGTTGTGTGAAAGTGACAGACAGAATATTTTCTGCGCTTAGGAAAAAATAAATGGCTTTGCAGTGGGCACTATGCAATATTTGCTTTGGTACAGTAGCTATTACTTTATTGGCGGCGATGGTGCACGTCAGAAGATGCAAACTTGTTGCTGGGGGTAAATAAGTAGTACGCTTAGTGTGTAGTACTCATTGACCATTTTTCGTCCACTTCTCTTTCTTCACATTTACCTTACAATTACTTTGTATAACATTTTCTATACTTCGCTTGGCATGATTTTCATTAATATCTCATTATTATTGAGTGTAACAAAGGAAAATCAGCCCTTAAATGTACCCTTCTTTCCATCATTTATAGCAAGGGTCTCGTTTTGGCAGACTTCGTGTCATCAGGTAGTATATGAGGGAATATTGGTCAGCTGCAAGCTCGTAATAAGATCACGTGGCATGTGATGCCAAAGAGACAGAAAAAGGGTGTTCCGCACTCGCCGTCATGGCTACAGGCAGGGCTGACTAATGCTCCCATGTTTAATTCACATATATGCAATAAAGTGGATGGGGGAGACAGCCGTCGTGGTAGCTCAGTTGGTAGAGCATTGGGGGCATTATTGGAAGGTCGCAAGTTTGGCCCCTGCACACGGCAAATTATCTTTTCATCCACTTTTATTTCTTCACATTTATAGTACAATTACTTCATATAACACCCCCCTATACTTTCGTTGGCATGATTGTCTGTTAGACCTCATTAATATTGTACGTAACAAAAAAAAAACAGGCCCTTAGGTGGACTCTTCTTTCCTTCATTTGTACCGCTGTCATAATTTGACACTGACCCTGACTGGATGAAAGCTGCCATCGTGGCTGGGTCCTGCCAGAAGTCGGTCGTTTTCGTGGAGCACGCCCCGTGTCAGCAGGCCCCCCACGACAGGGCCAACATCGGGCACCTGGAAGGTTTCGTCAATCTGCACAGCCATAAATGGTGATTAAGACCTCAAAAGACACAACCCATGCCATAAATTACCAGTCTCATTCAATCCCATTGAATGCCATTCACTTCTGTTGTGTATTTTTAAGCGATGTTTTCTTTTGAATAATGGAAAGTATTTTCGGAATTTGTGCTCGCTTTTTTAGCTTGTTTTAACGTCATTATCTCACACTTGTACTCATAGTATTTTCATAGCCGTTCTATCTCTATTAAAACTAATATTAATATTTTCTCATTGTTATTCCTGTTAGGACTTGTATAAAAATTGACAATTAGTTTATGTTTATTGTAAGTATGGAAATCGTACCAAATCATGTATCTATTACTTTTATGCTCCCCTTACACAATGCCCTGTTGGGTCTGTAAGGTATTTTGAATAAATAAATAAATAAATACATGCAATTAAATTAGCTTAAAATTTGGACAGAAAGTTCTTTCTTTAAAAGGAGGGGGTACATGACAATGATGGTATGTTGAATGTTCATGAACGAAATTCCAGCATGAAATTGACTCAATAAAGAAAATTGAGCATAGGCTAACTTTTGTTCACAAGGGTTCATAGAACATCCATTTTCCTTTTTTACTTGCATTACACACAGTTATGATTGCAGATCTGATTGCAGAACTAGCGACCTTTGGATAAAGCATCCGAAGGTCACGCATATTTTTGACCTTCAATAACTTATTATTCGAAGGCCGCAGGTTTGGTCTCTGCCAGCGGCAAATTAACTTTCCTTTCTTTGCATTTATGTCATAACGACATGTCCCCTTGGTATCATTGTCTGCTAGTTCTCCTTATTATTAACCTGATGGAGTAGTTTGAATGAAGACTAACAACATTGCATACCTTGCACTAAAATTAATAGCTGCATGTTTACAATTTGTTTACCTGCTTTGAAATCAGAAACTAGTGATTCAACCCTCACCCTATCTTTCCTCTTCAATATCAACACTTACTTGCCACCACTATCTTACATTATTCAGCGATGCCATATTTTACGAGAACGGATTTATTCAAATTTTCTTTTTTCTCATGCACTGCAAAAGATTGGAATGATTCTTAGTTGCCTTCCAATATGTTGTGATGCTTGCAAACTGTATTAACTATGTTTATGTTTGCTTTGTTTGTTTTAGGGGCGAAGCTCCTTAAGACATGGGTCTATGCATGTATGTAGTAACCACCTCACAGCATATCCACGGAGTGAGTGATGATGAGTGGGGTAAAGCTTCAGAGGGTTTTATCGGCAAACCATGAATCACCCACTGGCCACGTCCACCCGTCGTCTGTCTGTTTGACGGACAGGCAAACGCACGGACAGGTGGACAGACGGATGGATGCACGGACGGATGCACGGATTAACGAATGAACACAATGACGGAGGAACGCATGGACGGAGGGACGCATGGATGGACGGATGCATGCACAGACGCAGGGACGGATGAACACACGGATAGACGGATCGATGCATGGTCTGACAATCGGACAGACGCATGAATGCACAGACGAAAGCAAGAACGAATGGATGGACGGAAGCGCAGACGGACATTTCGCTCCACTCATCATCATTCACTCCGTGGATATGCTGTGATTTTTTTCCTGTTTTATTGCCCTCACCTTGCTTGGACCTGTATAAGGTCTGCAGTACTGAATAAAGGAAAAACATACTGGGCCAACCAATGTTGGACATCAATTTGAATTCCCCAAATATGTCATAAGGGCCTTGCCTGGAACTCAGGAGTGAGCCTCATGAGTCCGTCACGCTCCTTGGGTCCGTGACCAGGGGGCAGCACGTGCAGGAACGTGTACAGGAGGCCCAAGCCGTCTCCATGCACGCATGAGACCAAGAAAACGGGCACCACACTGCCCTCCCGTACACGTGCTGCTGCCGTCAGTGCATCGTCCTCGGTGAGCACCTCCAGGGGAAGCTTCTTGAAGCCAGGCCCCTACATCACCAGTATCATCATCAGCCTGACTATGCCCACTGCCGGACAAAGGCCTCTCCCATGCTCTGCCAATCAACCTGGTCGTATGCTTGCTGCTGCCACTCTGTACCCGAAGACTTTTCAATATCACTGCCCTACCTAACTTTGTCTTACCTGCACGCATTTGCCTTCTCTTCAAATCCGTTCAGTTACTCTAGATGACCCGTGGTTATCCTGCCTACATGCTGCATGCCTTGCCCATGTCTATTTTTTCTTCTTGTTTTTAACTATGATGTCCTAAACACCTGCTTGTTCTCAGACCCATCTTGCTGTTTCCTTGTCTCTAGAGGATACACCTATCATTTTCCTTTTCACTGCTCACAGCATTTTCCTCAATCTAAGTTGAACCCTCTTTGTAAGCCTCGCTATTTATGCTCCATCAGTAAGTACCGTAAAGATGCAGCTGTTATATACCTAATAGCGGGCAGCAATTGTCTTGGCCTCCTAGCCGTATGTGTTGCAGTGAATTGCCGTGTACATACCAGGGTATGTACACTCTCAGTAAGAAATGTATTGAATGAAGTCGATGCTTAAGCTGCCTAAAATATGACTGCTTTCATCGTTAAATTTTGAACCTCTATTAATTTCTCAGTAAACAAAACTCCTGAAAAGGGAAAACGTGGATCTTACAAAGTGTTTTTTTTAATAGTCGGATAAACAGAATGAAGTTTAACACAGTTATTAGCTTTTTTTCTGCAGGTTACAAATCTCTGAGTAGATTTTTAACAGCTGCATTAAAACAAGAGGTATGCTATTTTTACATTTTGTAGCATAATTCTCACGAGAATATTAGGCAACTTCTCTTTGTAAAGTCCAAAAACGAAGTATATGGCAAGGTTGCCAGACGCTGGTCAAGCCAATTATGCTATTTACTTTTTTATAATGTTGGTACCAAATATAATTCTCAATAATCATAAAGTGCGTGAAGCAATACATTTTCACTTATATTTGCATAAGTTTATTTTACATACGAAATTTGATGAAAACAATCAAACTACCACGTTCATTCAACTGTAACATGGCAAAAAAATTTTTCAGAAAGGGGCGGGGACTCACTCACAGGCTTGACGTGCCATCTTCTCTGACTGCGCCAGTGAATACGAGAGGAGACTTTTCATTGCGTCCGCGACGAGAAAATACAGTTTTGGTATGCAATTGTAACTCAAGGGTCAAATATAGGTAGCGAAACTCTGGAAAAATATGCATGTTACATTCGAGTAAACATGGTAGCATCATTGGCTAGATTAGCTTTTTCAAAGTCCTGTTACATTTTTCATTTTTGTGTTGAGCAAAGCCAAGTTGCTAAAAAGCCTTAAAAAAATATGCTTCCAGAAATTACTTATCTTTCGTTTTAATGCAGATAATGAAAATCTAGTTGAAGATTTGGAACCCAAAAAAAAACTACATAAGTGTACTAAATTTCATTCAGTTAGCCCAATTGATACAGAAAACATTTTCAAAACCCCCATTCCCTCTGTCTTAAACAGAATCGCTAAAAGACCCCCGACACCAAATTGGGACTTGAGGTGCTTAAAATTGCTTGATAGTCCTGCATGCTTGATGGTCCTGCACTTCTGACTGATTAATACAGACGAGTGTTGCCTATAAGATATTTTAATTTGGTTTCAAAGTAAGGATGCGTGCTCATCCAAGTGTTCAGGTGCCATCGGCATTTCTTGTGGTTTCACATAGAAAGGGGTTCCTCGTGACGTTGCATAGGTCAAGCAAGTACTATTGTTGGCTTCAGAGAACATTTGCGGGGCATGCACAATATTCGAATTGCCACCAGGCAAGGCCTATTGTTCGTCGCCCCTGTTGGTCTGTTGTTAGGCTGCTCTCAAGGTTGTTTTGTCTGCTTATGCCAAGAATGCTTTTCTTTTTCCTGAGGGGGGCACACTCAAAGCACCCACATCATTTTTTCTCCGCCATTTTAAAACAGCGCGTTCAGTGTCACCAAAGCTTGAGTGCATGTAGTCTCAGGTGCTGCCCCGCTGTGGGGTGATAGTTTTTCATGGTATTTAGACGGGCATTTCAAAATGAAGCAAGATCATTTTGAATTAACGATGCTAGCATTACTTATACGATGTGTCAGAGCATTTATGATTAAATTTCAGCATTACCAGATGCAAAACTACAAATTACTGCAAAAAAGTAGCAAACAAAACTTTAGCTGTCAGGGTCCTGTATACCGGTGTCACACAGGTGTGTTGAAGGCCATTGAACAGATGGTCTATCGACTCAACTACAAGGACGAGCTGCCACACGGGCGATTTCGAAGCCTATCGAGTCAATAGTCTATCAAGTTAATTGAACACGCCACACCTCCGATGAAACTTCGATGGCTATTGAGCGACGGAAGCGGAAATAGTGCAAACGCGCACTCCAGTTACCAGCGTGCTCGAATCCCCGTTAAGAAAAAAAAAAATTGCACTATTATGTTTTAAAAGTAGCATGTGTGGTCAGTATAAATTATCCGATGAAGTATTTCTGCCGTTTGGAATGTAGGAACAGCTCACACTCTCGACAACAGCGACATGCTGGCTACCCATGCCCCTTATCGCCAGTCTGTTTCCGCCACCATACTGCACACAGCGTTGTTAAGTAGTGTCCTTCTTTTTAAGTGTGTCTGTGTAGAACAGTGAGTTCTAGGACGCGTTTCTTTTTTCAGTGTATTTACTTATTTTGTGTGTTTTGTGCGAAATGGATGATGCATCACTGCCAATAAAGAAAAAAGCTGCACCAGCACCCCGCCAGCTCTGGGGTGAGCAAGAGACAGCATTTCTCATCGACTTGTGGGGTGACTGTCTGGTAACGCGAAACGCCCATTTGAAAAATTTCTCACCCTGCAGTGGCATGGTCTCTTCAAACTAATGCGTCTGGTGAGAAAAAGACCACCTTTCTTTGTCTACACTGCATTCAGTCACTATGTCCATGGTCGCCATCAAATTGTTTACGAGCAGCAGCTCTTCTTCAATGACGTCGGCTTCCTCCTTCGCCTCTCCAATGCCAGCATTAAGCTGCATGATCGCCCCCATGTAAAGAATAATTCCAGCCTTCTCATCTCGAAATTCTGTTCCGTGGTTGCTCATGATGGCAGAAGCTTGCAAAGGAAGTCACGGTAGCCTCCGAAACATGTAAACACAAGCCACACTACACAAACATAACCACAAAATGGCAGCTGCACCTGCTCATGTGCTGACAACATTGCCAAAATTTCGCTGCTTAATAACCCGAGAGCAAATCATGCATTATTAGGTACGTATAAACCCTTTACTGAAATGTTCAAACAAAAATAACAAATGCATGTGCACATTTAGGTGCAAATCATCATTTCACTTACAATAAGATGAAAATGAAACTAAATATTTGCAGCACCACCAAATTTTAGCGAATACCTTAACCACTTAACGGCCCTTGAAGGCTGCTGTGTAGCAGCGCGACAACTCTAACAAGCCGATGGAGCTGTAGCATTTCAACGGCAGTCGACTCGATGACCTCTCAAAAGTGTCCATGTGACACCGGTATTAAACTGCCTTGAAAAAGATTATTTTTATACTTAATGTTTGCATTCATGTTCATTTCTCAGTAAACGAAACCCCTAATAAACGAAACATACTTTTTTGGTTCCTTTCAGATACCATTTACCGTATTTATTCCAATCTAAGTCAATAGTTTTTTTTTCAAATTTCTTCGCATCAAACTCCAGGTTTGGCTTGGATTTAGGAGTGTTCAAAAACTCGCCAATTTCCATTGAGAAAAGCGGTGCAGAGCTAGTGCCACCTAGACGGCATTATAGCCATTAGTAGCCAAGCTAGCACCTGGCTTAAGTACACAGATGAGGCTGCCATTTTGATTGTTGTGGTGATTGTTGAGGCGAGCCGTTCAACTTTTTGAGTTGTGTTTTGAGTGGTCTGTGTGTGGTGTCATTATAGTGTCGCTTATAAAAGAAAAGTTGTCTTAGCCGCGGAGTCATTGTCCAACATTCAAGCCGGGCGGGATTTTGGAGTGAACGAAAAAAAAAGGGCGTCGCTGGAAGGGCTACAGCGTGGGACAACCCACGAACCTTGACTGTGCGCTCTTTTTAAGAAGTGCAGCATATCCGATGTGCCTAAAGGACAAATAAGTCAGCGACGACGACTTGAAATGAGCGTGGTACCTTTATGATAGAAATAACTACAAGCAGCGGGAAAAAAACGGCGACAAAAAAACACAAACAACAGGTCTAGCGGCTCTATGTTTCCTAAGTTATTTGCATCATGAACCAACTGCTTTGTTTCATCTTCATGTTCGGTAAATGTTTTTTCTTTGTGAACGCTGTCTTCACTATTTTGTTCGACTTACATTCGAGGCATGTTTTTTGTTTTTTTCCAGGTTTCGGACTTTTGGCGGTCGGCTTAGAATCGGGGTCGGCCTACATTCGAGTAAATACAGCAACAAGAGCTTAGTCCATTGTAGTGACACATCATAGAGCCATGAAGCCACTATACGGAATGTTTTTTTTCTAAATTTCCAATTGGCAAAACTTGCAGAGTTTATGTATGTTTGTGTGCTCATGTCAAAGATAAAATGATTGTCGTTTTTTTGGGTAATTCCACGAGACATAAAAGTGCTTGTCCGCTTAACATTATATCTTATATGTGCATATTCTAATTGCCTGGAACTGAAAATTTTATTCCTCAAAGATGCTACCAGCATACCGAGAAATATTTGAAGGTGGCAGCTCAAGCCTTTTGTCATTCTTTACTGCAATATTATTTGATTTCACCGCCTCATTGAATGTGAGCTACAAAAAATGCTTATTAATTCAAACTGGGGGAAACATCCCGATAATTAAAATGTGTTGGTATCTATACCAGTTAACTAGACGCAAAACAAGAAAACAGCAGCATTCGCCAGGAGACAATTCAGATGCTGTGCTGGAGCCTTTGAACAAGCTGCAAACGATGCTCATGATAATGTTGTGATAGAAGAAGTACAAGCATATGCAAATTACTGACTCCTTTTAATTTTGCTTGTATAACTGTGTCCTGTAAATAAACATGTTTAAGAGCATCAGAATATATTTCACATCAAGGCTCACTGGTCACATCTTGTGTTTGCTTCTAATCAATTAATTCTGTCTGCCGTTAGAGCTCCATGAACATAGTTTACGACATAATCTTTCACCGAACATGTAGTAGCACATAATTCACGATAGCTAGTCCAGACGTGGTTCCATTCAGTGGCACAGTGTGGCGCAATATTCATTCATATTCAAACACTTTTATAGTCCCCCTCGAGTTCGATTTATATAGCTTTTACAGTAAAATGTGCCAAAAATGTTTTCTGCCAGTTTTAATTTGTATGAATGTGAATTACATCTATGCTTTCATGCTGTCCACAAACATAAAAATTTTTTTGACAAATGGCAAACACTGCACAAATTGAAAAATAAAAAAATAAAAATATGAACACAAAAAAATGAAATTGCAAAACTACGGTGCACTGAACCGGTTTCGGTACGGGCAATAAATCAGCAAAACGGCTTACCTTGAGCAGGCGGTGCAGCTGTGCCAGGGTCTTGGCCAATGTTGCCGAACCCACGGTGTCCACCTTGTTCACCACAATGGCCAGAGGCACCTGTGCAAGGACTCCCTCCATTCTTGTGGCTACCAATACTCTCCTTCTTTATATTCCACTTCTTTCCGATTATGTCGCACAGTAAAAGCTCGTTATAATGCACCTCATTAATTCATATTATCCTATAATTAGAACCAAGTGGCATGGTCCAGGAGAGCGCCATAGTATGTAATGTATAATCCCTTCAGCCGCTGTGTGTACGATTGTACACAAACTTTAAAGGGGTGTATCCAAGGATAACCCACATGAAGGGCCGAACACCGCAGACATTTAGAATATATTTAATTCACTTTTGAAGTGTACCTAAATTCTCATTCCCCCGATCGAGACCCACCACTAGCGTGTCCAACAGTAATGCAGCTCTATAGCAAGGGCAACGAAAGTTGTAAGGACATCAGACCAGATCTGTAGCGACGTGTGCGAGCTTCGGAACTCTGCCTTCTCTGCAACGCACATACTGGCAAAGCATGAGTTGCTACATCACCCACTGACAATTGCTTTGGCAATTGCTTTGACAACTGTCGGTTCATTCGTTCTCGTGATTTTTGTGCAGTGTGTGAGTGCAAGAGCAGGCAATACTCAACTTGATGAGCGTCACAGCCTTGTGTAATCATGTGACAAAGCCATCTGCCCAAGTCACTGCCCAACTTGGTGCCCAGAAACGAAAACCGAAAGTCATCTACATAAATAAGGCAATATTAAATTATTTAGCAAAAATGCTTTATTCTTGGTGCATGTATCATGCTTCATAGAGCTATAAGAAACACAGCAAAAACACACAGGCCACAAGCTTGGTAGCACCACCCTTTCTATGTGTTCCTTCAGATGGCTTGAAACACCGTGTGCACATGCATGCAGCCATTCCGAGTGGAGAGGATCACATCGCTTACCATGTTTGATTGTTCGACAGAACCAATGTTTTTTTTCTTTGCTCGAAAGGAACACAACCGCATGCATTGTGGGCCTAATGTTTTGTTCTTTCTATGCAAGTATTGAAGCTAACTAGTTGCAGGATAATTAAATATTATTTACACCCTGATTGAAATTAACTACTGAAACTCGCCCCAAACAGCACATCCCTTCATTTTCTCTCCTAGAATGTAATACTGAGTGCCTTGAATTCATGCCATGCAAATTTGATGCACTTGAAGACAGTGCATCATAATTCGTGCCTGAAGGGGCTAACTGCGGCAGACATGGCATGCGTGTTTACACATCTGTGCCCTACGTTTAGCAACTTTCTTGTGTTTGTCTCAGTGTTGAAAAGATCAAGTGAATTATTGCAGTCTTACGATTGCTTAGACAGAGTTGCCAGTTCTGCTTATAATGAGTGCAATTTGGGCATCTGTTTTGGCCGAGTTGCTAGTATAATATTCCAGCCGCTTGTCATGTTTTTTCGGGGGGGGGGGGGGGGGGTCTTATTTGCATTTTTTCTGCAAATAGTGGTCATCACGTTCACCAGTAGTGTGTTCCTCGATGACTGAGTAGTTGAGTGTTGAAGTCAAGTTTATGTTGATAGAAACAATCAGTAACCTTGATCATGTACAGGCAATCACATGGAGACTATCGTGGATACATTTTTGTTTATACATGTGGAATCTTTCGCTGTACAAAATATTCAAGGGGATTTTTTACTAACATTTTTTTTTCTATTCGAGCATTTTTTTTAATATATAGGTATATACAAATATTTTGAACACTGGAAAAAGCAATTAAAGTACTGCTTCTTTCGGACTTTCACACATAGTCAAGCCGCTTTTCTGGGGCTTCTTATGTGATGATTATTTGCTTGTTAGCATCTGACAACTCTACAATACTCGAACATGCTAAGCTACACAACGAGCCTGTCGGTTAGTTGCTAGTTGGTGTACGTCCGCAACAGATTTTTAGACGCGAAAAACCCAATTACAATGTCTGGCATCCTCTTTCGTGGCTGTGTTTTTCGGGCTTGAAAATAAATTACAACAATGTGGCGCAATCTTGTGGCTTTTGTCTGGTTATGTAGTCAGCTTTTTTTTTTTTTTTTCATGTCAGTCACATTTTTTCGCAACTTAGACCATCGAAAAGCTACGCGTGCGGCCATTTTCTTGAGCATGTCTTCCCTCTGCTTCTTCTGGAGTTCTTCTAATGAAACCTGTTAACACAGCTGCAGCCAAAGCTTCGAGCAGAGACCGCACTTTGGGGTATCGGTGAGCACTTCGTAGTAATAACTCACGAGTCTGCCTGCTGGTGCATTGGGACAACATGCCCCGCCGCGGTGGTCTAGTGGCTAAGGTACTCGGCTGCTAACCCGCAGGTCGCGGTATCAAATCCCGTCTTCAGCGGCTGCATTTCCGATGGAGGCGGAAATGCTGTAGGCCCGTGTGCTCAGATTTGGGTGCACGTTAAAGAACTCCAGGTGGTCAAAATTTCCGGAGCTCTCCACTACGGCGTCTCTCATAATAATATGGTGGTTTTGGGATGTTAAACCCCACATATCAATTGGGACAACATGAACACACTTGCAGCTTTTCTATGTCCTCCAGAAGTTCGGCCCATTGGTTGATGGTATCTGCATTACCAGGTGACTTGGCTAAGTGATGGTGACGGCTGCTAATTGTGACTGTCATGTCTTCTGCGACGACAACGCATTTCTCCACAAATAGCGCTCTTTTTTTTTTTCTTTGAGCCCTACAAACACCACAAGACGTCTTGTCTCGCCATTCTCAACAACTTTCCGCCAGCATGCAAACAAACGTTTTCTATGTCTTGAAGCGATATGACGCCACTAGTTGACGGCATGTCGGGACTTATTTCACTGTCTTCGACCTCAGTGCTCGGAGATAGTCTATTCTTTTTCACCGATGATATTCTGGAAAATACCCCACTCCTATCGGGCAGCTTTCGCTTCTTTGTCGCGGGCCCCGCGACAAAGGCAAGCGGGCAAATTCGGGAATATTCGTAGAACGCATCCTTCGACGAGGTCCCACTTTTTTCTTGCGATTTGTACCTTCTTACCATATGACAGTGAGTGAAAGTCTTCAGGATGTCCTTCTCATGAAAGTGCATATCACACACACGTGAGGTGCTGAGGCAGTTTCTCATCCGCACGAGGAATAGCGTGGTCCCATACCTCTCGCTGCTCAGGTAGACGTGGGAACAAAAGAAATGTCGTGGTGTCTCTTATTTCCTGTAGCTACTCTACAGCCGAGAACGCAACATCCGGGCATGATGAAAACATGCAACACATACAAAGCAGAACAGGGCACTCTGAAGCACAAAAATTTCAACGCAAAAAGAAGCCTCCACAGATATCGACGCACTGCAACATGCACAGCGATGGAGGTTACAGAAGTGACACGAGCAAGCTAGGTGTTCTGTGAGCGAGCATGCAGTGAGTGAATCTGGATGCGACAGCAGCGCCATATTTGTCGCTGGCAGCGGCGGCGCCGCGCAACATCGCTCAGTTTTGCAACTTACCTAGTCTAGAAACGTTGCTCCGCAGCTCTGCGAACGTCTCGCCCTTTTCTTTTCTTTTGTGTCTTCTTTATATTCTCCCTCTCCCCTTTCTCATGGCACTGAGGCGCGCTTCCTAATCTTACATACCCCTTTCCCCTTGAGTAACCGGTTCCTAGAGGGCAGCGCAAAAGAGCGCTCTTTCTGCCCCTTCCTCTTCACAGTCACTTTCTCTGCAAGTGTTGTCGCTCGCCGACGTGAGCCGCGATGCTTTTGCATGCGTGTTTCTTTTCTTTTTCCACCGCTACAGCCTTATCTTTTATCATGCTGCGCTCGTAATTCCAGCAACATGAATGCGCCAGGCGGGAAGCGAAAGCGCATAACGCTAGATCAGAAGGCGGCTATGATAAGAGCCGTCGAATCGGGGACCAAGAAAGGCAACGTGGCAAGAGATTTTGGCGTATCGCGAGCACACTGTCAACCATTTTGAGCAAGCAGGAGTCCATCATCGACGGTGTTGCACATGGCGTGAAAGGAAGCGCTAAGAGGATGAGGGCACCTGCCTTTGAAGCGGTCGAAAGGGCCGTTTTTAAATGGTTCTTGGATACGCAAGCCGTGAATCTGCTGGTGAGCGGCGCCTTGCTGCAAAGAAAAGTGAGAGACTTTGCCTGCATCATGGGCTATGACAACTTCGTAGCAAGTTCGGGTTGGCTACAACACTTCAAGGAGCGCCACGACATTGTCGGGAGAGCGGTCTGCGGCGAATCGCAATCTGTCGACGAAGCAGAGGCTATGAAGTGGGCGAAAGAAAACATCGTGCGGCTGCTAGAAAAATACAGCGCGGAGGATATTTTTAACGCGGACGAAACTGCTCTCTTTTTCAAGATGGTGCCGCACAAAACGTTAGCCTTCAAAGGCGAGCCGTGCCATGGCGGCAAACAAAGTAAGCTGCGGATCACTGCGCTACTTTGTGCAAACATGACCGGCTCTGAGAAGTTGCCAATTTTCGTAATTGGCAAAAGTGCATCCCCTCGCTGCTTTAAGGGGAAGAGGCAGCTCCCAGTCAAGTACGTAGCCAATCGCAAAGCCTGGATGACCAGGGAGATTTTTTCAAAATGGCTTTGCGAATTGGACAAGAAGCTGGCAAAGGCGAACCGCAAGGTGTGCCTTGTTTTAGATAACTGCACCGCCCACAATACCGCTGCCGTGCTTCAAAACATCGAGCTGCTGTTCCTTCCTGCCAACTGCACAGCAAAAATACAGCCGCTTGACCGAGGCGTGATTATGTCGCTGAAGGCAGGTTACCGCAAGCGTGTGATAGACAAGCTCTTGCTCAACACGAGGATGAAGCGAGACACCGATGTTGTTGTACGCTGCGCTCGAAATGCTTCAGGCGGCGTGGATGAGTGTGACGGCAACCACGATCGCAAACTGCTTTGGACACGCCTCATTTGCTGCCGCACCAGACGCCAGCGATGAGCCATCAGACGAGCCCACTGTGCCGGACGGTTTTGCCACATCAGACGAAGTCGCCGCATCATGGACAGCACTTCGTGACGCCGGTGTCGTGCCTGACAGCGAGTGGTTTTGCGACTATGTGAGAGCAGACTCGGAAGTGGTGGCAACAGAGCAGCTCCTCGATGACGATATTGTACGCGCTGTCAGTGATCGTAACGAAACCAGTGACCATGACTCTGTCAACGAACAGAAGACAAACGTGCCGACGGCGTCGGAGGCATTAGACGCGGTGGACGTACTGCGCCGCTTTTTCGGCGCTCACGAGGGCGGCGAAGATGGCTTGAACATTGCGGCCGCAGCTGAGCAAGCCATTGTTGCATCAGGAAGATGCATCAACGTACAATTACGGACTTCTTTGCAGCTAAGTCTGCATGAAATGCAAGCTGTGTATATTGAAGTGCATTAAAACAGGTGCATGACTTTTTCCTTTTTATTTGGAAATGCAGTTATTTTGTTTCATACTACCTGTGCGGCGGGATGCTATTTCGCCCGCTATTTTTTGGGGGAAAGTACAGTGCATAATATTTGCGGTAAATGCCCGCTACGGCTATAACGAAATATTGGTTATAAAGAGCAAATAGCAGCGGCCCTCCAATTTCGTTATAACGAGGTTTAAATGTAGCAGGATTTGACTTTCAGTAGAATGCCTGTAAATGTGTTACACTTTAGATTTTTTTTTATATTTATAGCATATAAATTGACATGACAAGCTTTTAACAATCAAAAATGAAGAATCTATGCGAGAGTAAGATGTTCATTTAACCTTGAAGCGAAGCTTCGCAGCAGTACAAATTGCCCCTGGATTTAAGTACTCATGGTACTGCACCACTTCAGCGCAGTAAAAAAAAGTTTACGAAAAAAGTTATAAGCGGATTTATACTACAGTTGAACACAGATATCTATACAAAGTGTGTGATGCAGATAAAATTGAATCTGTACAAAGGAAATCTGTTCGTTTCATTTTTTTTATCGCTATGACCATGATTTTTCTCCCTCATCTGCAATGAAATCTTTGAAGTTATCACTTTTGTGTATTAAGCTTGATATTGACTCACTGAAACTATCGCACTCTTACGTTCATTCTTCATGCCGGTTATCTAGCGACCATTATGTCGTGTATGCTAATGCTTTACCGACGAGAAGAGGTAACAATCTTAACATTAAGCCATTTTTCCCACGTACTTACACATTCAAATTTATTTTTTTTCCAAGGACAATTGTTCACTGGAACAATTTACCTGGTTTTGTTGGTGAAATCAATATAACTGATTTTTTGGAGTCATTTCAGTGACCTTAATATTTTTCTCTCATTCTGTACCAGGTTGTGTGTAGGTGGTGACAATATTCATCTACAAAAAAATTGTGATGTTGTTCTTTGCTGATGTACTTATGTACCCCACTCCTGCAATAGCCGTGAATTGAACTGCAGAATTTGAAAATAAATAACTAAATATATCGAGATTGAAGGGGATCATGAACTCGTTTGATATACGTGAAATTCGTAAAAAAAATACAGGCCCCGAGAGCTTACCTGTAGTGGATTATCACCTACAACAGGCGCATTCAAAAATGACAACTAATTCCACACAGGCCGCAACAAAACGATTTATTGCGTGAAAAAAAAATTGCTTATCTTGGCCTGCTTCATACTTGAAATGTTGAAGACGTTAGTCTCAATCTTATCAAGGCTGTCTAGGAGCGAAAGCCCAATTCCCTTCATGCGGCCGATACAATGGTGAATGATGCCGAATGCTGCCGCCACTTCAGCGGCAGAGTACGCGCGTGTAGCCAGCGTCTCATCCGGACGATCCTCCTCGTCACATGAGCTGTCAGCCTGGGCATCCCGCGTCCCTGCAATTACAGCTACTATGTCCTCGTGAGCGAGGCTCGCAATGGCTTGGACTTTGCAGTTCGCTTCCACGAAATCAGCCACAGACACTTAGTGTGGAACTGTTGCCGGAAAGCGGGACGACAACTCGCGAAACGCGTCGTCTGTGTGCTCATCGTCGTCGCCTTCACCAGTTTTTGCAAGTTCCACCGTCTCGAAGCCTGCCTTGCGGAGTAGTTGACCACTGTGTCTGTCTTCACTTCTCGCCAGGAGTTAAAGATCTCCGCGGGAGAAAACTTAGCGGAGATGTCCGGCCACTCCTTCGTCATCTACTGCTGGATGTCCTGGCTACTGACAGCTTCGCTTTCACCAGTAATGGTATTGCCAAGGATGTTATAGCGCTGCTTAAATCCGTGGGGGCACCTGTTCTTGTCGGCGAAGTTGTTTCACCGAGCGCAGCGGCAAACCATTTGGTCTTGGCGATAAGCATTTGGTCATCCACCGGAATGTCTTTTGCGCGCACTTCTAAAAACCAGGCTTAGAGTACCTTTTCTACATTCCTGTGGGCAGGAGCGCGCACATGACGGGCTCCCGAAGTCCGCTGCTTTGCCGCCTTTGCCTTGATATCTGCTTCGTTCTTTGACAAGGTACTCAAAGTGCTCCGTGTCATCTTGAAGTCGTCCGCAACGGTCAAACATTTCTCGCCCGCCTTAACACGTTGAATAGCCTTCAACTTTGTCGCTAAGTCAAGGGCCATAGCTACACGAAAAGTCAACAATTCAAGGAGTCTGCAGCGGCTTCGCACACCAAGCACGCAAAAGAGAAATGCTGCACATGCGGTAATATGTAGGCACGACACGATTGATTTATTGAGTGTTTCTAGAAAGGAGGGAAGAAGGCACCTAATTTTTGTCTGCCTCTTAGGCCACATGGCGCAGTGCCTGACGCGTGAACAGAAGCAACAGAGCGCTCGTGAGGTGATGGCCACCTGTGAGGGCAATAGCAAAAGGCGCGAGCTGAGGTTGGCTGATCAAAACTCGCAAAACAGCAACAAAAAAGTAAAAGAAAAGGTGAAAAGAGGAGGACGTCGACTCCTTCGTTCCTGCCGATGAGTACGCGAAGAAAGAATGAGAAAGAAAAAAGAAACAAACTAAAAGAAAGCCGTTCCGCAAGTTAGAGATTGTGCAGTCCAAGCCCTCTCCCCCTTACCTTTTCTTCGAGCGTTTCGGGTTTTGGCGGAGGCGTAGTGCCGCGCGGAGGTCGCTGGGCGCTGAGAGTGCCAAAATGCACTTTCCAGCTTGCGCGTGGAACAGCGCTGCCGCAAATAACGCGGGGCGCGGCAAGTGCCGAAGCGCACCTGCCAACTGCGCAGCGTACGATATATTCGAAGGCTGGTAAAAATACCGTTCGATATAAACGTGCGAATTTCTATGCTTTTTCAAAGGAATTTCAAGGGGATAACTTATGAGTTCGATATAACCAAAAATACGATATATGTGGGTTGGATATATCTGTGTTTATTTGTATATACCTTTTCATTCATTTTTGAATACTTCATAGTTTAAATTAAAATCGAACAAAAATCAAATACTGTAATATTGGTTCAAACATTGAAGTTACTCGAATATTCACACACACTGATTACAGTACTCCAAATAAAAAAGTGGCACCCACCTGAAGTGCCAGGGCAAGCAAGAGGTGGTCACGGCCCGTGCCAGTCAGCCCACTGGCGGCGTTCACAACCAACATGACAAAGTGTGGACTGTGGCCTAAAGGCAAAGAGCTTGTGTTATCTATGGGTGCACAATGACCACATGCCACTCAACCCAGACAAGCAATGCACAGCCCATGAATGATACCACACATTTCTACGGCTGCAATGCCTTTACACATTTAAGGTTCCTAAGGGGGGACGTGGCAATTAAAACTATGTCTGTTATTTATTTAAAAAATCGATAAAATATGGCACACTGATGTGATTTGTCATGGTAATGTCATTAATGAAATCAGTTTTTGGGATAAGTTTTAGTTTTTGTCTTTTTAGTTATGACATTTTAATTGATCTTTACAATGATCCCCAAATTAATTTTCTAACTAGACATTATTTTGGTAGCATTTTTGCCTATTCAGCAAGGCCCACTCTCCGCCACAATGCTATTCATTTATTTTTAACACGAACATGTTTTATGCTGGAGTTCACCACGACTCCACTGACGTATTTCCGCCACGTATACAACGTTGTAAAATGTGCAGTATCATATTGAAAAGAATCTGTCGCACAAATTCGAACCGGACCTTTTGAATTGCAGCATGCAGTGCTAGCCACTACGCCACGAAGTGTAACATTGCGGATGTGCTAAAGGCAAGCCATTTATATACACCATTTTGCGGTCCTCAGAGTTTCGACACTGTAGCGCATTTTCGTTATCAGTAGCGAGATGACGTGACGGGCTTGCGATCTGTGAGCTCTAAAGGGCCTCCCCGAAGCGCTGCCTCCATGGAGCATGGTCTCTCCTGCACGCACCTATCTAACTCGTAATTCGGGAGTGGACAAAAGTCATTTTTCTCCCTGTGCGGCCCGTTTACGAAAGGAACGCGCCACTGACACACGACGATGTAAGAATTGTGACGACTGTTTGCGCTTGTCCTGTGTATACATGTACAATTGTTTCCTTCATTTTTCTGTTTGAACAGTGTGCTTCAAGTGTCGAGCTGTGATAGTAGTCAATCAGCGCATGTCCTGTGTAGGCTAATGTCGTGCGTGCTTTCAGCTCTAGGTGTTTCGAGCTGCTTCCATTCTAAACATGACTTGCAATTTGTTGCTGTTACTAAAACAATGCACAATAAATGCTCAACTACCTATGTGAAGACATATTCCACTTTCATGTTATATTGATTCCTATATAGGAGGATCAACTATGTTTTCTTTTTATGTTATAAACTAGCATCAAAAAAATTTCTGAACTCTCCTAATCATATTTTCTTATGAACATCTTTTGTAAAATATAATTATAAATTTCTATGTGCAGAGAAAAATAAATAGCGTTACGGCACTCACCAATGTTTTAGGATCTAATGCAAAAAACAGAATAATTCTAGATTCATTAGTTATAAAGTAGCACTGGGATGACTGACAGCAGCTGCACAAAAAAATGGAAGCTGAAAAAATGGGAGCTGGAAGTTTCATTTCATGATACTGGTCAATTGTTAACTTTCAGCACCCGCCTGGGATGTAGTCCTTTGTACATGCCATTTTCTTTTGATTTCAATTCAGGTTTTCGCTCCTTTGGAGCAACTTTGTGTACTTTGGTTTACTTTTTGATGCGCCGTGCTTCCTTCTGTGTCACAAAGAGCACGATCCTGCAGAGTGCCCAAGTTCTTTATAATTTCTTGTAGTGTTTTCCCACCGCCAGCATTAAAACGGCAAACTGCATCTGCCACAGCACTCTTAATTTTATTTTTATTTATTTATGAATACTGAAATCTCTACTAGGGATTTTCGCAGAGTGGGTTACATGAATTGCATGAATGCTCAATATGAAGACGAACAAATTTTCCAAACAGGAAGATAAAAACACACATAAACAAAAGTACGCACAAAGCAACCCAAATATGCAAAAATTCGAACGTTTATGGGGACATAGCCTAATTGGCATGCTATATTAAACACTGTTATTGAGGCTTGAAGAAAACAATGTTAAGGATGGCTGTAAAACTTCAGTGTTGGTTAGTTTGTTCCAGTCACTTATAGTTCGTGGAAAGAATGAATATTTAAAGCAGTTGTTACGGGTTGCATAGGGTGTTATTGTGCACTTATGCCTTTGTCGAGTAGCATATCCGGACGAAAATGAAAGAGCTTCAGAAATGTCTATCTTGTAATGTCCCTTTATTAGTTGATATAAAAATTTTAGTCTAGATAAGCGGTTTATTTCTGTTAGTGTTGGTAGATTAGCTCGAGTTGAATGTTCCGTAATTGAAGTGCGCCCGAAGCTGTTATAAATAAAACGAATGGCCTTTTTTTTGTACTCGTTCTAGCTTGTTGATATTAGTTTTGGTAAAAGGGTCCCATATAATGGAAGCATAATCCAGAGTCGGTATAACTATTGTTTTATAAGCCAGAAGGCGGACGGGGGGGGGTTGAGAGTTTCAATGCTCTTCTGAGGAAGAACAGTTTACGCATTGCAGTGTTAGTTACTGTATTAATGTGTTTCGTCCAATTCAGGTCATCTGTGATCCATAAGCCAAGATACTTGTAATGTGGGACTTGGTAAAGTTTAGTATGGGTAGTAGAGTACTCGTATTCTAAAGGATTCCTTTTATTAGTTATTTGCATAAATACTGTTTTTTCGAAGTTAATAGCCATTTGCCATTCATCACACCAGGAAGACACTTTTTGTAGAGCATCATTTAACACTTGTTGATCTACGGGACAGCATATTTCGTTATAAAGTACACAGTCATCAGCGTAGAGTTTGATTTTAACAGGGATGCCAACAACAATATCATTAATAAACAGGAGAAAAAGAAGTGGTTCTAGCACTGAGCCCTGCGGAACGCCAGAGTCAACAAGCTGTCTATGTGAGCAGGAATCAGCAAGAACAACAAATCGTTCGCGTTTTGTGAGATATGCAGAAATCCAGTTAACTACTTGGGAATTATTGGTTATTCTACCTATCTTATATATTAGTTTAGTGTGGGATACTTTATCAAAGGCTTTCGAAAAGTCCATGAAAAATAACGTCATTCTGTGTTCTGCTATTTATTGATTTGGCAAAGTCATGTATTGTTTCAACTAACTGAGTGTTTGTCGAATAACCTTTCTTAAAACAATGCTGGAATTTGGTAAGAACGTTATAGTTGTCTAGAAATTCGCAGATGTGATTGTAAATGATATGTTCCAGAATCTTGCATACTGTACATGTTAATAAAATTGGACAATAGTTTTTAACGGAGTTCTTATTTCCGGTCTTGTAAACTGGTTTAGTTCTAGCAGTTCCCCAGTGCCTTGGTATTTCTCCATTTTGTAAAGACTTGCAAAAAATGACAAGATATTTTGACACCCACTCAGCGTACCTTTTCAAGAAGCTATTAGGAATATCATCAGGCCCTGGTGATTTTTTGGCATCAAGCCTTAGCAGAAGATTAAATATACCACTTTCAGAAACAATGACATCAGACATCGGTGGTAGGGATGTATGAAACACAGGTGATATACCATTATCTTGGGTGAACATTGATTTAAAATGGTTGTTAAAGACATGGGAAATTTTCGCACTATCGTGAGTTAGGCAGCCATCAACTTCAAATGTATCACATTCAGTAGAGTGTGGAGAAATCGAACGCCGAAATTTCTCGGGAGACGTGGTTATAAAGTTTGGTAATGACTCACTGTGATAGAGCTTTTTATCAGCAGCTACTTGGTCTTTAATTTGTAAAGAAAGTTTCGATATTTCTTTTGCATTATAAATGATGTTCTGTTGTTTGTTAACCTTTTCTTTAAGCGCTTCAGTCGCCTTTTAGATTGCAATGTCTCCCTCGAAATCCATGGGTTCTTACCCTTACATTTTTTTTGTAATCTTGGGTACAAAACAATCGATACATTCATTCACAATCTGTTTAAATCTGTCCCAAAGGTGGTGTACATCACAAGTGCTATTGCAGAAATCATCAAAATTAAAGGAAAGCAGGTCAATTATTGACACATCATCAGCAAGTGAGAAATTCGGAAATGACAAAATTGTACAATTATTGTTTAAATAAGTATTGGCTAGGGTAAGCAACACGGCCTTGTGGTTTGAAATTCCCGGAACTACTTCGCAGTAACTTTTTGCACTAATGGATTCACTTACTAGAAAGAGATCTAGTACTGATTTGCAATTTTCTTGGATTCTAGTGAAGTCTGTTACAATTTGAAATAGGTCAAAAATGAACGTAATGTTTAGCATTGCTTCTCCCAAGTGATCATTGTGATTATTGAGCGAGAAATTCGGCCAGTCTATATTCGGCAAGTTGAAATCTCCAGCCAGAATAACTTTGTCTCCAGGTTTTATATTCGAATGTAGATACTCCTTTAACGATTCCAACATGTCAATAGACGAGTTAGGGGGTCTATACATGACTGCTATTACATATTTAACCTTACCGTGGTACGCTTTGCAGAATATGCACTCAACGTCAGTCAAGTCAGACATTCTCACTAAACGCAAACGTTCTTTAAAAAGAATGCAAACACCTCCTCCTTTGCTGCCTCGGTCTTTTCGAATTATAGTATATCAAGCAGGAACAAATTCGCTGCTGTATATTGATTCATGTAGCCAAGTCTCAGTGAGAACTGCGATGTCGGCATCATGTACTAGTAATATACTTTCGAGTTCGGTAGCTTTATTGATTGCACTTCTGCAGTTGATGTTTAATATTTTTAATGATTGATTTTTAGTGCTATGTTGTCATGCTGTTTTCTTATTCAGCCTAAACCGTGTCACCTTTTTCTTGTTCCAACCAAAAAGCACACCGTCTACGCTTAACTTGTCGAAGAGTAATTTGACCTTAGCGCCTTGTTCTTTTTCTTGAGCTGCACTCCTCCATAACTGCTTGCAGATTTCCCAAATTCTTTTCGAAAAGTCATCAGAGAGTGAAAAATTGGTGTCCTTTAGTTGAGGAGAAACTTTTAGTACTGCCATTTTTTCACGGTAGTCGACGAACTTTATGATAACAGGTCGAGGTTTCTCAGACGTTTTTCGTCCAAGCCTGTGACACCTCTCATCGCTAACAAGAAAGGCAAACTGTGTCTTTGACTGGAGAGACTCAATGGCGTTCTGGGTTTTGCCTTGCTGGCATCTTTCGAGACGTTACTTAGCAGAAAGGCACTTGTATATAGGCTGCAGCTTGTGTGCAGGCAATGGTTAAACCTTAGGCTGCCACAGCATTAAACATCCACCATGATTTTGCACCAGTAGGGCAGTGCTCATGATGTGGCTCGTTATCACTCGTTATAAGTTGATGTGACGCGATTAAAGGTAATGAAAAGTAGCCATGATGGCCTTTTCCATGGCAGGCACATCATTGAGATTACTTTTTATGGTCCATCCACAATAGTTAGTCAGCTTTTTATTTAAGTCATGTGTGAGACAGCCTCTTTGTCATGAGCGACAGCCGCGTGATTGGAAAACGAGGAAAACAACCAGCGTTCGAAGGCGCGTGCTCGGAATGTTCGAGAACTCTGGGCGTGAACACAGAGTCGAAGAGAAGGACGAGGAGGTAGTGAGCTGGGATTGTGTCGAGAAACTGGCGGAAGGTTGCATCGTTGGCACACACCAGCGACAGGAGCGACAGGCGTTCGGGTCAGCTGCCTGAGACGCGAGTGTCTCGAGGTGGCTGACGAAATTGGCAGTGATCGAAAAGAGGCTCTTCGGAGACGCAGCTGCCGTGCCCAACGAGGACGAGCGTTTTCAACGCAAGCCGCTTTTAGAAGCGAGCCACCCAAGACGATCTCCGGAGTGCTATGTCAACAATGGAACACCACGCCGGGTGAAGCAGTCTACAGTACCAGTAGCCCAAAAGGGACCTACAAGCGTCAGCGATAACGGCCTGCCCGCACAGGCGCCGAAGAACACATCAAGCTGCGGAGCGGACGACGGGATCGATGATAGACCAGACTTTAGTAACGAGCTAGCCAAGTCAGCGGCATCATGTAGGACTGCCCAAACTACTATAAGAAATAAGGCGAGAGTTATGGCTTTAGTTAGGATGATTGAGAGAATACTAATTAGGATGGTTTACTCACTAATCTAGTTTGAAATTAGTTTCATTAGTCTACTGGTTTTGTATACAGTCAAACCTCAATATATCGAACACGGATATATCGAATTATTGCCTATATCGAACGGTTCCTATATCACCCGGGAAATCGCATGCATTATTGATTTTTTATTTCGAACAAAGTTTGACATATAATGGATATATCGAACTCAGCCACCCCAAACCGCCCGCGCTCTATTGACAGGCGGCGAGCTTTCCCATAACTCTCGAAAGTAGCGGTAGAGCGGCGGGCGTTTACGAATGCTGCACACATCGATGGCGCCGAGAGCGCTACTTTAACGTAGCGGCGTACGAGCGCCGCAGCCTTGTGGTAGACGTTCTTGAATGAGGAAAGAGAAGAGAAAAGCACGGAGCTGTTATTGTCTTTCAATACGAAGGCACCAACACGGCTTCGCGCGGGAGAAGGGGGAGTGGAAGGTAAAGATTGAGAAGGAAAGTATAGGAGGGAAAGGATGCAGACGACTGTCTCGGACGCGGCCTGCGCTGCCGCCACGAAAGAGAAAGCAGTCAGGCGAGCCTGACTGCTTTCTGTTAGGTGGTAGGTGTTCTGTGGCAAGCCGGCATGGGCGCGCCATGTGCGCGCTTTACATCCGGACTCACGCCGTAGCCTTGCATCTTTCAGTCGTTGCAGTCTCTATGGTGTCAACGGCACACTGCGCACTTGTTGCAAGCTCCTCCCCCGTAGCATCGGCAGGCATCGGTCGTTGTGCTCGCAGTGTTCGTGCGTTCGGAGTTAGGCCTGTCGCGCACCACAGCGCGCGACCGGTTTAACTCCGAACGCATGAACACTGCGAGCACAACGAACAATGCCTTGCAGCTTGCAGTCGTTGCAGTCTCTGGTGTCAACGGCACACTGCGCACTTATTGCAAGCTCCTCCCCCGTAGCATCGGCAGGCATCGGTCGTTGTGCTCGCAGTGTTCGTGCGTTCGGAGTTGGGCCGGTCGCGCGCTGTGGTGCACGACAGGCCTAACTCCGAACGGCGGAGCTCACGGCGGAGCTCACGGATGTGGAGATTGTCGCCGAAGCTACTGCTGAGCAGCCAAATGAAGACTCTGCCAAGGTGGATCCCGCGAGCGCTGATGGTGCCCCGCTCCCGACATCAGCTGAGGTCGTAGCTGCCTTGGCCCTTGTGCGCCGCTACTGCGGCGCGATTGAAGGCATCAGCCTATCACTTACGGTTCGCCTCAACTATATTGAGGACGCAGTCGTCAAACACGCCATGGCCAACAAAAAGCAGGCTACTCTTTTTCAATATTTTAAACCAACACAATAAATACTATGTTTGAATCTTCAAGTGAGTATTTACTGCACCACACTTGAACGGTTCGTTGGTTGTTTTCAGCAAGCTGTTGCTGGTTGTTTTCAGCAAGCTGTTGACACATTTTTTCATGATTTTTCCATATCGAATTCTAGATATATCGAACTATTTTGGGATTGCTGCACCATTCGATATATCGATGTTCGACTGTATTTGTATATATTTTGGAGTGCCGTTTGTTTTCTGTGATAATTGTTTGTTCCTCTTTCGAGTCTGACTGAGTCCATCGCGCGGGGTGAAACCCATAATCCACGACACCCTTCCACTCATGCTGAGCTCTTTTTTTTTTTTTTCAACTAGGTTTAGTAAAGCCGTGCCCATTTTTTTTTTAACATTCTTGCTTTTGTATGGCTCTAAAGCCATATACCTTATCTTGGCTGAGGGCAGTATAGGTGCGGCTTTCACCATCGCAAAGTACTATATTGCAGAAGCAGAGCTTGTGTTTTTGGAGCAACCACTCAAACACGATCTTTGCCACAATAGTTTCCATCTACCTCTTTCTTCTTTTGGCCCTGTGGTTCGTGTTTCTCATACCACACCCCATATCCATTTTCTTGAGATATTGGTCTAAGAGGACAGCCATGGCAGTAGTTAGAGAAAATATAGTGGTCCAAGACCAGGCCTGAGTACAACTCAATGACACAGCCAGCCCCGATGTGGTTTGTGTGCCCTTTGTTATCCAAGTACTATCGTAAATGACATCAATGTTCCCTGGGACACATCCAAGGTCGCCATACATTCCACACATCTTCTCTGCACTTCCAGCCTCTATGCAGCAGTCTATGCTTGCAGTGCAGCCTCCAGTACGACTTGTGATGCAGTCCCCTATGGGAAATGTCTATGTGGGAAAAAATATCATTCAGTGCAGTTTGATTTTGGCCCATTGACTGCACAGCTCTCACTGCACGAACATTAATCTCAAATGGGAACATTAATCTCAAATGACCACTCTTATTATTTCACAGAGGTCACATAGCACTTCCATACAATAAAACCTCATTATAACAAAGCAGGATATAACAAACTAATAGATATAACAAAGCAATCGTAATTCCCCTTGAAATTTCTAGACACATGTATTTAAAACCTCGTTTTAACGAAGCAAACATTTCCTCGCAATGAATATAACGAACCAATTTTCGTTCACAATGAGCATTTACTGATCATTTTAATATACGTCAATTCAATATCTTACAGCACGCGATGGTTTACGTCTCATCACGGCTGCGGTAATCAAAACTCGGGCCTTGCGCACCCCGGGAGCCGCCTGCCAACACGCTTATGGGAGCGAGTCTTCCTGCCTCCCCTATCCTCAGGAACTAATGGACACGCCCGCACAGCAACTGGCGCAAGCTTGCGGGTCAGCCGGCCTCCCCTCTCCTGTAGAACTCGTTGACCCGCTCACGCATCTGAACTTCTTTTCCCCTTCAGCTACGCGCTAGGGCCTCGTGCTCCGCCGGCGCGCGGAGATTGTGGCTTTAATACTTGTCGTTCGTTGTGGAAGAGCAACACCATCTCTATCCGTTTCTGCCGCTAGACATGAGATGAACAATGGCAGTGGCAAACGTAAGTGTAAAATTATAACAATCGAGCAGAAATCAGCAATGTCGAAAACCGTTGAGTCTGGCGTCACGAAAAAAAAGTGGTCGAAGATGTCGGTGATATCGCAAGTGGGAGCCGCGGGCAACAACCAAGCCCAAATGTTGCGGGACGCTCTCTTTGATGCCGGCGTTGTGCCCAACTGCAACACTTTCTGCATGTACACGTACCTCGGTGCCGATGCTGACACGGTGACAACCAAAGAGTTGCCAGATGCAGAAATTGTACCCGCAGTGACGGATGCGCATCTGCAGCTGAATACTCGACGCGCAAACATTTACGGTTGCCGATGCCACATTGTTGTTGCTCGCAGAATCGCGGTCACCACTGCTCGTGGACGCGCCAACACCACATGTGAATCCGTAAACTTGGCACGCGCACTCCTCAACACCGCACACGAACTCTTAAAAACCACACGCAGACTCATCAACATTGCACGCTGAGGCGTCGATACAGCACCTGGGCATGTCGCAGGCGCTTTTCGCATCATCAATGCAGCACGCGCTGTCAACACGACCCGCGGTCAGTTTGTAATCGGCGCATACGAATGCGCTGTCACAGTCACACATGAGCGAGCTGTCCCTATCTCCCACGTGCACCAGCTTTTCCTGGTCAGCAAGGTCAGCGGTATTTGTTTCTGTGTCCAGTTCTGTCCTTTTATTCCATAGCGCTCACCGTTACCAATACGTAGGAACCATTCGGTACTTCGCTCCGTAGGGGCTCATCGCAGAACACACATATTCGATCACATGTGCAATCAACTCAGAAATGAACAACACGCGCAGCAGCCAGGAGCAGCTTCCTTCTGTGCAAATGTGCACGAAAGCCATTCAAATCTTAGACAAATCGTAGACAAATCTTAGAAGCCCCAACATGACTACTGCAACCCATTGCAATGCCACTATTGCTCTCTTTCGCTTACTTTTCCTGGTTTTATTTTTCGTTAGAAAAATATGACGCTGCAGCTATCTTCAGCTGCGATTTCTCCTTTTCACAACGATACAAATATGGCGGTCCATCGTCGAGCGAGAGCCGCGGAATTCGCAGCACAGTGGCACCTCCTGAAGACCGATTTTTTTCACGTTTTTTGACGACAACACAGTGATAAAGCGCTGTTTCTTTTAATTACTGCCACGTATTTCATTATAACAATTCATTACAAAATAAAATAAGGTCCGAGTATCGCAAAAAAAATCCCCCCAAACTAGATAATTTTGACCAATTTTACCGTTCTAACTGTTACCATCCCCCCTTAAAGTGTAACCTAAAGAGATAGGAAGAGAGCAGGGTGGGTCAGGGAACAAGGTGACGTTAAGGACATCACAGTTGAAAACAAGAAGAATAAATAAACAAATAGCAAGGCAAATAGCGTGTAGGCAGGATAACTGCTGGTCATCAAGAGTAACTGACTGGATTCCCAGTAAAGGCAAACGCATGAGAGGGAGACAAAAAAGTTAGGTGGGGTAATGATATTAACAAGTTTGGGAGTACAAAGTGGCGCCAGCAAGCACAGGACTGGGTTGATTGGCAAAACATGGGAGAGGCCTTTGCCCTGCAGTGGGCATAATCAAGCTGCTGCTGATAATAATGATAATGATGATACGTGGATGAACTTTAATCATAAATGTGCCAACCCCTGGCATTGTCCTGGACACATCTTCAGTGCTCCATACCAGAATACAGAGCTACGCAACAAGCCCTTAAAATTTTGGGTCTTCCATAAATGTCTCTGTTTGGCAGGGCGTGATTTAGGAGGTGCAATGATAACTGAGTGAAATGACAGTCACAGATCACCTGTGAGTCCAAAGACAGTGGTGCGCAGGTACTTCTGGTGTCCAGCCAGGTCGATGAAAGTGATGAGTTTGGCCGAACGCTCGCAGAGTTCCTCTGCACTGCGACAGTGGTTGTATGTGACAGGCTGTCCCTGGCTCGTAAAACCCAGTATTTCACGGCTGATTGATGACGTATGCCCTGTTTGAATCTCATGCAGGTGCCTGCACATTCAGAACAGACAACACTGAAAGGCAACCTCAGCCAAATCCTAATTTACATTTACACTTGAGGGTGCACAAGAACATCAATGTATTAATGAGAACTGACAGACAAGGGGAGCCACCAGTAGCCTCATGGCTACCAGTGGCTACTAGTGGCGCTGACTGATGCTCCCAGGTTCAAATGCACATCTATATATCCCGTAATGTGGACGGGAGGATGGTCGCTGCTGTAGCTCAGTTGTGGTTCAGTCCCCACAAGTGGTAAGGAATCGTTCTGAAGATCAATTTTTTTCTTCACACTTTTATTACAATTACTGCATCCCTGTACTTTCCTTAGCATAGTTGTCTGTTCTCATTAATTTTGTGTCTAAAAAAACATGACAGCTCCCTCACCTGAATAGGTTCAGCCGTGCACTGCCACGGCCGTTGTCCAGTTCTCCCTGTGTGAGCACACCCAGGACAGTGCTCTTGCCGACATCCACACTACCCAATACGGCCACCCGAATCTCAATGCTCTGCTGGTCCTCCGGCACCTTGCGCACCAACACCTGTCGTACCAAAAACAGATGTCTGCAGAAGCCAAGCAAATGACAGCAGCCAAGGTGGACAGGCACAAACTATATGAAGAGCTAACATTTTATGCAGTAGTGTGCCACGAACAGTGGTTACTTACAACGTTTTTTACGCATTCATTTAAAACAGTGTTTCTTACACTTACCTAGAGGGAAGACTGGTGCGGCGGGCTGTTGTACGTATGGAAATGCAGGGATATACGCGGTTCGAACTTGACTCGAATTGGCATTGTTTGCGAAAAGCCCACACACCTCCAAGATGTTCAACAATTTGCTTATGTAAAAATGGTTGATTTCTTACCGAAGGAGCACGTAGTAAGCTACAGATGAATCCCACTATAACGTTGCTTCTACAACCAAATTTTCGCCACAATGAATGTTTTTCCATTCCCCACCAGCCACCCAGAGAAAACAATGTAAAAAATGTCTCATCGCAAAGAATACTCTTCCTGGATACTTCCACAAATACTACCATATAAAGAAAAGTAACTTGCCTAGGATTGCCTAGAAATTTTGCTAGCATGTCGAGCGTTTCTCGATTGATAGTATTGATTGATTGATATGTGGGGTTTAACGTCCCAAAACCACCATATGATTATGAGAGACGCCGTAGTAGAGGGCACCGGAGATTTCGACCACCTGGGGTTTTTTAACGTGCACTAAAATCTGAGCACACGGGCCTACAACATTTCCGCCTCCATCGGAAATGCAGCCACCGCAGCCGGAATTCGAACCCGCGACCTGCGGGTCAGCAGCCCAGTACCTTAGCCACTAGACCACCGCTGCGGGGCTATCGAGCATTTCTCGTGCACTTGTGACTTCCAGAGTGCCCTGGCCACATCGCAACACCTGTGACTTCATCAGAGATATGCATTCTGCCACTGCACATACATTCAAGTAAATTTTTGGCCATCGAGATGCTTGGTGACAGTTAGCCCATCCATGATGGATGAGCTAACTTGCCCCTTCATCATGGTGCATATTTGCCTTCTTCGGTTTGATGCACATGTGGGTCATGATATAACTGTTCAAGAACACGCACCATGTTTTTGACATTAAGTGCGCTCAAAACAGAACTACCACTCGTCAACAATAGCCCTTCGATTGTAAATCACAACCACAGCACTATACAGGTGCATGTGCGACCGGAGCACACCTAGTTCAAGCGCAAGTATTATCAGCATCAAATGAAACCTAAACAGCGGCAAGCCTTCACGATGGTAAAGTACGCGCCATCTACTAATCACCATGGACAGGCACGCATATATGAGCAGAGCTGCCGAACAGGATGTGCACGCCTGTCAACAGTGATAACTGGACGGTTAGCACTATACCATTGTGAAGGCTTGTCGCTGTTCGGGTTTCATTTGACGCAGATAGTACACTCTGCCTCAACCACTGCGAACACAATATGCAGTCGTGTTGGCGATATCATGAGCGAGCACAAAAGAACACACATTCATTCAATGCATGGAGACTCCAACTAACGCTGCTTGCTACAACGCTATGGTCAAAAATGCACCAATGCAATCGCAGACGCATTTAAATTGAACTGGCCATTTGCCGCAACCGCTGTGCAGGAAACCGCAATAGCTATCGTTGCGTTCATTGACAGCGAGTACTCTGTAGGTATGCAGCTAATAAAGCTGAAGATGAAAGGCAACGAAGCCGTAAAATGGCACGAAGCATTGCGGCTCCCCTGTCGTTCGTTTATGGCTAAGGTAGTGCGAAGCATCGGCACTTAGTTTTCAATTGGCTTCCAGCGAAGTTATGGCATGC
Source organism: Rhipicephalus annulatus (assembly GCA_013436015.1). Classification (NCBI taxonomy): domain Eukaryota; kingdom Metazoa; phylum Arthropoda; class Arachnida; order Ixodida; family Ixodidae; genus Rhipicephalus; species Rhipicephalus annulatus. The sequence goes on from WOVY01011731.1 coordinate 79,548, forward strand.
TAGTTCGTTGTGCTGAGCGCTCGGCACGCTCCAAGGGTCATCTGAATATCGTATTTTTTTTTCATGTATAACTCACCCCTTTATATAACCGGCACTCCAGACAGCAAATCACGAGAAAAAGACAAGTTCTCGCATACTATAGCAAAGTTGCCTTCCTTGCATTATCCTTAAGGCATGCCGTGAAGCCAACTTGCACCCCGCACTTTTCGTACAATTCGCACTCCGAGTTCTACCCCTGATGTACCAGCATGCAGTCTGGAAACTGTGGCCTTAATGTCAAGTATAAAAAAAGAGCATGCGATAATGAATGCGTCTTTCCATGTCAGCCTCTTGCTCTCTGTCATCAATCAAAACACCTGTCACACGGCAAAGCTAAATTCATTTTACCTGCCTGCTGTCACACGATAAAAACAAATACCATTTGGAAATAATGACCATGACCTTTGCCCTCCCGAGCCATGAATGTGGGATAAGTAAAAACCTCTCAAGCCCTACATGCGTGTATCCTCAAAAATTATTTTTATCACGAAAAGGTTTCGCTAAAATGTGAACGCAGCCATTTTACAAAACTTGCACAACGCATATGAAGTCCAACCAAGTGACAGTCAAAAAACAACATGGCGGACAATATGACTCGGCATGAGTACGGTGATCTGAAGTGCCGTAGCACAGGAAACATCACGTCACACGAGTGAAGCCCACTTTGTCGGCCAAACACCATCAAAACTTGCGATAGGTTTTAGTGCTCTCGGTGCTGTTCCGTCTTTGAACCACCTGCGTGAGCCGGCTGGGCTGAGCCGAACCAGTGCGTTTTGATTAAATGCTGTGGGCCCCATACTCCGTATATCGCTAAGTCTCATTGCTGGCGTGATCTTGCGGACAAAAAGGTCATGTGTTGGGCCGACAATGCTGGCTTTAAAACAGCACGACTTGCCAAGGCTGCCCGCATGACATCGCGCTCCTCCTATCTTTTCCTTCCCCCATGCGTAGCACTGCTGACACCCCAACTGTAGAAATAAGGCAACAGCAGCTAATTGATGAAGTCAACACCTTGATCATTGAAACACGTGCAATCAGATTATCAACACTCGCGATACAGGCAACAATGACAGCAGAGCACAAATTAAACATGGCTGGCGTCCACTTGCTGTAGTTGAGAGAAGCTTTCTTTTAGAAAGTTTTACGCGTGCTATTACGCCCTCGTTAATAAAGTAAAGAATAAGATATTTACGAATTACAAAAGTTATGTATATGTAAGTTAGAGGGGCACTGACACCTTTTTTTTGGAGGCGAGTTTACTCAGTCATACAAATCTCCTGTATACAGAGATGGCTCTGAGCAAGTGTGACGCTCAGCAAATGCTAATAAGATCATTTATTTTCATATTAAAGTCAGATGTCTCACAGCACGCCTACGAACGACACTAACTTGACGTCAGGCTACAGTACTAACGCAGCAGTCTGGCAAGTTATGATGACGTCACGCACCAATATACAAGAATGGCATTTGCGTGTCGCCCTTTCGGTTGTCTGCCGTGCCGTGTGGTCATGCAGTCACTGTCATCCAGTGTACTTGCAAAGCGAGCTAGCAGACTTTGGAATATAGCGTACGTGTGCATGAATACAATATATACGCCTATCATATAGCAAAAAAAAAATGGTTTGTTTTCGAATTCGGCACCATGACGACAATATTTTGCACTGTGATTTGGCTTGCACCAGTGAAACTGGCGACAATAGATGCAAGCTCCACCGATTCAAGTCCGATCCGGCACTGAGGCAAGCGTGGGTCAATCTCATGCACCGCGGCCAAGGCGGAGACTGGACGCCAACCAAGCGGAGTTTACCCTGTTCACTCCGGACGCGTACATGGACAACATGCAGTTTCTGACCGACTTTTCATTGTCGACAAAAAACCTGTGGCTTAAAAAGCGCTGGACACATGGTGCGATTCGTCATCCGATTCGGTGTGCGACAGCGCGCATGGCGTATGACTATTCACGACACATGGGGAGAATGAGCGATCAGCACTCAGTCTCTGCCCACATACGGCATCTCAGCTTGCACGCCCCGAAGACATCGTATCCCCTTTATTGAGCACAAAATAAACAACCTCACACAGCCATGCTTCGTTGTCTAATAACATTGCCAACAAAGCTGCCCCTTCGCGCGTGACAAACATCGTCGCAGCCCGCACTCATTTTCGACTACGAGCATAGGCATAGCAAGGCCGGCGTTCTCGGTGGCACCGCTCACTTTTTAACGAGAGCTCATTATTGGGCACTTCTTTTTTCCAACACGATAAAAACTTGTACATTTATATGACGCCTCTAAATGTGCGACTGGTTATCTCAACGGCCTCGATGTAAAGAGCAAAGGTAGGAACGAAGTGGGCCAGTTTTCCAAGACAGTCGGTGCCACTGTTTGTTTACCTGCGAATGGCCTGCCATCCCGGCTCGATATCCCATTGGTGGTACGGAAGTTTCTTTGCAGAAATAGCTCGCTTCAAGCATCACTTTATTTAATCTTAAGTCATTTCGCGTCATAAACAGTTTATCCGATGTTTTAGGGGCAAAGCTCCTTAAGGCGGGGGCCTGTCCATCCTTCGTCGTAGTCGTACGTAGTCACCGGGATGCGAGATGGGAGATGGTGGTACTTGGAGTGTTCACTAGAAGGACGCACAGACGGACAGACAGACAGACTAGCAGACGGATAGAAGGATGGAGGGACGCGCGGAGCGGTTATGTGCCACAGGGGATGCGAGATGGCGATACTTGGAGTGTTCCTTAGAGGGACGCACGGTCGGACGCATGTACGGACGGACAGACTAGCAGACTAGCAGGACGGACGCGCGGAGCGGGTATGTGTCGCAGGGGATGCGAGATGCGAGTTGGCAGTGCTTGGAGTGTTCACTAGATGGATGCACGGACGGATGGACAGACAGACTAGAAGACGGACGTACAGATGGACGGACGCACGGACGTACAGGCAGACGAACAGACGCATTGTAGAGAAGCCCCCGAACACTGAAATGGGTCGAACTCTCAAGTGCTTTCTAGTGGGTCCACCCAAAAAGAACGCCGCTCACGCGGAGAGTCCGTGCTTGGCCGTTACTGTCGCCATTTTGTATACTCGCTGTGTTCTGGCTAATAAACGCCTTAACAAGTTGGTGCAGAGTGCTACGATCCCCTTCGATGCCCTTGGAACTACGCTCACGTACCCTGCAATCTACCATGTCCCACGACGCCTCTCAGTAAACGCCTCCTCCCATGCCACCCCCTTGTCCCGGTGTCCCCAGGATCCGCGATCCACCCATCTTCACTGGCGCTGATGGCACTGACGTGGAGGACTGGCTCGCCCTTTACGAGCGCGTGAGCGTCCCCAACAAATGGGACGAGGACGGCAAGCTGACCAACTTGGTATTCTACGTTACGGGTGTTGCCAGTTTGTGGTACAACAACCACGCGTCCGATTTTGCCACCTGGTCCGATTTTAAGACCGCAATCATCAACGTCTTCGGCCGCCCTGCTGTTCGCAAGCTGCAAGCCGAGCAGCGCTTACGTGAACGTGCTCAGGAGGCTGGTGAGTCATTCACCAGCTATATTAAACGTACTGGACCTATGCAACAAATCTAAACACACCATGTCCGAGTCTGACAAGATCCGGAACATCATGAAAGGCATTGACGATGATGCCTTCACGATGCTGCTCGCCAAAGACCCCGGCACAGTGGCTGAGGTCATCACACTGTGCCAGAGCTACGAGGAGCTCCGCCGGCAGCGTTTGATGACCCGACGCTCTCCACAACGAGCTGCAACGCTTGCTGGCTTAGAGGCCAGTTGTGACCAAGTGGCGTTGATGGCAGACCTAAAGTCCTTCATCCGTGAGGAAATCGCGCGTCAGTTCTCGCTCCTGCCCTTTGCCCACCAACCGGCTGTTCAACAATCGGCTACTACCCTTCTCCCTCCCATCCGTCGAGCGATTGAACAGGAAATAGCGGAGGTAATGCCTGCATACCACCCCCCACAGCCTCCGGCTCCTGCGCCCCTGAGTTACGCGCAAGTGGTCACCAGGCCGCCCCAAGTCGTTCCAGCACCCGCTCCTCTGACCTACGCCGAAGCTGCCGCTCGACCTCCGTCCTTTGCAGCGGGTATGCCGGCTACGTATGTTGACATAACTCCTCAGCCTCAGCTTCAGTCCACCATGCAGCCACCGTTCCGTCCATCGGCCCTTGCGACATGGGTGAGACCTACCCCGGTGAACAGATGGCGCACATCCGACAACCGGCCCATCTGCTTTGCATGCGGTTACGCCGGTCACGTGGCCCGTTATTGCCATCGCGTACAGCCGGCTCCGATTCCTTCACCTGTTGCTGGCCAACTCAGCCGCCCTTATCGCGAAAAACCGCCGTCTATGCCACCTCGGCCTCGCCCAGGTCCATCTCGAAAATCGCCGTCTCCACGACGTCGTTCCCTGTCCCCCATGCGCCCAAGTGCGGCTGCTCATGAGCGGGAAAACTAGTCGTCGCAGTCCCAGAGGCAAGGACTGCGACGCTATCGCATTGTGAAAGCCCTCAGAGCCGCCCACCTAATGTCATTGACGTGCTTGTCGACGGTGTTCATGCATTTGCTCTTATTGACACTGGAGCTGCGGTATCAGTTATGAACGAAAACCTTTGCCGCTTGCTTCGAAAAGTGACGACGCCGATTTCTGGGTTGTCCCTTCGTACCACTAGCTCACATTGTATTCATCCTACAGCAGGCTGCACAGCTCGCGTTGTCGTTCAGGACGCTCTGTATGTCGTCCAATTCATCATCATTCCTGCATGCTCTCATGACGTCATCTTGGGATGGGATTTTCTCTCCCGCAACGGCGCCGTCATTCATTGTGCCGCCGCCGAAATTGAACTCTTGCCCTTCTCGCATTTGACGCCAGAAGACGGTCCCTCGACACTGAGCAAGATTCTCGTGAAAGACGATACTATAGTGGCTCCAAGCTCGACGATGGGTGTATCGGTCTACTGCACTGGTCTCTCCGACACAATTGCGCTCGTTTCGCCATCCGACCGTGCTTCCAGAAGGAAAGGGTTGCTAGTACCTTTCGTGACTGTGCAAATCACCCAGGGCAACGCCGCTATTTTCGTGACCGACTTATCCCCGTACAGTGTTACCTTGGTTCGAGGGGAATGTCTCGGCAGAGTGGAACCAGTCGACGACGCACAAGTCCTGGACGTACCCGAAGACTCACGTTGTCCCGATTCGAGTACCATCAGTACTGTTTCTACTTCTGACCCATCATCTCCTGATGTGTTTGGCCCATACATTGATAACAACCTCACGTCAGTACAGCGTTCCTAGCTTCTAGACGTGTTGCAAAAATACCGTTCTTCTTTCGATGTCGGGCGAAGTTCTCTCGGTCGCGCGTCCACTGTTACGCATCGTATCGACACTGGTGCCCATCCACCATTACGGCAACGTCCATACCGCGTGTCGCCTGCTGAACGCCGGGAAATTAACGAGCAAGTTGACGATATGCTCCGACGCGATGTCATTCGGCCGTCGAACAGTCCATGGGTGTCTCCCGTTGTCCTTGTTGCGAAGAAAGATGGTTCTGTGCGGTTCTGTGTAGACTACAGACGGCTCAATAAGATCACTCTCAAGGATGTCTACCCACTGCCGCGCATCGATGATGCGATCCACAGTCTTCACGGAGCCCAATTTTTTCTTCTCTCGATCTACCCCTGGCTGATGACGCTCGACCGAAGACTGCCTTCATCACACACGACGGCTTGTACGAATTCAACGACATGCCGTTTGGTCTGTGTAATGCACCTGCGACATTTGAGCACATGATGGACGCCGTTCTGCGCACCTTGAAATGGCACACATGCTTGTGTTACCTCGTTGACGTTGTTGTCTTCGCTCCAGATTTCCCCACGCATCTCCAACGTCTAAAAGAAGTTTTCGCACGTGTGAGGAATGCCGGCTTGCAACTAAATCTGAAGAAGTGCCGCTTTGCAGCCCGCCAACTCACCATCCTAGGGTACGTCGTGTCCAAGGATGGCATTCTTCCTGACCCAGCCAAGCTTCGGGCCGTGGCCGAATTCCCAAAACCTACGTCCGTCAAAGAACTGCGTAGTTTCGTGGGCCTGTGCTCATACTTCCGACACTTCATACGAAATTTTGCCACGATTATATCACTGCTGACGAAGCTCCTTGGAAGTAACGGGCTTCTCAATTCGTGGTCGTCAGAGTGCGACGACGCGTTCTTGAAGCTCCGCCATTTGTTGACATCTCCTCCCATTCTCCGCCACTACGACCCTACAGCCCCAACAGAGGTGCACACGGACGCCAGTGGTGTAGGCCTCGGCGCTGTCCTGGCGCAGCGCAAACCCGGGTTCCCTGATTATGTCGTGGCATATGCAAGCCGTACGCTCACGAGAGCCGAGGCAAACTACACCGTCACGGAAAAAGAGTGCCTGGCGATCGTCTGGGCCCTTACAAAGTTTCGACCTTATTTGTATGGTCGCCCATTCGATGTCGTCACCGACCATCATGCACTATGCTGGCTCTCATCATTGAAGGATCCCTCAGGCCGCCTCGCCCGTTGGTCTCTTCGCTTACAAGACTACGACATCCGCGTGCTCTACCGCAACGGACGCCAGCATGCTGATGCCGACGCCCTCTCGCGCTCCCCTCTGCCTGAAGCTGACGTGCTCTGCTCAGTATCCTCGGTTGCTGTATCTGCCATTAATATTGACATCATCGCTACCGAACAGCGAAAGGATTATTGGATCGCCCAACTGATCGACTTGCTCTTTGATCCATCCGCAACGCCATCCACGCGTGCCTTGCGTCGTCGAGCTCACCATTTCGCCATTCATGACGGCCTCCTACACCGACGCAATTACGACGCCGATGGCCGGCAGTGGCTACTCGTGATACCCCGCAGTCTGCGGTCGAAGATATGTGAATCCTTCCATTCTGATCCACAATGCGCGCACTCTGGAGTATTCAAAACCTACCATCGGATTAGACAATGCTACTTTTGGCGCGGGATGTACCGCTACGTCCAGCAGTTCGTTCGCTCCTATCTCGCTTGCCAACGCCGCAAACCGTCCGCACACATGTCACCGGCCGGTCTGCAACCGTTGCCTTGCCCTGACCGTCCGTTTGGGCGTACAGGTATCGATTTGTATGGACCACTCCCTCTGACGTCCACTGGCAACCGCTGGGCCATCGTCGCCGTAGATCATTTAACGCGATACGCTGAAACCGCCACTCTTCCTGCGACTACTACGTGATGTTGCGTCCTTCCTACTGCATCGATTCATACTGCGCCACGGTCCACCCCAGGAGCCTCTCAGCGATCGAGGCCGTGTCTTCTTGTCAGAAGTCGTCGACGCCATTCTCACTGAGTGCCATTTTGTCCACCGCAAAACTACTGCTTACCACCTGCAGACGAATGGTCTGACCGAACGCTTTAACCGCACCCTCGGCGACCTGCTGTCGATGTACGTCGCCGCCAACCACACGAATTGGAATACTATACTGCCCTTCGTCACCTACGCCTACAACACCGCCCCTCAGAGCACGACCGGTTTTTCACCTTTCTTCTTGCTGTACGGAAGGCACCTGTCACACACCATCGATACGATACTCCCGTACACGCCGAATCCATCTGAGTGTACACCTATTTCCGAGACCGCCAGGCTTGCTGAAGAGTGTCGCGAGCTTGCCAAGACGTTTACGACGCATGAGCAATAGCGGCAGAAGAGTATTCGTGATGGCTCCGCCACTACTGAGCCCACGTTCCTTCCCTGTTCCCTTGTATGGCTCTCAATCCCGACCTCTGTAGCTGGCCTTTCTTCCAAACTACTCCCGAAATATGAAGGTCCCTACCGTGTGATCAAGCGCACATCTCCAGTCAACTATCTTATCGAGCCAATTGAACCATCTTCGGACACGCGCCATCGTGGGCGCGACATAGTCACCGTGGAGCGCCTGAAGGCTTACTATGACCCGCTCGTAGTGACAAGCTGTTAGGTCGCCAGGCGGCTTTCTCTTCGACCCCGGGGTAATTGTAGAGAAGCCGCCGAACACTGAAATGGGTTGAACTCTCAAGTGCTTTCTAGTGGGTCTACCCAAAAAGAATGCCGCTCGCGCGAAAAGTCCGTGCTTGGCCGTTACTGTCGCCATTTTGTATACTCGCTGTGTGCCAGCTAATAAACGCCATGACAGCATAAATGGACGCACGGATGGTCGCCCGGACAAACAGAAGCAAAACGACGACGGACGGACGGAAGCACGGACGGGCTGACGGACGCTTTGCCGCGCTCATAATCATTCACTCCATGAATACGCTGCGATTTTTTCATGCCACCGGCAACAGCGATATCCACAAATATCAGAGAAATCGGGCTATCGGAGTGGCACTAACAAACTTGCAACGGGCGCCCACTAATGGCCACCCTTGTGACGCTCCTGCGCAGATGCGGCTGTTGGCACAAACAGCCATACGACAAATCACATCCGAATTTGCACCATGTGTGCAGCACTAAAGTGATGCCACTTAAACGTTGAACCTCGCTGTTCCCGGTTGCCTTACATGCAGCGTGCAGCAGAAGAAGCAGAGCATCGAAGGAAGAACGTGCAGATAAGGATACGTCACCAAAAATTGTGCGTACATATACTACCACCTGGTGGCGCTACTCATACCATGTTGTGACGTCAGGGCACATTAGGAACAGAAACTAGCTTTTAAAAGCATGCTGTAATTGATTTTTCAGGGCGCACTCCCGCTTGCCGGTACGTTGCCTACACTCTCGGGTACTTGGCCTATCATTTGGTGCAAAAAAAACGATAAATGAAAAATTTCGTGTCAGTACTCCTTTAAAGCCATTTCCCGGAAAGTCCCTGGCGCCGAGACTACGCATTCACTCCGAAACAAAATCTGTTTCGTGAACTCATTCGATAGAATATGCCATTTTTATCGAACTACATTAGTTTTCCCATGTGACAGCAAGCAAATGACATTACAAAAGGATGACAGTCATTGTAAATGACATTAGATTTGCCATGTGATAGGGGAATTCAGCTCCAAGTATTCTGAATACTTTGCGCATGCTATACGCGAGCAAATGCATCCACTTCGCGTATGGCCAGGTACAGTTGAGTTAGCGATTTAGTGCATGCATTTGCTGCGGCCAGAGGACGAGTCATATATAGCTATGAAATTTACCGAATTTTGTGCTATACCAATAAAATTTCACTACAACAAAACTCCGTGAAAACAAACTTCAATGCATGTCCCATCAATTTCGTTGTAGTGAGATTTGACTGTATTTCTTAATTATTTCATAGAAACATGTTTTGTTTAGCTTGTGGAGGGGGTGTTATCACCCCTGTAAAGTTGTTTGCACCTCATGACGCACGTGCTTCGCGCATAGGCTACCTTTCGGGTTCACGACTACCGAGCGCTAGGTGGCGTTGTGCTCCTGAGCGTTTATCACCACCACCAATATCATCATGGTTGTTAGAACGTACCACGATTATGCCTGGCAGCAGGCCTTGGTGGTGGCAGAAGAGAGATGAGCGGGGCTCTTTGGTGGGTGGCAGTTGGCGCGAACACTTGTTTCTTGCGGTGGGTCTACGGTAGGCGGCACCGCGGGCCGTCTGCCGGCCCGCGGTGCCGGCAGACGGCACCGCGGGCCGGCGAAGCCGCCTTGTGTGTGTTGTTGTGTTTGTTATGTTTTTGAGTGTTGTGTAATATTGTATAAGGTTGTTTTAGAGTGATCAAAATGAGTGAATAATAATTCGGCAGATGATATCGTCGTTTCTAAAAGTAGTTAGATAAATGGGTACTGTTTGGTTCGTTCTGACCATGTCTAGTGTGTCCATGTTCCAAGAGCAGGCGCTTTCCATTTCGAGACCTTACAAGCTTTGGAAACTTCAGTGCCTACGTACAGTTCTACCAGGCGTAAAAATCAACGATTGGCTGCTAAACTTGGAAGGCAGATTACAAATCCAGTGTTCACTCTGCCACTGTTTGCCATCTCTTTTTTTTTTTTTTTTCACTGTTTGCCGCAAAGGCAAGTGGACTTTTGTTCTAGAATATATCACAATTACTCAGGTACAGGACGCACTTGAATAATAAACGCACGCCCAACTTCAGTCACCAAAATCTACATTTTTTTTCCCCCTGTGTAATAACAGCACCCCCTCCATTCTTCCACTGTATTCCCCCTAACTAACACCTGGGGCCTCACTGCCCGTTGAATTTTTTCCGTTTTTTGTTTTAATTATTATGCCTGCCCGCTCGGTCACCTCGGCTCGCTCCCCCCCCATCGCCTACTGCCGCGTGCCATATTGTTTTTTTTTTGCTACCTGTGCGCGGCACATCCCCTGTTTTTTTTAATTATCTATGCGCCACAGCGGGGTTCACGAATGGTGTGAGTATAGAGGCATCACAGCTGATATGCACACATCGAGCGAAGGTCACGAAACTGCCCGTGCCAACTGATGATTGCTAGCTGCAAATACGAAATTTTAAGGCCCAACCACATGCACGCGATTTTTGAATGATGACGACAGGATTTGCTGTTGCCATGGCTGTCGCAAAAGGTCATTCGTAGCCGCCGCATCCCAAGTTTCTGAAAAACCAGAAAAAATTGCTTGTCGCCCAGAAAAGATTGCGACGATTCGTGCAACCTAGTGGCACCCCCGATTTTTGCTTCGGTTGCGATTGGCTCTTCACGCTCGTTATCAACGCATAGTTTAAGGAACATGAGATATTCACAACTCCAGAAAACGCTCCATGTGCTGGCCACACTGGTCATAGAAACAATGATGGCTGTGCCTAACAGGGTCAACGCGGCACTTTTGCTATAGTTTCACTTGGTGCTGTGCCGAAGTTTCTTGATGGTGGTGTCAGATCATATCAATTTGTTGAAGGCGAAAAGGTGATGGCTGTGGACAGCCTCATTTTCATCGGCATAAATGATTCCACTGGTGAAACAGCCGAAATAGTAGCACTGTATGCGCACTGTGGGCGTGAGGCCGGCACCAACATGACCGTGCCACTCACGCATTTTCTTCTGCTAACGCAGGTTATCTACTGCTCCGTCGCAAATGCGCATCATCATAATGGCAGCGCAAGCACTGAGCGACATACATCGGCGACTACACTGTGCAGAGCCGAGGACCGAAGCCAGGACGACGATTGCAGTGTGTGCCCGGCTACCCATTTCGGACAGTGTCAACTGCCGATCAACGAACCCTGAACGGATGAAGGCCATGTCTACCAAGTACAAAAGCAGGACTGGATCAGTACAGCAATGGGGCGTGAGGCCGGCACCAACGTGACCGTGTCACTCACGCATTTTCTTCTGCTAATGCAGGTTATCTACTGCTCCGTCGCAAATGCGCATCATCATAATGCCAGCGCAAGCACTGAGCGACATACATCGGCGACTACACTGTGCAGAGCCGAGGACCTAGGCCAGGACGACGATTGCAGTGTGTGCCCGGCTACCCATTTCGACAGTGTCAACTGCCGATCAACGAACCCTGGGCGGATGAAGGCCGTGTCTACCAAGTACAAAAGCAGGACTGGATCAGTACAGCAACGGGGCGTGAGGCCGGCACCAACGTGACCGTGCCACTCACGCATTTTCTTCTGCTAACGCAGGTTGGTGGTTGTTCAAATGAGGGTTTCATCTTTTATGTATTCATGAAGCCGGTCACGCCCCGTAGTTCAAGCACGGGCTTAAAATGCCGTGTTGTGTGTTGTTATACTAGACGTCGCTTTGTTTTACTATGCAGAGACGCGTTTTATTTCTTGCTTTTGTTTCTGTGTGGTGACGTTGAGTTAAACCCTGGTCCGACTACGGCAGAGGCACCAAATCAAATTTTGGATGGTCACATAGACAAAGGCCAAATTACAGGCTATTGAGACGTCGCAAAATCAAAGTAACACAGCTATACAAGAGCTTAAGTCACGAATAGATTCAATGGAAAGCGCGATAGCTCAGTTCGCAAACTTAAAAGAAGCTGTGACAGAATACAGAAAGAAAACTGAAGATACGCATAGTATCGTAAAGGATTTATCCCCTAAAGTGGATGACCTGGAAAACCGCAGCAGGCGATGTAACTTGATATTTTATGGTGTCACTGACAGTAAAAGTCGTGAATTGCCCACTGTTTCTGAGAAAGAAGTTCAAGAAATCGTATCCAGTTTAGGATTATCGTCAGTGAAGATTGAGCGGGCACACAGGCTTGGATGGTACCAGAATAACAAACCTCGACTGCTTATTGCAATGTTTTCAACGTACAAAGATAAACAGACTATCTTAGCCAAAGAAGCTAAAAGGCTCCAGTATTAGTATATCGGAAGATTTCTCAGAGGCAGTGCGCAGGAAAAGAAAGTTTCTCTGGTAATTCGGCAAAAGGAATGCTTCTAACGGTGCTCGCGTAAATCTGAAATATGATAAACTGTTTTTAAATGGGCAAATATACGTGTACGATGAAAGTCGCGGCCAGGTTGTGCAAACTACATGACGCATGCGCAGCTCTATACCAGATGTAGCTTTCCTGGTTGTCAATTGCCGTAGCATCAAAAACAAAGTGGAAGATTTCCATAACCTGCTTTGCATGGTAAAACCGAGCATTGTGCTTGGAACCGAATCATGGCTAGATGCTGACGTAAGAGACGCCGAGGTCTTTCCAAGCTGTTACAACTGCTTTAGGAACGATAGAAATCGTCATGGCGGTGGGGTCTTTATACTTGTTGATAGTTCACTGTCTTGTTCCGCACTTGGTCTAGGTGGCGGCACTTGCGAGGATGTATGGTGCAAGATCAGATTGCCAAATGGAAAAACATTATCAGTGTGCTCATTTTATAGGCCTCCTGCAAGTTCTACAACTGTCATGACCGATTTTTCAAAGACACTAGAGACCGTCCATACCGATTATCTTGTTATAGGCGGGGACTTTAATATTCCAAAGCTTTCGTGCAATGACCAGTCTTCCAGTACGAGGGCTACATCTGCAGCAGCAAAGGAAATGTTGGACATGCTTAACAGCTTTTCCTTAACTCAGATGGTAAAGCAAAGCACAAGACAAAATAATATCTTAGGCTTATTTTTAACTAATCAGCCAAACTGGGTAAAAACGGTTTTGGTGGTACCTGGCATTAGCGACCATAAAGCTGTTTCGTGTGAAATGAAGCTAACACACAAAAAGACTCAGAGAGCCACATCAAGAAAGATGTATACTTACAGCCAGGGAAACGTAAACCAGATAGGCCTTGTATTGAAAGCTTTCTTTCCAGAATTCGAACACCGTTCCGGTGCTTGCAGCATTCAAGAGTTATGGCTCCTTTTTAAAACAAAAATGTTTGACCTACAAGAAAATTACGTGCCTTCAGGGTGCAGACTACACGTCGTACTAAATCGAAGCCATGGTTTAATGGTGAGCTGCGGCGCCTTACCGGTAAACAGAATAGGGTATATACAAAATTTAAGAGAAACTCCACCTCTGAGACTTTCCAGCAACTTGAAACCATCACAAAACTTCTGCAAACAAAAATCCGTCATGCGAAAAAAGAATTTTTCAACAATCTGCCTTCTCGATTCAAAACAACAAAAAGGTTGTTCTGGAATCTGGTCAAATGTAATAAAAAAGATGGAGTGTGTATTCCTTCGCTTCAGCATAACGATAAAGAAATGGAAAATAGCTTAGATAAGGCCAGCTGTTTTAACACATCTTTTTCCTCCATATTTTCGTCGTGTTCGTCAAACAGCATTTTGCCTACACCTACTAACAGATGTATGACAGATATGGATGACGTAGCTGTTGATGAAAACGGCATCCAGCATCTTCTCGAACACTTAGACCTTAGCAAAGAAGGAGGACCGGATGGATTGAGAGGCGGTTTTCTCAAAATGTGTGCACCGTTCATCGCGCCTTTCCTCAAGGTTCTATACTCGAAATCATTGAGAACGGGAAGCTTGCCACGCGACCGGAAGGTGGCATGCGTTGTGCCTGTGTATAAATCAGGTCCTCGTGAACTAGTCAACAATTACAGACCGGTATCCCTGACAAGTATAGCCTGCAAAATATTAGAGCACGTCTTGTGCAGCAATGTAATGACACACATAACCAATCAAAATCTTCTTAATCCAAGACAGCATGGTTTTAGACGAGGGCTTTCCTGTATAACACAATTAACAGAATTTGTTCACGAAGTTTGTAGTTCACTGGATGAATGCTCCTGTGCAGATTCGATATTTGTAGACTTCAGGAAAGCGTTCAACCTGGTAGATCACGGGCTGCTTGTATGTAAGCTACGTTGGTTTAATATCAATGAACAGGTTATAACATGGATTCAGGAATACTTGTCCTTGGGTTCTCAGTGCGTAGTGGTAAATGGCACAAATTTGGGTATGGCTAGCATAACATCTGGTGTCCCTCAAGGCTCAGTGTTGGGCCCCTTGCTCTTTTTATTATTCATAAATGATCCTCCTGACACCATCGCTTCTTCCAACAGATTGTTTGCTGATGATCTAATAATATATAGGGAAGTTACAAGCGTCGATGATACCATTCTTTTACAAAATGATTTAACGAAAATGGAAAACTGGTGCCGTAAATCACATAAGCAAATAAACGTGCAGAAAACTGTTCATATGCGTTTCACAAAAAACGCGTGGCATCGACACTTTATAGTCTGTCTGGTTCTCCGTTATAAACTGTTTCAGAGTATAAGTACTTGGGCGTATTCCTTACATCATCCATGTGTTGGCACAGGCACGTCGATTGCGTTGCTGCAAGGGCATGTAAGGTGTTGGGATTCTTGCGGCGTAACACAAAGCTGTTTCCTCAGCAGGCACACGATCTTTTCTACAAGAGCTACGTCAGACCAATATTACAGTATGGGTGCACTATGTGGGATCCTCCCACAAATGCCGATTGCGACAAGCTTGAGCGAGTTCAGAACATGGCTGCAAGATACGTTATCAGTAGCTATGAGAGAAACCTTAGCATTACTGCTACAAAGGAAACATTAAAATGGGAGCTTCTAGAAAAAAGAAGGCAAACTTCGCGCTTGAAGCTTTTTCACAATATATATCATGGCCACATTGGAATAGACCGTAATCAGTATATTTTTCAGCCCCATTATGTATCAAGATGAACAGATCAAGAGCTCAAGTTTAGAGAATATAGCTGCAGGACTAATCTTTTTAAAAGCACTTTTTTCCCCAAAACTATTTCTGAATGGAATCGTCTGCCTGCTGACAAGGTCAGCATAATAGATAACGACGCTTTTGCGGCCGCTCTTTGACATCTCATTCTGTCTTCAGCTGCAGTCGAATTTTATGCAGTGTTTAGTTCTTATCACATCGTTTTTGTATTTTTCATGTTTGTATAAACTTCATTTTGTTTTCTCTCTTCGGCTGGGTTAGCTGATCTTTATTTAGTTCATGTGTATTGACAAGAATATATGCCGCTATTTCTCCTTAGTTTTTTACTACCAATGTTCTTGAAATGTATGATTTATAAATTCTCTGTGTAACCCCCTGCCTCACTGTAATGCCTAAATGGCGCTGTGGGTACGAGTGTAAATAAATAAAAAAAATACCAAGACTTCAGCAAACGGCATCGTGTTTACTTCAAGTTGAAGAACCTGCTTAACGAGTTTGAGGTTGAAGATGACAACTGCTCATGTGTACGGGTCTCTCCGAAAGGTGCTAGCAGTTCTGCGCTGCATTGCTACACTGCTACAGGCAAGGCCTTATCAGTTTTTGAAGTAACTACGCTGCGAATTGTTCTGCTGATTGCATGCATCCCTTTCGGTTCCCTTGTGTTATCAAAGGCCGGATACGCATGCCATTCACTTGATTACATTATGGAGCTATGCCTAGGCCAGTGTATCTTGAGATAAGGCAAATCCTAGTTTTGACTGTAATAGGAATGCTCCTTTATTTCCATTCACTGATCCATATTATTAGGTTTCTAACGAATAAGGTCGTGTGCTTCCGAACACTTGCTTGTTAGAGTTGGTGGCAGATGCTATTCAAAGCAGATATATGCACACACACTATGCCTGCTACAAATGCACGAACATGCTGTATATATGCACAAACATGCACTTACGCACCCTAAGCATGCACGCACGTTTGTGTGCATGTATGTACGCACATGCGAAATCAAAAATGTTTGTGGAGGGGGAAGGATTGCAGCAGCCTAATTTGAGAATGGGTAACACTAGGACTTGCACAGAAAACAAGCATATGCGAAAAATACTCCCACACGTAACACAACAAATTTCCTTAAGTGCTTACTTATGCAAACGAAACTATACTCCGCGCTTAGAGAAAGTTGAACAGACCCTTTTCATAAATACGCCACCTGACGGTGAGCTTTTCGTCACTTTCGCTTCACAAAGAAACGTGGGATAGCTAGGACTTGCACAGAAAACAAGCATATGCGAAAAATACTCACACACGTAACACAACAAATTTCCTAAAGTGCTTACTTGTACAAACGAAACTATACTCCGCGCTTAGAGAAAGTTGAACAGACCCTTTTCATAAATACGCCACCTGACGGTGAGCTTTTCGTCACTTTCGCTTCACAAAGGGGCGTGGGATAGCTAGTACCATCATGAGGGCATGAAAAGCGAGCCATCAAATGCATGAGTGCTGTGATGTTTGTGTTGGTGGCTAGATCTCCGTATCATCCCCTGCAATTGCACCGCTTTCTAGGTTAAACGAGCTCCAAGTACTCTCCGATAATCTTTTTGAGCTGCTTCCACTGCACAATGAGCAATATTTTGTACCCTTCAACGGACGGTCTGGCTTGTTATGACTGACAATGCACAGATCCGGCCTGCAAGAGACTCTCATCGGCATACCCTCCTGATGCGGTCTGCGCCCTGCAGGAACGAAAGAGGTGTCTGTGCGTGCTGCAAGAAACGCACATCAGCGTCGCTGGAACGCGCAGCCTGCGTCGCCTGCTGCGGTGGCCTCACAATGGCGGCAGACTGTAGTTCGCATCCGCGGCGCTAGGCGCGCCCTTTTTTGAAAAGGGTCGATATTGATAAGAATGCACACAAGCTGAATAATTGTGAATTCATTGAGAGGAATTACGCGACCGTGATTAGAACGAAGTGCCATAGTGTCCGTCACCTTCTATCCAATGCGTAAGTTTCTGATTTGCGCTGTTCTCCATCGCACATCGTCTGCATTCTTCAGGAAGTGATCGAGCGATACGTTGCAATCTTTTCACCACAATGCCACGCATTACGACACATTACAATGGTTTCTGGACATCACTTTCTTATTTTTCGGGCTCGCGCGTGCAGCATGGCGTAAAGAAAGAAATTATGCGGCCGGGTCTCAACACGCGCAACGTGGTCACATGTATCCTTTTAAGGTTGACCCCGTTAGCGTTGTTTCCAGGTGCACCTGCAAGGTGGCGAGTGCTCAGTTGGAGTCACGGATAGGCTACCTTTTCTACAGTAACTTACTATGTGGACAGTGAGGCGGATGCTATATATTGTCATTAATCTTGTTATTGATGGTTTGTGTTGATGCTTTGGTGGTAACTTGCAGCAATGTCAACGGCATTGTTGCAGTCGTCGTGTGAGGTTGCCACGATGTTGGCAAAGTGCGTCTCCCAACAGTGTACGTGTATGTCAATTGTGAGACTAAGCGACCTAACTTTTTTTGCTCTACCGCATTTTTTGCTCATACCAAAACAGTTTTCATAACATTTGCCCAGTATAATAAATGCACCCCAACTTTGCTTCAATTTTTCTAGAAAACAAGTGTGCTCATTATGCAAGTAAGTACGGTATAACTGAAGAACGAGAGCCACTTATAAAAGCTTTCTTTTATAGAAGCCTCATTTGTGCAGCCCAGTCTGCTTTTTAGCCGAAGCCTCATGTTGGACCTCTGAGCCTGGTGCTGCTGCGGCGCGGCTCACAAGAAAAAAGAAAGGGTGGGCCAGCGCTGCCACGAGGCCAAGCGTCAGCTCGTGAGGAGGCTCAATAATGATGATGGCTGCTCTTCTTCTACGAGGGATGAATAAAAGGAAGTCGCAACACTTCGCTCACCACCAGAAAACACCAGCCTCGCATACATCGTCACTCCCATAATAGCAACGACGCCCCTTATAAAAAAAATTCGCACAAATGGTGGTGCCATATTTCCCTCTAGGTATTATTGCGAGAAACTCTGCGAGAATCAGGAAGGCATGAATAGCCTGGGGTTGCAGGCAAAAAGCCTTACAGGACAATGCCTACCTCGGCTGCCTTGCGAGCGTTGCCTATGGAGCGCTCACGCAGTACCGTGAGAGAGGCACCCAGTTTAGAGGCCATGCACTGCAGGGTGGCCAAGGAGGCGGCCATGTCGGCTGCACTCAGTCCTACCAGCAGGCCTCCGTCCTCCACGCCAATTTCATAGATAGCCTCACCCTGGCCTGCAGGCAACAAACATGCAATGATACTGAGACTATTACTGTTAAAAATTGGGGACCACTGCAGTCTGCCCAGTGTCACTTGGCACCACAGTAAAACCTCATTAATTCGCCCTTGGTTAATTTGAACTTGCAGTTAATTCAAAGCCACGCCCAGGTCCCAGCTTAGCCAGGTGTATTTCTAAGGGGAAAAAATTATGGATACGAATGCATCTGTATCCAGAATGTTTAATTCAAACTGGGAGCCCCTGGTCTTCATCGCTCCTAGTTGAAGTCAGCCCGCTAGTGATTACAATGTGTTGCAAAACCAAACAAAACCAAGTTTAATGGAGATGTGAAATTACAAAACAGAAATTTATCTTGGCAGATGAGAATTCAGACACTGCACTGAAGCTCTCGGGCAAGCTGCAAACGTGACAAAAGAAACGCAAGAGTGTGCAAATTGCTGATTACATTTAATTTTAATTGTGATGACTCTGCCATGAAAGTCAATGTATTTTGGAGCATAAATACTTTGGCATCTAAGCTCACATTTCTGGCATCTCATAAATTTATGAACTCATCAGCCACAAACGTGCAGTAATTTGTCATAACACGGCCAGACCTGGCTTGTTTGAGATAGTATGACGCACTGTTCATTCATACTAACACTTGCCCGCTGATTAATTCTGCTCAATTTGAACAGTTTGAATCAACAAGCTTTTACAATATTTGTTGGCACTAACATTCAAATATTTCAGTTCGACTGGCTCATCAATGTGAAATAAGTCATGCTTTTTTTTTCACGTTTTCTTAACACAGCACCACTTCAAATAATTCTTTTGAAGCCGTAAGAACAGTCTCTGGATTTCTTCGAGCACAGTTAAGCCCATAAGTTGCTTAATTTGTAACCTGTGTAACAGCTAATTCTACTGAACAGAATGCTTGGAAACATTAGCAGCTTGTTTTTGGGTAGTGTAAATACAGAGCAGTGTTCACGCAAAAAATGCTTGGCAAGTGAGTTGATGCACCATGAAACGTTAGTAGGTATAAATATCACCATTCAGGCGTGAAGTACAATACACTGTCTATGAATGTGTCAAACTTACAGAGCATAATTTTTTAAAAAAGGAAATGAAGTAATGTATGATGTGAGTGTCAGTGCTGTTTTAATTAGCATTTAATTAAACATTTATTACTGTGCATTCACGGTCACATTCCATTTTGACATCAACACAATGAAATCATAGGTCCACAGGGTTCTATTCTTGGACCCTTACTGTTTTGTATCTATATTAATGATTTGCCTGACTGCCTTGGAGATTCTAAAGTTATTCTTTACGCTAATGATACGACCATTTCCATCTCACATAAATCATTACCTACTCTGACCAATATGTTGAACAAAGAACTGGCTAATGTCGTTGAATGGTGTCGCTTAAACAACTTGATTTTAAACCCGCTCAAAACTCAGTTCATGGTTTTTAAAACATCACAAAAAATGCTACCTTGAATTCCACAAGTGTTCATTGACAATCATTTCATTCCTGCGTCTAACTGTGTGTGTTTTCTGGGCATAAAATTGGACCCTCATTTAAAGTTCACCAATCATATTCTTTACGTCAAACAAAAAACAGCATTTGGTATAAGATCACTCATCAAATCTCGTCCTTTTTTTCACTTGAAGCCTTATTGTCTTTATACTTTGCCTTCATACATAGTCACATCACCTATGGCATTACATCATGGGGAAATACATATAACATTCATATTTCGTCTGTACAGCACATTCAGAATCAGGCCATTCGCATTATTACCAACAGTTCATCTTATTCTAATGCTACCCCACTCCTTCAGTCTAACTGTATTCTTACTGTGTCTGGCTTATTTAAATTTCACTTAATCACATTGTTATATAAACAACTTAACAAACAGCTTGTGTTTGATTTAATCGATGCTAGTTTACTCACTAACACCAATAGCACTAGATTCGCCCACAGTCACAACTTCCTTTTACCTAAATGTAACACCAATTATGGCAAAATGACGTCCGCCTTCGCGGTCATTAAATTGTGGAATAACCTGCCCTATACACTAAAATCATCATCATCTTTTCATGCATTCAAACATGATCTTAAAAACTTCATCTTGCATAACTAGGATGACAACGATGATTACTTAACGATTCTTATGTATCCGGGCATGAAATTGGATAGTCTTTGCAAATTTACGTTATTGCTTTATGGCGTGATTATGTTTTACTTGTATAACTTATTACTATTAATCTTGTGTCGCATTCTGACTGCCTTTATTGTTTACTTGATGTTATTTTATGTAAGTTCACTGTTTATTTTTCACTTGTGTTGCGTATTTTACATGCTATTATAATTAATTTGTTATTGTTAACCGAGGGTCCCACTGCAGTTGCTTGACTTTGGGACCCTCGTCTGCATACTACATTCTACGAATTTTGTATTCCGATTGAATGAATAAACTGAACTGAACAATAGGCTCCATATGTTTGCACAATTAGTTTTGGATGCCATTCATTTTGATAAAAGAAACCCGACATTGGTTTTAAAACCCAGCACATCGAACTATGTTGGATTGTGTTCACCAAAGTGATCGTAAATAGCACACCGGTGTTCAATCAAGACATACCGACTATGCAGAAGGTTCATTAGTACAATGAGCAATGTGTCTTACTTTTTTTTTACCACAAGTTGACGCAACTAGCATTAACATGTTCGTGAACAGTAAAAGCACAGTTGAGACGAATTCACAATGAAGGAACATACCCGCCCATACACTGGGCAACTTTCAAGAGTTAATTTTGTGATCCTAACACTACTTACTATATGGCAAGCAAACCATGAGCACATCTGCTCTGCAGAAGTAACAAGAACATTACAAGGCGACATCGCAGACACCATGGAAATGAAGTTCTTTTACCAAGAAAATAATATTCTTATTTTTATCAGTACGATAGAAATGCCAACACACTTGTCACCCATTTTTTTTTACTGTCATGCCATCTCTTGCACTGACAAAAAAAAAAGGAATTTGATTTCCTTGGTGTCCGTGATGTTGCCTAGTAAAGTGCTTGTTACTTCTGCATAGCAGCATATTTAGTTTGCTATATACTAGTAAGTAGTGTTAGGGTCACAAAATAAACTGTTACATGTTGTGCTGTGTATAGGCAGGTGTGTTCTTTCATTGTGTGTTCATTCAAGAGCACTTTTACTGTTCATAAACAAGGAATACCATTGTGCCCACATTACCACCTCGGTAGCATTAAAAGCTGTACACACCAATGCAGCCACTGCTGCTGAAGGGTGTGGCCAAGAACGTACCCTCGCGTAGCCTCCACTTCATCTGGGTGACGAGGTGCTCGAGACGGCTCTGCGATGGGTTGACCAGCTTCAGTTTATACTCGACATTTCCTTCAGCCGCCTCTGGGGGAAGCCACAGTTCCTCCGAATCAGGCCCAAACAGAGACTCCATGGTAGCGTAACTGGTCCGACCAAAGCTCCTTCACTCAGACATCCTTGCAAGGACCTACCAAAGCAAACATAAGAGAGAATAACATCGCATGCTAATAAGATGACTTGACAGAGAAGGCTATTATGAATGTAGAGATGAAAGAACTTTTGAGTCCGATAGGCCATGCTAGTTTCCTAGCCCAAAGCAGGCTGGTCCCACTAGTATTATGGTTGCACTATTTTCAAGCTTCATGTTGCAAATGATGTATTTCTTTGAACAGTACTGAATGCCAACTTATATCTTTTGCCCTACGATATAATACTGTTATTTGGACAGTATATATGGGTGAACATTACAAATAGCTTGAAGTTTTTTTCAGGTAGTATGACCTGTGCTAAACACATAATGTATCACCTCAAAATATTCTCGGATGCTTAAATTCATTAGATGCAATTTTTAAAAAGCCCCCAAAAGTGTAAGAGAGCTACTTTATAACTATAACTGTTTACCCATTACTTGGCTACACTTGCACAGAATTATATCTGAACACCTCTTATCCTATAAAAAAAAAATTAGACTGTACCCAGAATTACACGGCCAGGTTTGTGTCTGGTTTTAATTCTATAAGAGCAGCAAAAAATTAATTAGGCACTCCTTGGCTGGCGAACCCTTGCTATAACAATTGTCATGACCAACCAACTAGCCCAAACCCCTAACTACGCCCCTAGCTCAACACTACATAAAAACTAAATTTGGACTTTTCTTCCAAACTTACAGTGATCTCGCAGAAACAAAAAACTTGTACATTTCCTCCCTTCACTCGATCTTCACGCAAACATGCTTATGCAAGAATATGTTTCAATCTGCACACCTGCATGCACTGAAACCGATTGCCTAAGGGCATATCTAATTGTAAAACATTATGCTCTGTTTCAATTGTTTTTACATTCTAATCTCTCATGAGCTATAAACTACCCCATGAAAAAAACCCTAAACAAGGACTGAATGTGCTCGAGCCATCATGTCTTCTTCAAGGCCAGAACTGTTCTAGCCCTGAAGAAGACAAGTCCACTAGTCAAAACGAGCACACAACCTCTGTTTACATAATTTGTTATCACAAGCTGTCCTCCCCCTCCTGTCGTTTTATGGATAAACTACCTGTCTACTTGAGCACACCTGCACACTTTTGTGTGCCTAGCTTTTTTCATGTTTCTTTTTTTTATATAGCGATACCTACAGTGCCAAATATGAATGTAATAAAAGTTTGCTTTTTAATTGCTCGCCTTTGCGAGCTACTCAACCCAGCTTCGCATGCTTTTCATGATCTGGGGACTGGCAGCTGGGGCTGGTATATGAGCACATGACCTGGGTTGCTTTACTGTGGCGATGATGGCCTGCACTGTCGTGTGCTCTCATATCACTTGTGCAACGGCAATCCAATCATTAGAATGGTAAGCATTCATTCAAAAAGACAGGGCATGCAGACACAGCCGTAAGAAGGGAGTCAAGGCACTACGAACGCTGACTCCTATACCGACATAGGAATAATGAAATGCGTCTGGTGATCGACGCATGGCATATCGGTAATATTGGTAGCGCATGAGTGAGACAACCATCGATTAACTTGCATAAAAATGAAATCAAATGCCTTATTAGTTACCCCTCACGTAGACCCCCATGCGGGCAACATTGATAGGTTTGCCCACTGCATGGGCATGTGCAAACGAGTTTTTGTGCCTTGTTTCCTTTCCACATTTGTGCGAATCTTGAGTTGCTAGTGGACATCTTGACTTTTTTTTCTATTAGTGTTTTCACGTCCTGTCCTTTAGAATGAACCTGACCCTTTTGTTGGCCTTTGGCTATGAGGCAGCATTTGGATACATAGATTCCATGCCGGAAAATCATTCTGTCATGCCCAATGATGGCCCTTCTGATCCAAGCAGGGTCAATATCTTGCTGACCTGTTAATAAACTTCTTTTGCTTGCTTCTGTTCTGTGCATGTGATTCATTTCGTCACATTAAATGGCAGCGCTTGAGTCCGGGTAGGACAAACGCCTAGGTGATTCAAGGCTTCAAAGCTAATAAGCTATAGCGAACTCTCACTTGTACAAATGTAAGTTTGACAAATATTTCAGAATAACAAACTTTTACAAAAACCCCAACAGTTTTGGTATGCATTCTTTTGCAAATCTTTCAGTAAAGACACTTCTGAATAGTGAGCATTTCAGTTTATTGAACTTGGTCTGTGCATCTAGACTCATTTTTTTAGGTCAATTCAATGAAGTTTTGCACTCTGCAGCACTGGCGTAGCCAATGTGTGCTGCCCCCAAATCGGCCATACATTGGCAACGGTGCAAAGTAACTCAAGCATGCTAAGACAAAGCAGTTGTGCTGGGGACGAAAACGAGCCACGTGCGCTTAGTACCCCTCCAGAAATGTCCGTTTTAGAAGCATGCCTCCAGTGTCGATCCGGAATCGAAAGAAAAGCTCGACGAAGAAGTTGTAATAGCTGAGGCAAGTTCACATCCTGTATCTCTAGCCGAGGCTACAGGGTTTATTAAAACATTGCAAAATTTTGTTTCACATCAGCAAGCTGTCCCAAAGACAGCGCACAGTAACATACTATCTGGACAGGTTTGTCTCTTCTTGCGCTCAAAGGACGCCAGTCCAAATGAAAATTACAGAATTCTTTTGAATTTAAACTCCATTTCACACTTCTGGCATGACATCTGCTGTGCTGAATGCTGTACCGTATTCAAGTGAATATTCAGTTTATTGAACTTAAAGTTTGAAGAACTATTTGGGTCCGTCGAAGTTCGCTCAAGTACACGGCATTAAGAATCGGCTACACCTGTTCCTTGCATCAAGCAACGGCTCTGTGACTCGGGTGTGACCGAATCAAAAACTCCCGCTGTGTAACTCCAGGGTAGGTGGAGCCGCAGCGACCGACAAAGGGTCGACAACGAGTTCAAAAGACAGGGCGCTTTCGGTTGCCGAATTCCCCTCCCACCTGACAACAGGAAGCACAGAAAGTAATTCGAGCCTCTACGCACACTATCGATGGCAATTGAGCCCCGATCGGCATCGAATTTATCTACAGCGATCAACCACCTCGTGAGAGTAAGCCAATCACAAAAACACTCGAACGTGGTCGAAAGTGTATCGTGAGACCAGTGTGAACGAACCCAAACATTGGTAAGAACGCTGGCAGCGGAGAGGACTGGCGAAGGTTACCCAGGCACTGCCTAAATTACCACCCGCAGCAGCTGGGCGACAAAACAGGTTTGCGCATAATACATCATCGTGCAAAAAACCATGTAAACATGATAGACTGCGTCTGCACCTCAATCGGAAACAATCACATTGAATACACATAGGTTCAATGTGCGCAGGAGAATTTCACGCACTGCTACCAAATATTTACGTGCCTTGGTTATGATGCAATGGGAAGTACTGTACAAGCACGTACACTGGCACAAAGAACCTGCGCGCGTCCGACGCGCATTACAACTTTTATCAGCGCGACTGGTATCGTGCACACGGCGTCAATTGTTTATTTGATATCTTAATTGAATAATACTGTCACTGAATGTCACAGCAGCTCCTTTTGCGCGGGCCGATAACGGTGTCGCAAGACAACACTCACCGTATGGAAACACTAGTATGGTCGGCTGCATAGAGTTAATATACTATGGTCGACTGCGGGATGACACCAAGTTCGTGAGCTTGGCTGACAGTCGGCAAGAGTTGGGCATCCGAACGACCCAATGTAATCGCACGCGCAGGGCACCTTACGCCATGTTGACAACAGCACAGAACAGCTGCTGGCATGCACGTCATTCCATCACACAGACACAGCCTCCTAAATTTGCCTTGCCTGCCGGTTTATCGGCGGTCACTTGGAGAGCGGCCGTCGTCGGAACTATGGTAGTAGCGCCACTTAAGTAGGGTTGTCATCAAATAAGTTTATACGTTTTTTGAGCTTTTATGCAACAAAAATAACGTAACAAAGTTTTTAAAAGGCGTGCACGTAATTATAATTAACCCTACGTAAGTTACGGCGCCATAGATGACGGGCGTTTTGCGTTCATTCAGCAGACAAACTCTTTAGTACAAGGCATAGCCTTTGAAACTAGCAAACGCCAGAGTTGTAATCTTAAAGGCCAAGTACAAAAACCATTGACTCTTCGTATGTGACGTCACCATTGATGACGGGCATTTCGCGCTCATCCGGCACAACGTTACATCCGGCAGGCAAGAACAATATAGGAGGCTATGCTACAGAACACCACCTCCACATGCATGTCACTGACACTCCTTGGTTTCGTGTACTTGTGGACGGGAGCAAAGGCCAGAGAGGAAAACCAGGAAATGGTAGAGTGTATATCAAAGGACATTCAGGAGTTAGGAAGAGAGTGCGAGATAATTATACTAGGAGATATGAATGCGCACATAGAGAGAGAGAGAAAATTTAATGCGGAAAGGCAAGGAGGTTAACCAGAAAACATATCCGGTTTGCTACCCAATGCGCACATAGAAGATATGCGCACATAGAAGATATAGATGGGTATACTGACTCAACAGGCAAAATGATCATGGATATGTGTGGAAGGCATGATTTCATCATTTGCAACAGTACCGAGAAGTGTGAAGGGCAAATAACATGGGAGATAGGAAAGCTGCAGTCAACGATAGATTACGCACTGATGTCACATAGGATGTATGATAAGCTCAGGGGAATGCACATAGATGAAGGTGGCTCCAGAAGTCTGGGTAGTGGTCACAAACGTATCAAGATAACTTTTGGAAGAGCAGCGAAAGTGGGAAGGAGACAAGATGAGCAACTACAAGAAATTTTTCATTCAGAAAGGCAAATAGAAATTGTTACTAAACAAATTGAGAAAGTAATCACTGAGGATTATAAAACTGTGTGGACATACACAAATCTAATTAGACTGTTTGGGCTAGAGCTCGCTAAGGCACGTGACAAGTCAATCCCGGAAAAGAAGACACAAGCCCAAGAGTTGGTGGGAAGAGGAAGTTAAGAGAGCCTTAGCGAAACGTCAGGAAGCCTCTAGGGAACACAGACATGCTAAGCAACGGGTGAACCGACAGATGATGTTGAAAGAAAATGGGGAAATCTTTCTAAGCTCTAGAATGGAAGCATCCCTCCTGATCAATAAAAAGACTAGAAGAAAGGGTGCTCAGTGGCTGGCAGAAGTACATAAAAAAGATAGAAAGGCAGCTGCGAAATTTTAGAACCATCTAAACTCCCTAAGAAATGAGACGAGCCTAGAGCAGAGTTTTATAACTACAGCCCAAGGTGCTAGGCAGGAAGGGGACGAATCTATTGAATATATAAGAACAAGGGTGACAGAAAAAAATTCAACAAATAAGTGCCTTATGCGCCACCATAGACAGGGGTGGATCAAGTGGAACAATGGCTCCATTTTCACAACGAGAGTGGCAAAGGGCTGAGAAGAGGGTTCCAAGTAGTACATCAACAGGCCCAGATGACATTCGAATTATGCTGATAAATGGGAGCTGCCATGCATTGCAGCTCCCATAGACACTAGCGCCAGAGGCCCCTCTAGTGTATAAATAGGAAAGTCTATGGCTCAAAGCAATGTCGCCGCCGCCGCATCACAGCGCTCTTAATGTCAGCGAATGCAGTAACGTTGCAGTTACGCTTCCTCATTGGTTGCTCCCAATGGGTTGCTCCCATTGGTTGCTCCACAGCGACACGCAATCGAGGAAAAAAGTGTTACTATATATATATATATATATATATATATATATATATATATATATATATATATATATATTGTGATGTACTAGACAGAGAACAAGAGACAACACCCGATCCTGGGCCAGCTGTTCTTATTTTGCCTTCGTTCTTCTCTTCTTTGTTCTAGCTACCCACGCGCCGAAACGCCAGCGTCTTTCTTGGTCATGACACTCGGGCATGACTGCGCGTGCGCGGAGCTGGCGGCAAAGTTTCTGGTGGGCGGGCTTGGCTGCATCGTGGTGGTCAGCCCGGACCCTAATGCAACATGGAGCGATGGTCTGGGGGAAGCGTCTCTGGTGGACGGCACTGGCTGCCTCGAGCTGGTCGCTCTTTTCATGCCACGATGTCTCTTGAAGAAGTGCTGTGGACTCAGGCGGCCGGCACTGGCTGCCCCGTTGCGGCCGACGCTCTCGGCCGTGCCGCGATTTGGTCCCGGTATCTGCTAAAGGTAGATCTGGCTGTCGATATACTGGCTGCATCTCGGAGATCAGCCTTAGCCACGCTGAAACTGGGTGCCAATGTCTTCCACAAGTCTATCGGGAGGTCGAGACTGGCTGCATCGTTGTGGTGGGTCTCGGCCATGCAGAGACTCTCTGTGGGAAGCAGCTAAACATGTACCTGACAGCGCGCTGCGGACGGGCCGCAAAATCAGCGGCATACGTTGAACTCCGGACGAGGGTAGCCGAAAGAGTATCCGAAAAGGCGCGCTGGGTACCTTGGCTTGTGTTGCGAATGGGTACGCAACTTGTGAGATGTGTGGCAGAGAACATAATTTACAGCCGGTTTCGGCATCTGCGGCAGATTTTGTGAAGCTGTCATCGTATTGGCTGCTGTCTGCATCTTGCGCGCCAACTTTCTCCTCATGATCTTGTTCAGTGAGACCAGCAGTGGTTACCTTGGGCTCTACTGGCTCCATGACCATAGGCGGTTCAAGCGTAGGCGATGCTGGTGTCTCCACTTGCCTCAGTAAAGGTGATATTGGGGCTGGCTTCTCTAACTGAGCTGTATGAGGACTGGTATCAGCCTCTTCCACTGACATGATGGCGTCGCGTACCGGCGTGTGTACTGGGAGAAGCAGTGGCGTGTCGCACCTGCGTCTGACGTCATTCGTAGGATAGGCGGAGAAGCTTTCTGCCGCGCGGCTGGAGGGCTCCGAGGAACCTTCGAGGTGTTGCTCCACTTCAGCTCGGTGTGCGAATGGGGGTGCGTCGGTGAAGGGCAATGCAGCACAGTCGAGATGATTCTCTGCGGCTGTTTCGTTGGAGCAACGCCCTTCAAGAGGTCCGACTTCGGTAGCGGCCTCTGGCCGCAGTGAACTTGCTTCGGGTATCGACAAAGTGTCTAACTTCTCGTGTGGTAAGCTGCAGCGCACAGCGGCAGCCTCGAGTTGGAAAGCCTCTGCAGGCTTGCTCCTCGATACCGGCCAGGCTAAACGTGGTGGTGGTGGAGAGGTGGTAAGGATTACGACCAAAAGCAGCTATGAGCTTGCAGCTCCACTCGGTTCATGACTGCTGCTTCCAGCCTTCATACCGGTGCCACGCCACTGCACCTTCCAGAAGGCGGTCTATGGCCACATACCATTCCTGATTCTCTGTCCAGGCCGCGCGCATTGCTAGCGCGTTGACGGTTGCCACCCAGCTGTCAGCGTCGTTCCGGACCCCGTGGAATTCCGGTAGTTTGCAGACGGCTGGTGATTGTGGGGTGGCAGGTGGCAACGCAGAGATCACCGACGCGAAGCAGTCGAGCTGGTGTGAGAGCTCAATGAGAGAAGACCGAAGCTGCCTGCGTTGCTCCGGCGTGCTTGCCTTAAGGTCGTATGAGGCAGCTACATCCAACACTGCGTTAATGTCACACAATGCTGGCAACATTGTAGGAGCTCGCTCAGCGATCAACGCTGTCAGTTCGTTAGTCTCGACGCGGAGTAGCGCGGTGGTACGCTGCAGGTCCGCGGTGCTGTCGGGCGTTAAGCCCGAAGAGTCAGTGATCGTGGTCTTTGAGTAAGTAGCAATTGCAGCACTCACCCCGGTGAGGTCGACGAGCAGGGAAGCCTGGACGGCGTTACGTGGCGGCTCGTTTGTTGAAAGACTACCGCAACGGGAATGTAGGCCATGGGAAACTTGAGTGGCATTCCCAAGGGACAGGAGCCGGTGCGGATCGCTGCCGTGAAACGGTGGCAGGGTTTCAATCAGGTCATGGCCTAGAACCACAGGGGAGGCCTGGACACCGTCCACAGGTGGTCTGAAGGGTGTCTGAAGCGGCGGGTGGGACCCCATCGCTAAGGAAGCGTGAACGGCGTTCCTTGACGGAGAAGCCCGCGCTGCCGACGAACCACGAAGACACGTACCGGTGGCTTGCTGCAGAGGGTTCATTTGTCGGACTGCGCAATTGTGATGTACTAGACAGAGAACAAGAGACAACACCCGATCCTGGGCCAGCTGTTCTCATTCTGCATTCGTTTCTTCTCTTCTTTGCTCTAGCTACCCGCGCGCCGAGCGCCTTTCTTGATCATGACAATATATATATATCATATATATATATATATATATATATATATATATATATATATATATATATATATTATATATATATATATATATATATATATAGGGAAAAAGACGCACGTACGAAGTGATTTTATTTACGTTTCGGCCATGGGTCCGGCCTTCATTGATTCTGATGAAGGGCGGACCCAGCATCACTTTTGTTTTTGATATATATCGAGCATGTTCGAGCATGCTCGCGTTCGAGCATCGAACGCGTTATTCGAAGGTCGTAGGTTCGATTCCTGTTCACGGCTGGTTATTTTTTCATCCACTTTTCTTTCTTCTTATTTCCATTCCATTGGTTCTAATAACTTCCCCTGTACATTCCTTGGCATTACTGTCTGCTAGATCTCATATATATATATATATATATATATATATATATATATATATATATATATATATATATATATATAAATAAATAAATAAATAAATATATATATATATATATATATATATATATATATATAATTACCGCGCTTGATCTTGTTCGCCTGCCTTCGTGTGTAAGTTTATTTTCTTAAACGCCTTTTCCCCGTAACAATATGTATACCTTGGAGGTCAAGATCAATGCGGGGTGGCCAGAAAACGGTTGTGCCGCGCGAGCAGTCGGTTTTTTCAAACAAGAAACTTGCTCGCGGACGCTGTCTGCGTCGGCGTTAAGATGCGAGACAGGGGGAGGGGACGCACATGCGCAGTAAGGAAGACAAGTGGAGAGAGCAACACAGCTGTCGGAGGGAGGGAAGGAGGAGAGTTGCGCATGTGTAGTGTGAGTTCGGACGCCGACGAAGAGATGCTCTGCATCTAAAATAAAGATGGAAAGAGGGAAAAAGAACAAAATAGTTCTAATTAAAAAGAAATAAGTGGGTATACGAAAAAAGGGCACAATAAACAGAGAATAAAGAGAAACGAGGAAGGCCACCGCTCTTCTTTCAGGCTTTGCACGACCACGATATATAGCTCAAAAGGTGCATCATAGGAACATCACTGTTCGTTAAATTTCAAGCGAAGTCTTTTTTAAGTCATTTTCAACTTTGATTTGATTATTGATTGATATGCTGGGTTTAACGTCCCAAAATCACCATATGATTATCAGAGACCCCGTAGTGGAGGGTTCCGGAAATTTCGACCATTTGGGGTTCTTTAGCGTGCACCTAAATCTAAGCAAATGGGCCCATAGCATTTTCGCCTCCATCGAGAACGTAGCTGTTGCAGCCGGGATTCAATCCCGCGACCTGCGGGTCAGCAGCCGAGTACCTTAGCCACTAGAACACCACTGTGGGCCATTTTCAGCTTTTAAAAGAAATATAGATTGCCGTAATAATTGCTTGATAGCATGCGTTGTCAGAAAAGCCAGCTAGGCAAATTAATTCTACATACCGATGCATTAAACCAGGCAGGTACCAAGGCACAGGCGTACCCGATTTTTTTTTTTCGGGGAGGGGCGGGAGGGGGCACCTCCTTGATTTGATGAGAAGGGGGGCAGACGAATGCTCGTTTTGCACTACCTATGCCATGTCGGAAAAAATGAGGGGGGCGGCAATTTCTGGCTACGTCTTTATACCAACGTGTTCATTAAGGGCACGATTTTGTTTGCGTGCTATAGTTGAACATTCGCTCTTGTAATGCGCAACAAGTCGAGGCTCGTGTAAATGTCCCGGTCGTAGTGCGTATGGCGTGGACAACCGATTAAAACCGAATCATCCGATCAAAACGAATGCATTAGTCAAGCATCTATAGACCTTTCAGCTAAAAAATTGGATTATCTCTTGCAAACATGCATAGCAAGTGCTACTTCGTATTGCTTATATGTGCTGTATACTTTTATGCTGCCTATGTTTTCAACGAGACTGTTTTCTAGCTGATATTGCCATGACCTTGTTCGCATGGCACCATTGATGACAATGATTTCGATGATGCTGGGTGGTGTTTTTTTTCAATTAAAATTTTAGTTCTGAGTGCAGCACTTGTGTCTTTTCTCATTCGTGTATTCGTCCTAACCCATACAATTCACTATGAACCCTAACCAACTAGCCCACCTTTCTGTTACTCTTAGCTGACTATAGTATGAAGGGTTTGAGATTGTAGGTGTTTTATAATGTTATGTCACATTTATCACACGTGTTTCGACTATAGCTACAGTTTTCTATGTACCATGACGGCAGACAGTGAGAGTAAACGACAAAGCTAGGACACAGGATTTGCGCTTGTAGCTGTTCTGCATTGTTTCGTCGCAAGTACGACCGATATTAATCTACTGTAAAACCTTGTTTTGCGTTTCACACATATCTCGACTATAGCAACGGTTCTACAACATGGCCACAACGCAGGGCCGTAACTGAGAGTGAGGGGTTTCTTTAACACCCCTGAAATCTTTTAATTATTTGACTTTTAGAGGCTACTTGATACTGAAGTATTTACAAGCATTTACATCAACAACCAGTCGCCTAAGTTAGCTGCTCTGCACAAAAACACCCCTCGAGAAAATTCCTGGGTACTGCCCTGCCACAACGGAAGACAAGGCTAAGTCCTAAGGAGCTTAGCCCCTAATATTGATCTGTCCAAACTGATTGATTGTAACCCCCCTCCACACACACACACACACGCACGCACACACGCGCGCGCGCGCTCTGTACTGTTTTTGGCGCTATGGTAAAGTATAATAAATAAGTAATGACAGGCCTAATGATACGACGATTGCCAATTCACGCAGCGTCATAGACGTGGGCATGACGTCAGCGATTCAGCAGCAGCAATAACGCTGCGACGATCGAGCACCTGCCAGAGGAGGGAGCCGCCATGTTTGCCGCGGGAGCGGTGGCTCGATCAACAGGCGGCGTACATGCATGGTCGAACAGCTGTAATCCGGGCCTGTCAGTGACGGGGAGACGGGATTTATTAAATTCTTGGCACTATTAGCGGCGCGCGCAGAGCCGCCTAATTGCCACCGGCACGTGGCCCCACGGTATTTTTCTCCCGCGCGTAATAAAGAGATCTCCCCCGGCCTGTCAGGCAGCGGCCATATTGGACCGCCCTCTTTGGATCGATCGTGCTACGGTCAGCCGACTAACGAGCGACGCCGCGCCCCGGTGAGTTGTGCCGAGCAACCCGGACGGCTAATTGTTCGGCCGACCCTCTGTCGGATGCTGGGGGCGTCTACCATGATCGTACCTTTCAATAATAACAACATTACGGCGTCATTCACCACCATGGCCGTCACGGTGAATCATAACGAGGCTCGGAAAGAGAGCACTCGTATTTTCATTAATAATTAGCGAACCGGGTCTTCATAGAAATGTCATCTAAGCAAGTGCTAGCTACAAACAGTTGCTTACATCTAAAGCAGCGTGTTCAATATTTTGCCTGACCTACTGCAGATACAGTAAAAGCTCGCTAATTTCAACTCGGTTAATTCTAACTTACAGTTAATTTTCGCACGAATGAGTGTCGGTGCTTGTCTCATTGCGTATTACTGACTGATCAGTTAATTCTGTTCACTGTTCCATGAACTTGACATAACCTTTCACGAACGTGAAATAGCGCCTAATTCGCGATAACGAGTCTACAGGTGTCTGTGCATTGGTGGAAATTGGCACCGGAGGGAGTCAACTATGGATGCTCTGGATTATTTTTTTCTGTTATTAAAATTTTTTGGTGGTTGTGGTATTCAAGAATACAACAATAACGCCGGTCTCGACGCTACCTTTTTCTCGTCTGATGATCGCGCACGACAGCATGGCTCGTTAGTATTTGTTCGTACGCCATAATGCTTGCTGCCGCGCTCGACAGGGCGGCGCTGCATGTCATCAAAAACTCCAGCGCAGGTTCCCCGTTGCGCATGCGCACCACATTCCCTCCTCTCCTATGCTCCCTCCTCTCTGTGAAATGTGTTGATTGTGTAGGCGGGCTAATAGGTGGTGGCCTGCTATTGTCTGTGAGAGTCGAGTGCACTGATTCGTGAGGTGGGCCTCTAAAAGCTTCCGAAACGTATCCACCATGCCCAGGCCTAAATAGTGTTCACGGAGAGGTCCAGGGCACGCTTTACAATTTTGCGAACGATGACTTCAAGTACATTCTCGTCTTGCTTCCGCAGGTGGAGGTATAGGGTAGAATATAGGATTCTACTGGCTACAAATGCATGTGCAAGCCGCAAAATATCTCTGCACCGTAGCCCCCCTCATGCGTTTATTAGAGACTTGGCGGACTATGCCGTGCACCTGGTCACCCTCCTTCCAGAGTTTGGCCAATGTGATGTCTGAATGTCTGTTTGAGTTAATAAAGAGCTTCAGTACCGGGATTTCTTTTTGTTCGGGGATTGTACCTGTATCTAGTGAGAGTTCAATTTTGGCCGTGCATTTGGGCGAGGGGCGTACGTGCACAAATTTTGTTCCTCTTTTCTATACCTTTACTTCTACCCTTTTTATCCCTCCTCACCCCCATCCCTTGTGAGCTCTGTGGCGGTGTCGCTCCTGAAGCAGACAATAACGGGGCTCACTTTTCTCTTCCTTTCTCTTAAGAACCACTCGCATATTTCTAAGTACACCCTGCATTGCCCAGACGATGATTTATACAGCATATTACGCATGTTGTATACCAGGAACGTCATCCAGCTGAGCCAACTGGTACATCATGGCCAGATTAAATCATAAAGGATACAGCAGTGCACCTTGTGATGTACCTCTAGTTTCTAAGGGGAAAGGTCGGTGTTCCTTGCCCTGTATGCTAATGTGAGATTGTCTGGCGGTTAAAAAGTGCTGAATGTTCGAACACTCTCAAGGCACAGCCTGTTTGAGAAAGATGTGT
The DNA here is from genome assembly GCA_013436015.1 of Rhipicephalus annulatus. Lineage (NCBI taxonomy): Eukaryota > Metazoa > Arthropoda > Arachnida > Ixodida > Ixodidae > Rhipicephalus > Rhipicephalus annulatus. The sequence goes on from WOVY01011731.1 coordinate 114,623, forward strand.
TAAGATTACCTCAAGGATTACATTGTCAAACACCCCCTTCAAGACCTAGTCCAAGGCGAGTACAACCTTGTCGTTGTGAGGGCATTCGACAGGGTCTATAGGTTATCCCGAATAAGTTGAAGCAGAATGTCCCGCGTGGATCTGTACAGGCTAAACCCGTGCATCGAATCTGCGAAAATACATTGATTCTCCATGACGTCAGAAAAATTATCCCGCACCTTCGTATCCATCAGTGTGCCCGTACCTGACGTGAGGGAAATGGGGTGAAGGTTGTTCGTGTTGACGGCTTTTCCAGCTATCGGTATAAATGTGACTAGGGCAGTCATCGATTGTATGGGTACTGGCACTTACACTGACCAATGTTAGTTGAAATAATCTAATAGTGATTCATATGCCGAGTCGGGAAGGTTAGCTAGCATTTTCACAGTAATTTTGATTCAACCTGGAGCGGTGCCATGTTTCATTTTAGCCAGCACCTTCCCAAGTTCAAAAAGCTTCCAGTTTCGCGTTCTCTGTACCTGCATACGCCGATCCACAGGATCTTTAATGGAGCACGGAGTTGCATTGCCTTGAAATATTGCCCTTTGTAAATGACTCGGAGATTCAGTGTGGGTCTATGAATGCGCGAAATATCCTCCTAGTATTTTTGCCGGACATCGGGCACCATCCGCCTTCTGGGTGAGCTCGACAATTTGATCTTTAAGTTCTCGTCTATGCTTTCGTCGGCGCCATCGGCGAACAAGGCAATGCCGTGCTTGCCAGAGATGGAATAGGTGGTTGTCCACTCTGAGACCATCTCCGAACGCTCAGTTTCGGTTTTGGAGTGAAAGTTACTAACCTATACGTGGGACCGTTTGTGGCGTCGCCTGAGCAAGCGCAATATACCCTACTGGATCTTGACCTCCAAGCTGATGCCGGTGGGGGATTTCTCCTGTGCGTTGTTGAACAATAAAAAGTCGCAGCGTGTGTGTTAACTAAAAGAGACTGCTGGTATCTGTGTCCAATCGGCGTCATCTGCCTCTCAGTGCCCAGTATGAAACACCGATCCATCACTGTGTGCTTTGCGCCTACCAAGATTTCTCTCCTGCTCAACGCCGCCGCCAGTGTAGGCGGTGGCGGCTGCTGCTTCGCATCTACACACGGTTCCCTTTAGCGGGAGATGGCGTAACTTTTTTAGGAGCGAAGCTCCTCTTAGTCTAACCTTGTTTCGCGTCAGGCGTAACCGACAGTATCTCCCGAACAATATATTAGATGGCGCTCAAGTCTCATAGAAGCACATGCAAACTGTAGTTGAGTGAGGATATTCTAGATGGCGCTGTACCGCTATACTCTCCGATTGGCTGCTGCGTGGACTGTGCCTGGGTGCGCGGGGAACGAGTGCCTCTCTCAGTCTTCTGGATCATCGTCATACGTGTCGGATTATTGGTGGAGCATGACGAAGCGGAGCGGCAGACGCGGATGCCCGCGGCGGCTCGTGCTCGTCGCCGCCTGGGTGCGCGGTGAACGCCTCTTTCACTCTCTGTCTCCTGGATCGTCGCCGTACGTGTCGGATCGTTGGTGGGGCATGGACAAAGCGTATCGGAAGGCCGCGGCGGCTCGTGCTCGTCGCCAGACAGACAAAAAGGCAGACGGACGAAAGCACGGATGCACGCATGAATGGACACACGGATGGGTGGACGGACGGATGCACGGACGGACTCTTCGCTTCACTCATCATCATTCATAACGTGGTGAAGCTGTGTTTTTTGCACCGTCTTCACCAACGACGCCGACGGTCAAATTTTCCGCTTTACGGGGCATCCAAGGTTTTCGCCTTGAACCACGTGACGGCGCTCATGAGCTATTTTAGCTGTTTAGAGGTGCGCTCGGACCATGGCTCTGAGCATCGGCTTCACAGTGCGTCAGCATTTCTGATGGTAAGCTATGGCAAGGAAGCACCGTCGTCAGAGCTGAGCGCATGGTTCTTTCGCTCAGAGAGCGGTCGAGAGCGCTGCAACACGGTAGCTCGCGAATGCAGTTCGCGTGGTATTATTTTATAATCCGCTGTTCTTTAACTCTTTGATTTACTATGTACGCAATTGTGTACACCACTAGTTTCTCCTGTTCGTATCAAGTAGGGGCTAAGAAGGAACACGATATATCGAGCTTTGGATGAAGTGAAGCTCCCGCATAACCAAATTGTCTTGTTTTAATTTCATTTTGCAGTGCACTGAGGCGTACAATCACTTTGCTGAAAGCACTACCACGACTAGCCCCTTCCTGCGAGCCATGTGGAAAGTATAATTTTTCTTTCCCCGAAATGAACTTGACCAAAAATAAACTCTCACTATATACTTCTAGCCTGAGATTTTATTCTATTTATGTTAGAATAGAACATCAATCACTTCAGGATAAATATTAACGAGAAGAGACAAGGATGCCGAGGATTGTGTTGGGGATAGTAGTAATTCTAATGTAAATTTGAAGAGAGAAAAGTGGACGAAACAGGCAACTTGCCACAGGCAGGGACCAAGCGTGCGACCTTCGAACAAGGCGTCCAACCAACTGAGCTACGGCGGTGGTCATCCCTCCGTCCACTTTACAGGGTATATAGCTATATGTACAGCGAAACGTGGGAGTTTGATTGGGATATGTACAGTCACACGGAGACAGTGTGGAAATCTGTCGGTGGAAAGATGCGCCCTCCCCTTTGGCGCATCTTTCCCTCAACTTGTGCTAGTGCTCACCGCGTGTGGCTCGAGAACCGGGAACATGGCCACCGTAGTTTCGTGCCACCAGGCCATTTTGTCTGGGGCGAGCTGTGCAAGGAGACGCGTATCCGAACGTGCCCGGACCACGCCTTCTCGCGTCAAGCACCGCAGTGTTTCGCTGAGATCTTCATTGGCCACCCGTGACACCCCCTTCCCTAACAGCTTCCATTCGCCCAGCGTTCGCCCGCCGCCGGGCAGCCGTGATGCCTTGGGGATTTGGCGTCTTTTCGGTGACTCTAGGGATTTTTGTCAGGCTTTGGAAATGTCGCATTACGTAGCCTGATAAAGGCATCACTTACTAATCACGCTCTTTCTACCGAAAAGGCTGCAAAAAACTGTAATTTTGACTATTTCATGTTTCTTTCTATTCAAGACAGTCCTGATGTTCTGCTGGCCCGAGTGAAGGAGATAGCAGTTCTCTCACACGAGATTGTTATATGCTGAATACTGAGGGAAATGGAACTCTTGTCGTAAGAGCTAAGCATGTGTGCGCATATCATGAGCACCTTGAGTGGCTGCTGCTCTGTGAAGCAAAGATAAATGTTGTCTTGTATATATAGTGTACATCAACAGGTGTTTACGCTGGCTACGTGCCTTCGCCGAGCAATGTCGTCATGTTAATTAACTTGAATAGGAGGCTTAGAGAGGAACATCGCGAAACTAAGATTGGGTAGGATGGTACGGGTTCAATAATGCGTAAATGGCGTGATGAAAAGAGACAGAAAGACTTGTTTAGGTGTTCTAAGTGTTTCCGTTGTGCCCTCTACATTAGTGCGCAAAGGTGAGTAAAATTCAGGGTAAATTGGTGTGCGCAAAAAAAACAGACAAACGACGGCAGAGAAGAGACAGGACAAGCGCGAGTAAAATATTCAGCCAAACGGGGCGCTGACAAAAAGTACAGACGAAAGGCGCAGATATCAGTCAGTGAAAGAGGGCCCCCATACATCTACTAAAATGATGCAACAGGGATTAAAAATGTGATCAATTAAGAATGAACCGCCAACTCAGAAGATGCAGCTACAAAAAAAAGGAGGGGGGGGGGGGGCTACAGGATTGCAGTTGCTGTGCCTTATATGCGTCTGCAAAGTGAACTTGACAGAAAAACCTGTATCTGTGGCAGCTGGTTCCATCTCAAGCAGTTTATATGCAACTCCATAGAATATGTAGAAAAAAGACATTAAAGGTGATTAATATGTATGTTTTTAAAGATTCAGAAGAGCTTGGCTACAGAGCACACTATACTATCTTAATACTTAGTTAAGGGTGAATGAGCCTGAATTATCGTGAACTATAGCCTGAATAATGACAATAAAAATTATCTGGAGATTTTTGTTGTGATCTAGGGATTTATCGAGGGTCAGCCTAAAGATAATAAAACCTTGTCCTATGTTAGCAGAAGGTTCGACCAGGGTTAAAAAACGTCACATTTCGCCTATGTGTAGCTGTATGCTTTTGGAGCATACGTGTCCCTTCGATATTGCAAATATCATCGATTCTTTTCCCATGTATCGCGCAGCGTCGTGACGACATTGGATAATCATCGATGCCGATCGATCTATGATTAGTAACACAGTAAAAGCTCGGTAAGAATAAAAATATATTTTTTTCAAATTAGAACTTTGTGCTAATTATTGATGCAGTGGCTGACGACGATGAGGAATTATGGTTGAGGTGGATATGTGCCACAGTTAATAGCGGAACAAGAGCAAGCTTATGTAATGGGTTGGAGCATTGGACAGCTCACTCGTTACGCTATATAGTCACATTGTGCAACGACTCGTTGTTATTTCGCTGTTTTAAAACGCGTTAAGACGTTTATTAGCCGGCGACCTATACGCAATGGCGACAGTCACGGCCAAACACGGACTCGCAGCGCGAGCGGCGTCCTTGTTGGGTAGCCCCACTAGAAGGTACCCAAGAGTTGACCCATTTCAGAGTTCGGAGGCTTCGCAAGACGCTTTATAATTCGTATCAACGCGATTGCTTTCCCGACATGAGGCCTGTCTGAGGCAAGTTGGCCAAGAAGTCGCAAGCACCGGCGTAGCTCAGTGGTAGAACACTGGGCTGCCACCCACCGGACCCGGCTTAATGGTGCTAGGCTTATTTCGCGCGATGTGGTTACGGACACCGGCGGCGGCAGACAACTGCCCGTGACCCGAGTTGTGGTCTCATATAACAGCTTTCGCTGTAAAAATGTCTCGGTGTCATATACGACTGATCTCTGACGTGGAATGCTCGTATTGAAAACATTGACGCAAAGTGTTCGGGCAGTCGGTTGGAGGATCAGCAATAACCGGTTTCGTATGAAGAGACCTTTATCCGTACCCTGCATGTATGTTCGCCCAGAACTTGAATTCGGGTGCGTGTTATACGATGGAGCTTTTGCTTATAAGCTCCATCCTCTTCTAGTCCTCGAGACTCTGAGATTATGTTTCTAAGGTTGCACGGCGGGCTTGTTGTTCGAGGTTCCAGGACGGGACAGAGAAGAAAACACAGAACACATACACGGCGCTAATACATCCCGTATCTTGCTATCTGGTTTAAATAGTTAGCACAAGTAATTTATAGGGCTGTACGGATCCACCGTTAGACGCTTAGAAACAGTTTTCATTGCCCATCCTTACTTGTCTTTTGGAGCATATAGGCCGAGATTTTATACAGCTCAATTTTTTGTTATACAAACACTTTTTAACAAAAGAAACGTTCGAATTAATGACTTATGTATAATCAATAATAACAGCAACTTTACAAAATACAGTTTGATAATATTTAAAAACGCAAAACTGATGTAACCCCATTTATTAAACGTTATATCAAACGATTACTTGCAACATATGCCAACAAAAACAGTCATAGCCATAGATGCTGCACAAAGTGAAGCAAAATGTGGTTTTGGGATTTTGTCTATTACAGCTTTGGTCGTTTTTTTCCTTCACCTTGCAAATTTTGTGCCCATCTTTGTAGCAAAATTTTTAGCCATCATTCTAGCTCTGAGTAAACTAGCAGCACCAACAAGCTCAGCAATAATTTTGACAGATTCACTATAGGTACGTTCGGCCTTCACTGCAAATGAGTATTCGGACGTTTCGAATGCTTTCAAATCATTAATTTCACTGCACCCGGTGATTCAGGTTCTGCCGGCATCCAAATTCATTATAGGCGCTAGATTTAGGAGAAAAATAATGTTGGATGAATTTGCGACACCATCATTAACAACCACATTATATTTCCAGCGTTTCAATCATCCGTAGAACACTAAAATATGTCAGTGAATAGTAATTGAAGTAGCAATCACAAAGCTACGTTGTCAGACTCCATGTGTAACATTTTATCTACAGGGAGCTAGTCTGGCAGCTTCCCCTACTTGTTCTTTTTACGTATGCCATGAGACAACACAGCCCTATCAGATCTGTCGTTAGAGGTATTCAAACTTGCGGAAAATTATTTTAGGTGCCAATTTATGTCTCCCTAGGTAAGATCTCAACGCACAAAATGTACTGTCTTTCAGGATTTTGTCTCTTGACCTCAGCGAAAGGAAAATTGCTGATGTACTACAGGAATTTCTTTAAGGTTCAACAAGATTTAGGGCACAAAATCTATTTCTCCAAATTTGTTTTTTTCTCCCCAGATTCTCGGATTCAATGCTTCAAATCTATTGTGTTCTCTTCTATTCATAACTTTCATTTATTTATACTTCTGTCTTAATCAATCAAAATTTAAACTTTAATTGCGTAACCTCAAAGCTCATCGGTTCATGGCCGATCTCCCAATGCGAGTATAAGCCACAATTTTAAGGGTCTACTCTGTATTATATTAATAATATCATATTTGTTAGCAACAATTGATTTCATTTTACCCGTAGCTCACACCAAATGCGGCAAGCAGTCGTTACATTTATTAGCACTTGATTTTATAAATTCACTCTCATCTCCTTTAAATTCACTAAATGCTCACAGGTTTTTCAGAAACTTGCTCTTAGATTCGTCTTCACTGTTGTAGGTTTCTTCTGGTTAGTTTTTCGTGTATATTGTCCCGAGGTGTCTCCGTCACAGGTATCCACCGACGACGAGTGTGCTGCACACAAGCTTTTTTTGTTAACGAGGCAAACTCGAGCCTCATACAAGAAACAAACCGAACCAGAGCGGCGTTGCTGCCGAACAAAATAACAGCGTATGCAGTTTACGCTCTGCCTGCCACACAATTAAGTCGTGCCCTGCCTGATACGATGGTGGCCCATCGGAAGTTCAAAGCTTGCCTCATTTGACCTACGTAAACGACGTAAGAGCTGTCACTCGACAGTTTTAGCTGCGAAGCCCAGCACGGCGCGTGTCAGTAACTTCTTACTTTCCCGCATCTTTCTATGATTAACCTTATTTGCTCATTGCATTTTCTTTGTGCTTTATTATCCGCAATACTGTTTATACATTTTGAGTGCGTCCCCCCCCCTCGTTCTTCTCTTTAACATATAAAACTATTTCTTCGCTTGTTCAAGCGAAGAAATAGTCTTCGCTAAAACAGTTCACCAAGACAATTTATAACTTCACTTAAAAACAGCTCACCAAGGCACTTTAGCAATATATTTGACAACGCTGTTTTTAAGTTGGTTCTTTCTTGTATTTAATCGGCCGTTGTCATTGTTAAAGGGTTCCTAAAGTCAAATAACCATTTACGTGAGAATGAAAAGGCTGAATGTATGACAAGGTCTGAAACGACAATATTATCAACAGCAGTGCCCTACTTACCGAGAAATTAGAGTAAATGCACGCGAACACATGCACCGTAGTAGGGCATTTGCAAAATGATCCCGAGGACGACAGAGTTACAGCCTACGATTAATCACCAGTCATCGAACTAGCTGCACTAAATAAAAACCTTCGGTGCGCATCAAGAGACGTAATAAAATACTGCTTGATAGTTTCTGTTTCATTCATAGAAAAAAGAACCGCCGGACGTTACCTTGGGGAATGGCGCGAGTGGTTCAAAAGTTCAATTTTCTCCTGGTTAATGTGGACAGGTCGGGCCATCTAGCGAGGAGCAGTTGAACCAAAACATTCCTGACATCTCGGAGTTAATTGCAGAAAATCGCCGTTCAATCGCTGTTGTTGCTCCCGCTTCTTTTGTTCTGTCGCTAGTGTCAGCGGCCGCGCAGTAAAGTCGGGCAACGTTCTGCAAGGCAACAATGACGTGAGTCGGTCCGCTTCTTGAGGCGGGTAATTTGAAGTGTGCTAACCCGATTCGGACTACTAAAACGTGTTTTTATTTCAAAATAAGCACTTCATTGCCACAAACGTTTCACTACGAGGTTTCTACATCGCTATTTCAACAATCAACGTCTACTTAATGGTTGCCTTTAGGGCCCCTTCAAGTCTTCACTCTGTCATTCTGTTTGTATTGTTCACCACGTTATTACGCACGGGAGGTTTTATTCCTGTTAGTATCTACTGGTCCTCTTTCCGTGCATTGCCACACACACGTGTTTCTTTTTTCAAGATCGTTGTATTCGGTTTACGCCCACAAAGCCTGTCAGCGATTCTCGCCGCAGACCACGTCTCAGTGTTTGAGGAGATTGTTTATGCGCGGGACGCGAACAGTCAAGCTTTATCAGAACTTACACGGCCAACAGCGATAACGCTGGAATTTTCGATGGCACGTACATGAAAAAAGCCGATGCGCCTTACCATTTGCCAATATTATCGACTGCCGACGCTCCACTCACCGCTATTATCGTAATGATTGATTTGTGGGGTTTAACGTCCCAAAACCACCACATGATTATGAGAGACGCCGTAGTGGAGGACTCCGCAAATTTACCGCTATCATCGTATACAGTGTGTAATTACTGTCGTTTGAGTTTCTATTGAGCGGTCATGACCCACAATGTAGTTATTGTGTATTGGTTTCTTTGTTTGACGTCAAATAATAATTCTGATTCATCCATCCATGCAACGGCGTTTGGTTTAGCGCAACAACTGGGCTTGACTACGTAGAGAACACCATCACTGTTGCTGATGGCAAAGTGTCTCATTTGAGATGCTGTACTGAGTCACGAACGGGACTCACGGAATGAACGGATTCATCCATGCGCACACACTTTTTGGGGACAGTTGGTTTCGTCATACGCAAAGGTGACAAAAAAAATCTGGGGAGGACGTTTCAGCTGCTCTATCGTGAAAGAGGTGCGAAGTGTTTTGGGAGAAGCGTGGTTCCCGCTTCGTCGAAACTAATGTGGTGCTGCTTTTGCCTTTGGAGTCAACGCTTGCGCAAAGCATGGTTCACATCTGCAGGCGTTGCAGTGCGCAGGAAAATGCGCATTATGTCATTTATCTAAGCTATTAGCATGCTCCTTTAATCTATAATTAATGCAACGTCCCGTTGGTCCTATGTAGGACTTGCCGCAACCTAGGGGTATCGCATGTACCACCCTCAACTCCTATACCATCACTTTTCTCAGAGACAATGAACTCTGTCTAATGCAATCCGATAAGGAAGGCAGTTTTGTGGCCTTGTCTAGACACTCCTTTAACGAAAGAGCAAATGAAACAATCATAAAGAACTTCAGACCTCTAAAGGTGAGTTTATCTAAAATTAAGGAAACTGCGGTCTCTTTGTGTGATCAAATTCGGTGTGAGACATTAGCTAAAGAGATAAGCAACAGCAAAAAGTGTCCCTTAATGCTTTCTTCAGTGCGAAGACACATGGAGCAGACGTCCCTTTCCACACTATTGTTAGTGAGCGTGGCACATGGTAACATCAGGTTAGCAGATTTTTTACTGAATTAAAGCACTAAAACTTGATGATTTTCAAAACCAATTTTTGACAAAAAAATCTGATTTCAAGCCAGGAAACAAGCTACTTCTATTCTGCAGACGCGAATGTCGTTCCGCCGGACGGGTTTTCGTTTCTCCTAGCCCTATGCAGCGTTCGCTGTAAAAACGTCTGGGGTGCGTGCGGCTTCACCGGCTGCCGGCAATGCACTCATTCAGCGGAGCAGGATTGGCCACCCTGGTGCAGTACTTGGCCACCACTTCCCATATGAACGCACCAAATAAATTTAACAATAAAGCAGTACTTTTATGATGGCTTGGCTGATTAGCTTTATAAGCAACGCGTGTCCAACAAATCTGTCCTTACATATACTGTGTTGCTCCGAAGTTTGTTTCTACTCACGCAACCGCGGCTCTATGCCGTAGGTATCCACCCTGCGGAATTACGGCAGCGGCAACTCCTCCCCCCCCCTCCCGCCCCCCCTTGGCATTGCGATTTTTTTTTCAGGCGCCGTAGCCGCCTACAGTCTCCACCCTTCCCTTTTTTGGTTTTAGTTCTGTCGCCATCGGCGACTCGAACGCATATTCGACAAAGCGCTTCTCTAAGTTGTGATGCTTATTGATGATGGCGTGATGATTGTGTTCACTGCAAGCTTTCGTATACCAGCATTCGCGCTGTCTTATCTCATACACACCCGCTTCCATTTCCGCAATACTGTCCGACCGGTCTAAACACACGGCGCTTTGCGCGAAAGTGCATGGGATATGTTACCAAGCTACTATCCCTCGACCTTGATAACGTGTTTTACATACTTTTTCAGTTAATAATGAATCTGATAACATCAGCTTTAAACGGCCTTCACTTTTAATTCGAGAAAACTATCAAGACGCCTTTGCTACATTAAGGAATTACAGGAAATCAATTCAACTGCCCGGCCATTTCCGGAGTGAAGATGGGCGAGGCTTATTCATTCTGAGGAATTGTAGGAAGTTCAGAGGAATTGTGGGAAGATATCGATTTCTTCTTCACCGCTAGATGTCCCTCAATATGCAGTATACTGCATATTGAGTCTGAAAAGCGCACCAAAACCAAGATTTTTTTTTTACATATACGTATGTATACGGTAGAGTAAATGTTGGAGGGGGGGGGCGGTCAGAGCTGTTTGGATTTTAGCAGAACTTTGGTTTGGCCCAGTTGGTTCATGATGAAAATTTTGCGGTGCAGCGCTACGAAACACACGGACAGGGAGGGACATAGTAGTAGCCACTGCGTGCCTCCCTGTCCGTTTGTTTCGTAACGCTCTACCCCAAAAATTTGATCCTGATCTTCGTGCTCAGGCCGGGAAAGGGGGGGGGGGGGGTCTACACTTCTTGCAAGTGTTCTCTCCGCTAAAATTTCTCTTTCAGAGATAATATAGCTGAATAGCTATAGCTTGACAGTCAACTATATAGCACGTTAAACTATTTATTGCTTTTTTTCTGTAGCGTGTACCGGCGTGCAGTAAGCCTCAGATGAAAAATTCCAGTCAATAAAATAACGAACACAGGAAACAAAGAAGGAGGCAGAAAAGCGGCTAGCCGCTTTCTAGTCTCCTTCTTGGTTTTTTGTGTTCTTTATTTTATTGGCTGGAATTTTTTTATCTGGGGCAATGCACCAAAAACTAGTGTTATTAGTAACACTTAGCTTATTGATATGGGCTATGTCGTTTGGTTGGTTCAATAAAAAATGTACTTACGTGACCTGAGAACTCATATTGTTCTTCAGTTTGATTTCAAGGCACGGTTTCATTTTTATAAAACTGAAAATAAAACTTACAATACTAGTGAAAAGAAAGTGGCCGAATAGCAAGATGTGTATCAACTGTTCCAAATTCACGCCACTGCACGTTACAATTTCGAGTCAACGCCTCCACCAATGCAGCTTCTCCTAAATACATTTCACCATGCGCAGTGCACGCTTTACAGGAGAACGAAGATAAACATAGCCTGTGTAGTCCGATTAGAAACGCGGCAATTACGCATTTTATTCGCCGTGTAGAGGACCGGATCAAGAGAAAAGTTGTGAGAATATCGAATGAAACACGACAAGGGCAAACTTTCGACATGCACAATTTAATAATTAGCAATCAAAAATGCGAAAGCAAGAGTTGTGTACTTGTTTCGAAAGGTGGACTCGTCGAACTTCCAGAAGAATTCAAGGCAAGTCCCCTTGTCGGGGTCCCTGTCGACAAATTTTTATCTCCTTTCTCACCGTTTTCAATGTTTAGCACTGGCACACAAGTGACCCGAGCCATAATGACCAACGTACGTTGTGCGACAATTAGTGTCGGCTGTTATATTTCCCTGAACCAGAGCTGAACCGGGCCGAAAGTGGGGCGCGGCGGACTGTAAGCGAATCGGTACTTGTAAGGCGTTTCCAATCGTATGCGTTTAAAACAGCCACTTGATTAAAAAAAAGGTTTTCAGTCAGACATTCCTGTTATGACGTGGGCCGGGCTACGCGGTAGGGAGGCGGGACTTGTTGGGGTGGGCGTGGCCAGATTCAGTGCACGCAGAGCGCGGGCGTCGGGGTGACACACGAGAATGCAGGAGGACCCGAGGCCGGTCAAGTGCGAGTGGGGATGGCTGCGTCCCCACTCGACGCCTGCCACGCTGCTCTGGTACGGTCAGTGTGGAAAACCTCCTCGAGGCCCTTGTAACGCACGCAGCTCGTGTGGGAGTAGCGGAGTGGGTGCGTGCGTGAATGTAAAAGCGTGTGTTTCTTGAGTGGATGCACGTGCGAATGTTTTCCTTGAGTGTGTGACTGTGAACTCTGTGTGGCGTTTTTTTTTCGGTGGATGCAAGTACGAAAGAGTGTTTTTAGAGAGATCACCAAGTGTGCCACAATGTACGAGTTACCAGCAACACGTTGCAATGTGCTGTCGCAGGCTGCAGCAAAACTACGAGGTGGCCGAAGGGGTGTGCATCCCGAGGAACACGTTGTACCTGCACTACGTGGACTTCTGCGCGCGCAACTCCATGCAGCCGGTGAACGCCGCCAGCTTCGGAAAGGCACGTGCCGCTGGTTCGTTGCCGCGCTGTGAAGCGGGGTGGCGAAGGAAGTGCTGGTCACGGCGACCTCCCAGTAAAGCACAGCCACCAGTGATGGCGGCTGAGGGAAGCAGGGGCATGTGTAACAAATTCTAGTCTGGGGGACAAACTGATGGTATTGAGAAATATACGCCTTATGTCCAGGGTGCCCTATTTTTGCCATGCCCCGCATTTGCTTACAAATCTTAGAACTATAAAAATTGGGTCTTTGTACACGTATATCCTTCGTCGCATGTACTCGTACAGCCGTGCGCAGGGTTCCCCTTCTTGGGGCGCAGCGCAGTCAGTGTATGGAGATGAATTCCCACGCAGTGCTTATAGCAACAGAACTCTTTTCATAAATTTCGTCACTTGAAATAACAGACTAAATAAGGTGACTAAATGTCACAGTTTACATAGTTTGCCGACTGTTCTAAATAAATTACAGAAAGAAAATGACCTTAATCTATCTATTCTGTCCCTAAAAAAGCTATGCGACATATTTAGGTGATAGTTTAAGCTGCCATAAATTATCTGCTTTTCTTTTACTTTGTCTTAACTAATGCGTTTTTTTACTTCAGCCGTGCAAAATGATTCCACGATAACCGTGTTTATTAATTATGACTGTGGGTGTTCACTCTTTTAGTTCATGTACACCATGTGTTTCTGTTTGACCTCTGTGAAGCTGCCCAATGCAGCTTTTTTGGCTGATCCTCCTCGCACCCTTGCTGCAAATAGATTCGATCCAATTCAATATCCTGGTTTTCCGCAAAGTTTGCATGAAGAAGGGAATTGGTACAGGGCGTTTCATAATAAATCAGTCAAGGGAATTTTATTTTTACAGCGAAAGCTCTTATGAGGTTACTTTTCGGGTCACGCGCAGTTGTTGTTCACCGCCACCAGCGGTGGACGTAACCACATCGCGCGAAAAAGAAAAAAAGAACTTGCACCAATGACACAGTGGGGCTTGAACCCGGGTCCACTGGGTACCAGCCCAGCACTACACCGATGAGCTACACCGGTGCTTGTGAATTCTTAAACTTGGCTTAGGCAGGCTTGATGTCGGGAAAGCAATCGCGTTAATACGACTTTTAAAGCGTTTTACAACAGCGAAAAACAACTAGTCGTCGCACAATGCGTATAGCGTAACGCGTGGGGCTTCCAATGCTCCGAATCATCACAAAAGCTTGTTCTTGTTCCCCTAACAACTGTGGTGCATATCCACCTCAGCCATGATTTCTCATTGTGATAATCCATTGCATGGACAATCGGCACAAAATTTTTTTGCAAGTGTTTAGCGGTTACCACGCTTCTCAGAAGAATGACGAAGAAAAAAGGCATAGCGAATGCCGGCCTACTACCTAAAAGTTTATTATTGATGCCCTAGTGGGTACCCAGCAAGTGCGCTTGCAATAGTTACTCAATGAGTGTTTTGAAAAGGCTCTGAAAGGTTACTCTTCTAGCTTTCACTGCGACTGTGCTGCGCCTTATGAAGAGAATAAAAGTATAAGGAATATTTGGACCGATTGCCTTAAGTGGCCGGTCCAACAAATGTGCACATAGACTGTAGAGGTCAGCTTTGAAACAGAAACGCATACATTTTTTCTTGCAAACGTGCAAACTTGTTAGATTTCAACTAGCTCCTGATATGGTCGAGTTTCTGGGCGTCGCCAATTCGCGACATGCTTAGGGATGTGGCGGTGTATCGTCGGATAGAATATGGTCGATTGCTTTTGCGCAGATCATCCGGCAGCAGTTCCCGCAGCTGACCACTCGGCGCCTGGGGACGCGGGGCCAGTCACGGTACCACTACTACGGCATCGCGGTGCGCCTCGGCTCCCTCTACTTCGAGCCTCCGTACGCAAAGGGGTGAGTGGACTGAACACAACACTGATAAATTTTTATAGGAAACCGAAGCATGGTCGGGCGAAGGTGGCTTGTCACCGGACAGCAGCCTAGCTCCGCCCCGAGTCCTGCTATAGTTTACCCTGTGACACAAAACAGACGAGAGCTGTGCGTGGACGAGGCCATGTTGTGGTGACCTTGGACATTCCCAGTTACCATAAGAGCGCTGCTCAACGTTGCTTTGGAGGCCTATCAAAAGAACATCGTAATATACGAGGCTCATTATCTGGCTAAAGAAAAGGCAACCAATCTTAACACAGGGGTGTTGACGAATACAATAATCTAGAAAGGAAATGTCGTGAGTAGCGACTGACGGAGTTACGCTCTGTATTCTGTAGGCCTCGAAAATCCCGCGGTGCGCCCCGCGGTATCGGCAATGCGTTTCCAAGTGTGTCTAGAAAACGTTAACTCACAAGGCATTTTCATGCTTCCTGAGTCGCCAGCTGTCACATCGCCCGGCTCGATCTATGTGAACACTTCTGCTAGCGAAATATTTTATCATGTTCCTCCAATGAAAATTAAGGCAGCTTAGCACAAGCCTGAGGGAAGGGCGCAGCTGGGAAGTCTTTCTTGTTTCTCTCTTTTCTGATCTCAGTTTTTTTTTCTCTCTTTTTATTTCCGGCCCTTGCACTTCTACGCTTCCTTCCTTCAATTTTCCCACGTGGTTTCACTTGTCCGTAATAGTAATGTCCGCACTTTACATCGTAATCAAAGAGTCCGAACAACAGGAGGAGGAAGAGTCACATCAAAAAAGGAAGCAGACTTCTTTCCCGCGAGAAAACGGATGGCTGTGTAGGCGGTTCTTCCAGCGTTACGCCACGCGACAACCTGCCCCCTTAAAGTGAAAGAGGGAAACCGTTTGTTCTGTTATTAGTAAAACACGCTTTCACTATTTTAAAATCACCGGGCTCTCCACGAGAAGACACGCAAACAGAAAATGCGGGAGGTGGCGCCATCTTCAAGTCATTGCACAAATTCCGTGACGTCATAAATTTTGACGATGCCTACTAAGGCCTACGTAATAGGTGAAGATGAAGCACAATGACAAGATGCTTAGCGCACCCAATTTCAGGAAATTTCGTCGAGCCATTTTCGGCGACATACAACAAAAGCAATTTGAAATTATTGACGTCCCGCACAAAGATTTCTGCGCGAAATATAAAAATGGCACTTTTCTCCTCTAATCATAAAGAGTTCTCTTTCTAGGTCAATTCATTGCTTCACTTTAGTGTCCTTTTTTCAGTTCAATCTTAGCCCTTTGTGACGCCGGAGCAGCGCTGAGCGACCGCCGCCGCGTACGCAGGGCCGACGCCGGTCACCGGCGCCAGCCGCCCCAGTGCGCGCCCAGTCGACTGCTGCCCGAGTTCCCGCGAGTGCGCCAGCTGATGCTGCCGGCGGGCACCGACGCCGACCAGCTAGCCGGCTTCGTGGCCATGTACAGGTAAGGTTACCAACCATCCTGGATATTTCCCCGGGAAGCCCCAACTATTCACAATGTCCCTAGCAGTGACGTAGCCAGGGGTTGGCACTCTCACCCCCCTGGCACAGAGGGCACAAAATGATACTCGACCACATCTGCCTGCCCGGTTAGATGAAGAAGCCACCCCCCCCCCCCCCCGAAGAAAAACTTCCGCCTGCGCCCCTCGTACGTGCCGCGGATCTGTACCGGTTGCGTCCAGTTAAAAACGTTGATGCGATCCAACGCGCGCCCTGCAACGCGTGCGTGTCATACACGAAGTTCGCGCGAAGCAATGTTGCGGTGGTTGTGAGACACTTCAGCTCAACTTCCACGCGAGTACATTTTCCAGCAGAATACAGGGCTGCGAGCTGCACGTGACACTACATGACACCCCAAGTATTACGAAACAGAGAGTTTGTCTGGAAGAAACTACACAATAAAGAAAACTCTTTTCACTGGCTCAGAACAAGTTGTTCGCCTGTTTAATAAATATAGAGCATAATTAACAACCGCTAAAATAAGTGCTTCCGGTTAGTCATAGAAGCAAAGACCATAGCCATTGAATGGGCGAATAGTGTCAGCACACCGTCGGTTGTGAAGTCAGAGAAACAATTGGTGTCCTTAAGTAGGTCAGTGCGCTGAAATTGTCACATGGTCAAAAAAAGAAAGATAGACTAATATTCAATTAAAAAAAAATAGCGCTCTGTGTGTCCTTCCAATGGCCCGTGTTCACAAGCGCTACCCTTCCAAGAACGAACTCGCCCAAGAAGCAGCACCCTTTCACTGAACCCTACCCAGGGGCCATTGTCAGCGGCTGCTGGACGAGTGCGCCCAGGAGCCCCCCGGTGGCATGCTCCAGTGCGTGGCGCACTTCTGGCGCCGTGTGCCCGCCCACCTGGCCCCCCTGCTGGCCTCGAACTCCCTGGCCAACCTGGTGGGCATCTGCGACGGCCTGCTGTACGCCGCCGTGGCCGACGCGCTGCTTCCCACTTACCCGCCGCCCCAGCACGACAGGTGGGTCACCCGAACCACGCTTCAGCCAGGCCACGAATTTGTTTCCGATGGAGGCAAAAATGCTGTAAGCCAGTGTGCTCAGATTTGCGTGCACGTTAAAGAACACCAGGAGGTCGAAATTTCCGGGGCCCTCCACTACGGCATCTTCGCCTCCATCGAAAATGCAGCCACCGCAGCCGGAATTCATTCCGCGACCTGGTGGTAATAAAGCTAAAGCAGCGTAATAATACGGAATGCAGTGTGGGCAGCTCTAGCGAGCACACAAGTTTCATAGTGTGGCAAACAAACAGCACTAGAATAAGGAGCATAAAGCTGAATATATATATATATATATATATATATATATTATATATATATATATATATATATATATATATATATATATATATATATATATATATATATATATATATATGAAAAGAAGTGCATACCTAAGGGCTCGTTTTTCCGTGTTTTCACACAATGTTAATGAGATCTAACAGACAACAATACCAAGGAGTGTATAGGGGAAGTTATTAGAACCAATGTAATGTAAATAAGAAGAAAGAAAAGTGGGTGAAAAGAATAACTTGCCGTGAGCAGGAATGAACTGAGCCATCACGGCGGCCATCCCCCCATACACTTTTTTGGGTTTATATGTGAATTTAAACATGGGAGTGTCAGTCAGCGCCACCTGTAGCCATGGCGGCGAGTGTGGCACACTATTTCTAAGCCTGTTTGGCGTCACTTAGCACGTGAACTTATTACGAGCGGGCGGCTGATCAATAGTCCCTCGTATACAACTTAACGGCACCAAGTCTGCCAGTACGAGACCCTCGTTAATGAATAAGGGAAATAAGTGTATACTTAAGGGCTCGTTTTTTCGTGTTTTCACATAATATTAATGAGATCTAACAGACAATAATGCCAAGGAGTGTATAGGGGAAGTTATGAGAACAAATGTATTGTAAATAAGAAGAAAGAAAAAAGAACGATTTTTTCATCCACTTTTCTTTCTCCTTATTTACATTAAATTTGTTCTATTAACTTCCCCTATACACTCCGACTACACGCCTGATGCGTCTACAAGGTGGCCCAACATTGTAATTTGCCGGCGTCTGAAGTGACATTTCGACGAGTTTAGTTGAAGGCCAGCAGTGCGGAAGATGTCGAGAATGTAGCAGACAAACGCTGAATGTGGGTCTCAAATGTTGAGGAATATACAAGGACATCGTCCAGGTAACAAACACACGTTGACCATTTGAAGCCTTGTAGCAGAGAGTCCATCATGCGCTCAAACGTGGCTAAGGCGTTGCACAGCCCAAATGCCATAACCTTGAACTTGTATAGGCCATCTGGAGCTACACACGCAGTCTTCTCTTGGTCTTTTTCGTCGACAGCAATCTGCCAATAGCCGGAATGTAGGTCTGTTGGAGAAAAGTATCGGGCGCCGTGGAGACAATTGAGAGCGTCATCAATGCGGGGAGAGGGTAAACGCCCTTTTTCGTGATTCTAGTCAGATGGCGGTAATCAACGCAGAAGCACCACGTGTCGTTTTTTTTTAACGATCACAACGGGGGACGCGCCTGGAAGAGGGTTCAATAATCCCTTTGGCTAGCATTTTGGTGACTTTTTGTTGAATAGGTGACCTGTAATATGGGCAATCGCAAGGAACTATGGGATACGACCGCTTAAGGTTCGACGCACCACGAGGGTTAGCAACGGCACGTGAGCATTTTTGTACCACTCCGTTGAAAAAGAAAAACGCATCGTGCAATGACAATGCTTTAGAAGTTTTTTTTTTTTTGGTAACCGTGACTGTGATGATGACAAGCTACGAAAACCATGAGCGGTAAGGAAACTTTTTTATCGCACTAAAGTGATCTGCAATGCTTTTATACTGCTCGGGGGTATTATCAGTTTCGCTAGCAGATCAGTCGATACAGAAAGCAAATTTCAGCCCCGCCGTGGTGGTCTAGTGGCTAAGGTACTCGGCTGCTGACCCGCAGGTCGCGGGTTCGAATCCCGGCTGCGGCGGCTGCATTTCCGATGGAGGCGGAAATGTTGTAGGCCCGTGTGCTCAAATTTGGGTGCACGTTAAATAACTCCAGGTGGTCAAAATTTCCGGAGTCCTCCACTACGGCGTCTCTCATAATCATATGGTGGTTTTGGGACGTTAAAACCCCACATATCAATCAAAGCAAATTTCATTGTACGATACGTTACTGCAGATGAAAAATCACTATTCTAAAGATCTCGGGGGGATGAGGATGACTGTAGCAGTGTGCTAAGAATTCATTTCGGGATCGCTGCTTCGGCCGAGATCGTCGGTCGATCGGCGTGAAGCGCAGCGCTTATTGAGCGCATTGAGATTTTTTTTTTTTGTTCTCGCCTTCTGTGCGCTATAAGATGCATGTTTTAGTCGAAGCCACATGCTTATTTAAACGCTGATTTTGATCAAGCTACGTGGCACGGCGGCACATAAGCAATTCAATCAGACATAGACGGCGCCGAATAATATAAACGCCGAGTCCTGGCGCATAGTTTGACCAAGATAAACGCAAGTGAACTCGTTCACCGCTTCGTGTAAACTTACTCTTGAGTGAAGCTTGTGCCCTTTTTGTCATATATATGGGTGCAAAGGCCGGCGCTCATACCGTATGGCAGGTAGATTTCACCCGCGCATTCCCATAATATCTTTGCTAGGCGTGTCTGCGCGACAATTTATTTCTCAATATATAACATTCGCAGCATATTCATAGGTAAGCTTTTTTTTTAGTGTGGAATAGACGCGTACCATGATACAATTGTTTTCGCACACTTTGGATTCAACGTTCCGTACTCAAAGGCTACCTGCCGCTGTGGCTCCATTTTTTTCTTCGTTTCATGGCAATCGATTCATGCATTTGCCTTTCACGCTCGAGTTGAAGCAGCCAACGGCTGAACAACCGACCATGGTTTATTAGGACGAAGATAAATGGACGACCGCGCGCGCAAATCCCGAATAATCTGAGGCTTGCAGCGAAGCGGTTCATCGTCGTCTACTCTTGTCGAACCGGAAGCCGGTAGCAGACGGTGCATCCCACAACCCCTCGCTCTTTTACTGGTCACCTATTAGCTTACGCTCGGTGGCAGACACCCGGTATGGTCGCCGATGAATGGGATGAGAATCACCTGTGTTAACGCGGTGCTTGACGAGTGAAGTGTGGCTGAGTGGACGGCTATCGATGTCGAATATGTCGCGGTATGAAGCCAGAAGGCGAGCGGCTGACTTCTCAGGTTTGAGGTCCGGGGCGATCATGGAGCGTAAGGTCGCATCGAGGCACGTGGCATCCTGCGACTGATGTGGGTGCTCGAGACGTATACGTCTGCCGCAAAACTGGTGACGTGGTCGCCGATTAAGGGTCTTAGCGTGGAGACCAAAATTCATTGAGGTAGCACTTGCTTTATGAAACCGAAATTGATAACAGGTAAATATGTTCGGCTAGAGGACATGGCTACGACAGAGCGTGGGACAGTGATGTCACGCGCCATGAGAACATCAGGAATCGGCGTCGCGATCGAGCAAGGGAGACGGTGTTCCCAATTCAACGAATGTGAGAGCTTTAGGTGGTAAGAAGTCAAGAGCCTCTGTTCGGGTTGAGAATCCTGAAGCAGAGAAAGTTCTAGGCAGAGAGTACCGGCAACACAATCGATCAGGGCAGAATGCGTCGATAAGACGTCCATACCGTAGATTAGGTTGTGAGGGCAATTTTAGAGCACCGTAAAAAACGGGCACATGGCGGCAGGCAATGCTAACACGAGCGGTAGACATTCCAGTGATGGCCACAGTTCCACCATCAGCTACACAGAGGGCTTAAGTCGCTGCAGGTGTGAGGACTTTTTTGAGCAGGCGACACATGTGGGCACTCATTATGGACACTTGAGCTCCAGTATCAACTAACGCCGTCAAATAAAGACCATCTACATACACCTCAATCAAGTTCGTATTAGTGGGGAACATCAACGGAAGATTTGGATCAGTCACAATTGATGCAGCACTACCTCCCGGAGTTGCGTGACCTAGTTTTCCGTCCGAGAGGATCCATAGATGGCCGGCAATGGATAGCGGCGTGGTTGGGGCAATGGGGAACGGAGGCATTGAGGTAATGGCGAACGAGTGGTGGAGAGGCTGCTAGGGACGTCGGAAGTAGGATACACACGACTGGGCGAATACCAACGGGAGTCGTCGTATGAACAAGAAGAGGAAAACGGGTTCCAGGTCCATAAATGGAAACGTTCACACCAACCTCACTCCGTTCAATCAGACCGCCCACCGCGTTGGTGTAGTTGCTAACGTACTCAGCTGCTGATCCGCAGGATCGAATCCCGGTTGAATTTTTTTTATTTCGAAAGTCTGCCGCCTAGGCATAATAATTTTTTATTAAAAAATTCAAATACAAGTTTTCTTCATTTTCGATGTAGGCGAAAATGGTGTAGGCCCGTGTGCTCAGATTTGGGTGCACGTTAAAAACCAGGTGAGCGAAATTTACGAAGCTCCCAGTACGGCGTCCTTCAAAAATTGTATGGCGGTTTCGCCACGTCAAACTTCACATGTCTATTTATCGTAAATCCAGACCTTGGGATGCCCGGCAACCACTATAAGGGTGTGCGTGTTCTTTGAAACCGAAGCTAGCGCTGAGTTTCCGGGGCCTGATGGTGCGATTGGAACGACTTAGAAATATGAAGTATACGGACGTACGTACCTTCGGGTCACGAAGAAAACGAATGTCGACGTCAGCTTGACGAACGACACAGTTCGTTCTTCGGTTCTCCTTCAAGAACGCTCGAACTTTGGTCCCTTTGCCGCCACAATTCGGCACGCAGCATCGTCAAACCATCCGGATATTCAGCCGCACAGCTTGCCTTGTGAATATCCAGTGGACAAAGCACAGCACATATCCACGTTGCAGTTCACAGAGACAGAAAAATACGGCCTTTTCGAGTCGCCAACAAGCACGACACGAAAATGTTCGTCATGCTTGGCAATCTATGGCTGTCGAGCAAAAAGAGGCACATCTACATCTGTGCAACATAGGCACATCTGTACAGCGCAACACGCCAGTCTAAACAGAGTGACGTCAGAGCTCGTGGCAGTATAAGAGTCAGCAGGCCTGCAATTATCTAGGCCCGTGTGCACTGACATCGCACAGTACACGCTGATACTACTAAGCGTCAAATGAAACACGAACAGCGGTAAGCTTTGCGCGCCGTCCAGTTATCACCTTCGACAGACGCGAGCATCCTGTTCGGCAGCTCTGCGCATAACATGCGTGCCTGTCCATGGTGATAAGTGGACGGCACGCACCATCACGAAGTCTTTCCAGTGTCCGAGTTTTATTTGACGCCGATAGTGCGTAAAAAAACATTATATGGTCGAAATTTCCGGTGTCCTCTATTACGGCGTCCATAACAACAACAACAACTACTACTACAATAATAATAATAATAATAATAATAATAATAATAATAATAATAATAATAATAATAATATGTTGTTGTTGTTGTAGTTTCGCATACGACTCGATTCTCACTCGGACTTAGGTTCATATTTATTTTCATCTTTCTCGATTTCTCGCTCACGGACCACGAATGACTTTTCCCTGGCAGCCAACGGTGCCAAGACCGGACTTTCTGCGAAACAAGCTCTTTAACGCTGTCCCGTCAGTGCGATTCATTACGAACCTCCATAGAAGGTCAACATCGGTTGGGTGACCCCGCCGCGGTGGTCTAGTGGCTAAGGTACTCGGCTGCTGACCCGCAGGTCGCGGGATCGAATCCCGGCTGCGGCGGCTGCATTTTCGATGGAGGCGGAAATGTTGTAAACCCGTGTGCTCAGATTTGGGTGCACGTTAAAGAGCCTCAGGTGGTCGAAATTTCCGGAGCCCTCCACTACGGCGTCGTTCATAATCATATCATGGTTTTGTGACGTGAAACCTCACAAATCAATCAAATCAAAATCAATCAACATCGGTTGGGTGTGTATGACACTGACAAGCATCGCGCAGCTGGGCCTCTTTTGTCTAGCGCAGTTCTGTCTACGATGAGCTTCTTTCGGGGGCGCCGACTGCACGCCGACGCAAAGCACAAGAACGGGTGCCTAAAATGAGACGGCAAGTATGAGAAACGAGAGAAATGCGAGTCACATTTCTCCACCGGTTCACAAAACAAGGCAACCCAGCAATGGCGCATCAATGCACTTTTCGACCACTTTAGTGGTACGGAAAGACCCTTCCCTAAAATCCACGCGCCACGTACACGCCCTCAAAGGCCGCCAGCGATAGCTCTGTGATCCCTCTCCACCTAAGCTCGTCGGGCCATCTGAACACGTTGCGTTAGGCTGACGATTTGTCGCCGCAGCGGAGATGCTCGCACGCCTGCAACAAATCACGCGCTGCCTTTGCAGGCGACTTCCTTGTTCGCGCTGTTTAATCTAGGGTTTCGACGGGGCTGTTATCCGTTGTTGGAACCGTGCGCTGACCAGGATCCTACCATTGCTATCCGTTGTAGACGTGTTGGAACTCCGTCGTTACCGGCACCGAGGACTCGGGAGGAAGACGCCGAGCATGCAGAGACTAATGAGGAAAACTGTACACATGTTTATTTTACATTATTTACAAGCGAGCTGTGATGTTATTGGGGCAGGACCGCTCCAGAAAGAATCAGACAGCACGCAAGTGCACAAACACACGTCCAACTTCTATTGTACCCTTCACACATGGACAACCCACACATTACGAAGTTCCTAACAAAAAACACGCGGATAAACTAAATGAATAAGTAGAACGTTCGGCCTACAGTTCAGGTCGTCGGGGTAGTAGCCTGGGCCGTCGTTGATGCCCCGTCGGCACCATTCAGTGGCGAAGTCGACGTTGTGCGGCGTCGTCACCTGCAGTGACGAAGTCGGGAGACGCAGGGTCGCCGCGTCGAACTCCAGTGGCTCAGCGCCACTGTCGACGAACTGGAGCTGACGACACACGTGTTCCGGCGGCAGGGAGTTGTGCCCTTGAGCCCCTGCAGTCCGCCTCGGAAACCCACGCCAGCCCTCCTGGAACAGCGGCGCAAGGGCAGGTTCAGGCACCCGGCGCCAGCTCTCCACGACCAGCGGGACAAGGACAGGTTCAGGAACCTGGCGCCAGCTCTCCTAGACCGGTCGTCTAGCGGAGGCTGAGCTGTCCACTCGGCTGGTACGAGTGTCGCGACGTGGCCTGGGTCGTACCTATGGGCCAGACGCCCAACGGGGTAGTCCTGCCTCGAACGACGTACCTCGCGCACTGCCGAAGGCACGGGTCACGCACCCTCGAGGCCGCGCCTCACGAGCTGTCGTCTTCCTCGTAGGCACCGCACGGCACATACACGCACACATCACATCCTCTTCGCCACCGCACGGCACACTATTGTCGTTTTTTTAGTTTCTGTTTCGCGTCCGCGCAGCACATATTATGACATCACCCCCTTTTCCGAGAAAGTTGTTTGCAACTATTCTACTACAAGGGCGCGGGGCGAACGAATGGTCACTGCACTGCACGGTCACTGCACGGTCCCTGCACTGCACTGCATTGCCTTAGGGGTCGCATGTACATAGTAGCAGAATGTTCACAGAAGGCTGCTTACAGTTCGGTTGGAAAACTACCGTACAAGTAGGGTTGCTATGTCGCAACTAGGAGTCAACTATTCACGACTGAGGGCTAGTAGTATTAAGAACCACGTTGCTACCTGAACGGCAGTTATGCGCGACTCAAGTAGTCGGCTCCAACATTGTCACAACCTTTGATGTAATGAACTGTGAATGAGTACTCCTGCATAAGGAGACTCCACCTCAACACTCTGTTGTTCACGTGTTTGGCGGAATTTAAATACTGTAATGGTTGGTGGTCTGACTGAATGACAAAAGGTTTGCCATAGAGGTAAATATGAAATTTTTGCACTGCCCAAACAAGTGCAAGGCATTCCCGTTCTATTGTTGAATAGTGGGTTTCTCGGGGCAATAAATTACGACTTGCGTAAGCAACTGGATGCAGCACCTGGCCCTTTCCCATCTGGAGCAATACTGCGCCCAGGCTTGTATTGGAGGCATCCGTACGAAGAACGAACTCCTTCGAGAGGTCGGGAGCAAGGAGGATGGGAGCATCACCGAGCTTCTTCTTGAGGGCCGTAAACGCTTCCTCTTGATGTGCGCCCCATGAAACAGTGTGGCTTTGTCCCTTTCTTGTAAGGTCCGTCAGCGGCTTGGTCAGTTCGGCGTAGTTAGGTATAAACTTCCTGTAATAGCCGGTCAAGCCAAGAAACGACTGCACTGCTTTCTTGGTTGTAGGTCGTTTTGCGGCAAGAATCTTGTCCAGCGTTTTGAGAAGCGGTTCAACTGTAGTCTCCCCGATTCGATGTCCCAAGAAGGATATGCTTCGCTCTCCTATCTCACATTTACTTGGTTTTATGGTGAGGTGAGCTTGGTTAATTCGTTCAAAAACTTGTCTGAGGGTGTCGATGTGCTCTTGCCAAGTATCGGTCGCAATGATGACATCGTCGAAATAATGGTGAACGTTGTCGACACCACCCAGTACTGATCTCATAAGGCGCGCGAATACTGCTGGCGCCGTTTTAATGCCAAAAGGCATGTAGAGGAAGTGATAGAGCCCAGACATGCTGGAGAAAGCAGTTTTTTCACGACTGTTTGGATCCATCGGTACTTGCCAGTATCCTTTCGTGAAATCAAATTTGGAGAAAAACTGCTTTTGTCCAACAAGTGCAAGAACTACATCGATGCGTGGTATTGGCTCGCAGTCGGGGACCATAATCTTGTTCAATTCTCTGAAGTCTATGCACAACCTAATCGTGTTGTCCGGTTTCTTCACCACGACAATGGGAGCGTGGTACGGCGACTGAGACCGCTCAATAATACCGAGTTTCAGCATCTCTTGCACTTCCTTTTCTACTCTTTCTTGCAAGGCAAGGGGGATGGGGTACTGCGGAACATGCACAGGCTTATTGGAGGTCAGACGTAGCGAACACTCTACGAGTGCTGTTTTCCCTGGTAAGTCAGAAAAAATGTCCGCATACTCTTGAAAAAGTGCTTGCACATTCTGAACTTGTTCAGCAGTGAGGTGTGGTGATAGCTTGACATCCGTGCTGAACTGCGTGCGATACAAGCTCAATATGGGCATTTGTTTGACTTCGTCTTCTTCTTCGGGGAGATTTTCGTGGAGCTCTGCAACAACTGACACCTGTTGTGGTTCCGTCACTTCGCGCTCTTCGTATTTTTTGAGCATGTTGATATGAAAAATCTTGTTTTTCCCAAACACATCGATGACGTAGTCGACATCATTTTTCCGTTCGATGACTTGGAACGGCCCTTTCCACTGCATTAACAGCTTGTTGGAGTCAGTCGGGAGCAGAATTAAAACCTTGTTGCCTGGGCATAATTTTCTAGGGCGACTTTTCCTGTCATAATAGGTTTTCTGCTTCACACGAGCCTTCTCCAGCTGTTCATGGGCTATCTTGCAAGTCTCCTCTAGGCGATTACGCAAATCAAAGACGTAGGTGTAAGTCGTCCGCGTTTCTGCGTCTAGCCCCTCATTTGTCCACAGTTCTCTCAGCACGGTTAGCGGTCCTCGGACTTGGCGGCCGTAAATGAGCTGAAACGGAGAGAACCCGAGGCTTGTCTGTGGAACTTCCCTATATGCAAAGAGTAGCGGAGCTAGGTACCTGTCCCAAGATCGAGGTCTCTCTTGGCACATTCTCTTTGCAACGAGCAAGGTTGCGTAAAAACACAGGTTATTATTCCAGAAACGTTAGCCGCAACAAGCTGGTACAGGCAGGAACCCGGCAAGCACGAGCCACACACGGACATCAACGTCTTCTTTCACGCTGGAACATAGCTGGCGCCACTATGCTTCGGTACAATTACTCCCCTCGCAGAAAGGAGCCAACCTGGCGACCTAGGGAAAGGACACGACAAGGGGCTCATAGCACGGTTTGAGGCGTGATACGTGTACTGTTTCACGCCCACGGCAGCGTTGGTCCGAGGGTGGATCAATGGGCTCAACTTCATAGTTGACAGGAGATGTTTGCCGCACCACACGGTAGGGGCCATGGTATTTCGACGAAAGCTTCGGGGAAAGACCGGGAGGGGTAGACGGGACCCAGAGCCAAACCAGCATTCCTGGGTTATAGTGTACAGTAGACGCAGAGGAATCGTGGTCAGTTTTCTGGCGCCATTGGTCTTGTGCGGTAAATGAGCGAGCGAGTTGACGACACTCTTCGGCATAAGCAGCTGCTTCGGAAACAGGCGTCGCTTCGGAAACATCAGGCCTGTAAGGGAGAATGGTGTCCATGGAGCATGACGGCTCACGTCCGTACAGGAGGAAGAAAGGAGAAAAGCCAGTGGTTGTTTGTGGCGCAGAGTTGTATGCGTACGTGACAAAAGGGAGCACTTGGTCCCAATTAGTGTGGTCGTCAGAGGCGTACATGGCAAGCATATCTCCAAGGGTACGGTTAAAGCGTTCCGTCATGCCATTGGTTTGAGGATGGTATGCCGAGGATTTCCGATGGACCGTGCGACATGCCTTGAGTAGCTCGTCGACGGCGTTCGAGAGAAACACGCGTCCACGGTCACTCAGTAATTCACGAGGTGCACCGTGTCGCAAAATGAGATGGTGAAGAAGAAAGGACGCAACGTCTTTCGCAGTGGTAGCAGGCAGCGCAGATGTTTCAGCGTAGCGTGTCAAATGATCCACGGCGACGATAATCCACCGGTTGCCTCGAAGAGAGTTGGGTAGAGGACCATAAATATCAATTCCGACGCGGTCGAATGGTCTCGCTGGGCAGGTTAAGGGTTGCAAAGGGCCAGCAGTGCTGTGAGAAGGCGTCTTGCGTCGTTGACACGTGGTGCATGACCGAACGTACTGGCGAACGTGCCGATACATGCCGCGCCAGTAGTATCTAAGACGAAGGCGAGAGTAAGTCTTAAATACTCCAGCGTGGCCACACTGGGGGTCATCGTGAAAGGCAGCGCAGATGTCCGAACGCAAATGACGAGGGATGACAAGGAGCCACCTACGGCCGTCCGTCACATAATTGCGGCGATACAACAAGCCTTCACGGACAGCAAAGTGTCTTGCTTGACGAGAGAGGGAGCGTGAAGTCGTTTCTGACGAACTGTGAGAGAGGACGTCGAGCAAAGAATTGATCCAAGGATCCTTGCGCTGTTCGGATGGCATGTCGGTGATGCTCAACGATGACGAATCGCAAATGGCAGTTGATAAGCAGGCAAGGTCAGGAGGCAGTGGAGAACGGGATAGTGCATCGGCGTCGGAATGTCTGCGTCCTGAGCGATAAACAACACGGATATCGTATTCCTGAAGGCGTAAAGCCCAACGAGCGAGGCGGCCAGTAGGATCTTTCATGGATGCTAACCAGCATAAGGCATGGTGATCTGTGACAACATCAAACTGGCGTCCGTAAAGGTAGGTGCGAAATTTTCCTATAGCCCAAATGATAGCCAAGCACTCCTTTTCCGTGACGGAATAGTTGGACTCTGCCTTCGTTAGCGTACGGCTGGCATAGGCGACAACGTACTCGTCGCAGCCATCCTTGCGTTGAGCGAGAATGGCACCGAGGCCGACACCGCTTGCATCCGTATGAATTTCAGTGGGTGCATTGGGATCGAAGTGGCGGAGAACTGGCGGAGAGGTGAGTAGCCGGCGTAGCGCCGTGAATGCCTCATCGCAGTGGGAATTCCAGCCTGAGAGGTCCGCGCTACAGGGAGAGAAGCTGAGTCAGAGGGGCAATTATAGAGGCAAAATTGCGAATGAAACGACGAAAATAGGAACACAAGCCTACGAAACTACGAAGCTCCTTTAGAGTAGTAGGCTTGGGGTACTCGGCAACGGCACGCAGTTTGGCAGGGTCTGGCGATATTCCTTCTTTTGAAACGACATGGCCGAGAATTGTGAGTTTGCGGGCGCCAAAACGACATTTCTTGAAGTTTAGTTGCAACCCGGCTGCCGTAAGGCACTGGAGAACTTGTTCCAGACGGGAAAGATGAGTTTCAAAATTCGCCGAGAATACAACTATGTCGTCTAAATAGCAAAGACAGATGTGCCATTTAAGTCCCCTGAGGACACTGTCCATCATTCTTTCAAAAGTCGCAGGCGCATTGCAAAGACCAAAGGGCATTACATTAAATTCATATAAGCCGTCAGGGGTCACAAACGCCGTTTTTGGACGGTCTGGTTCAGCCATTGGCACTTGCCAATATCCAGAGCGCAGATCCAGTGAAGAGAAAAACTCCGCACCTTGAAGGCAATCCAAGGCGTCATCAATGCGTGGCAGGGGATAAACATCCTTGCGTGTGATGTTGTTTAGTCGACGATAATCCACGCAAAACCTGATGGAGCCATCCTTTTTTTCGCACGAGGACCACTGGCGAAGCCCAAGGACTGTGTGAGTGCTGAATAACACCACGTTGCAGCATCTCGTCGACGTGTTGAGTGATGACGTCACGCTCAGCCTGCGAGACGCGGTAGGGGCGCTGACGAAGTGGAGTATGATGACCGGTGTCGATATGGTGAGCGACAACTGACGTGCGTCCCAAGGGAGGTTGTCCGTGGTCGAAGGAGGCGCGGAAACGGTCAAGCAGTTGAATGAGCTGATTGCGCTGGTCTTGCGCAAGGCCGGTGTCTACGCTGCGCAACAGAACGTCTTCGTCAGGTAGTGAGGGCGCGGTGCCAGCTGTGACAGCATCCACGGACATCGGTGTCGTATCAGAACGGGCATCGAAAGGAAAGATGTCATCATAAGTGTCAAGACTCCCAATGCATTCGCCATGCAATAAGGTAGCGGGACAAGGGAACGGATTGCACACGTACACGGCACTGGAGCCATCGGCAAGTGTTATGACGGCAAACGGGACGACAAGGTTCCGGCGACGAGCGCATTCTTGTGACGGCAGAAATAGGGCAGTTGAATCGAAAACGGAGTCGCACAAAAGAGATACCGCGGCGACCGAAAAAGCAGAAATGACGACGTCAGCGGCGACGATCACCTTTTTGGGTGAGCGAGGGAGATCTATGAATGTCGTGCTGAATGGAAACAAAACGAGTTGAGCACGAGCGCAGTCAACAACCGCATGATTAGCGGAAAGAAAGTTCCATCCCAGGATGATTTCATGAGACGCATGCGGAAGGACGACAAATTCAACGATGTAAAGCACTCCTTGAATCACAACACGAGCAGTGCATGTGGCAGAAGGTTGGACGTGTTGCGAACTCGCTGTGCGTAAAGAAATTTCAACCAGTGGAGTCGTCACTTTGTTCAGTTTGCGGCATAACACTTCACTGATTATACAAATAGCGGCACCTGTGTCAACAAGAGCAGTTGTGGCTAAACCGTCCACAAACACGGCAATCTCGTTAGGGGGCGAAAGATGAGGCCTTGGAAATTTCGTCGGTGGCGCAGCTCTTGCCTCAGGAACTGCGACTGTTAGTTTTCCTCCTGTGCGTGGTTGGAACGGCGAAGCATGGGGGAAGGAGACCGAAGACGGGGTGAAGGAGATCGACGTCGGCTGAAGTCTGGTCGACGTGAACGGGGATCATGTGAATCGGGTGTCACATGCGATTCTGATTGCCGAGGTATGTTGCCGGAATGCTGCACATCATTAAAATAGAATCCACGGCGACGACAGTAGCGCGCGACATGTCCTGGAATACCGCAATTGTAGCAAACGGGCCGGTTATCCGGAGTACGCCAAGAATTTACAGGTGCTCGAGGTGGTGGAAAGGGCCGATTTACCGGATAAACTGAAACTGGTGACCTGTAGTAGTTGTTGGCTGGACTGTATGAAGGAAGCGGCGGTTGGGCAGGAGGTCGGCGGACGGCTTCTGCATAAGTCAGCGGTGCAGCCACTGATATTGGGGATGCGGGCGAAGGGAGAGCCTCGGCAACTTGCGTCTGAATAGCACGGCGAAGTGAGTGGTCCAGTGTTGTGGGGGTCTCGTTGATGGTGGCGACAAGAGAGAGCTGTCGAGCAACTTCCTCCCGGATGTACTGCTGAATTTGAGGCATTAACACGCTGTAGTCGGGGCCACTGCTTTTGCACTCCAAGGCCGAAATATCAGCTGTCTGCGTATTAGCGCGACGTGTAGAAACTCGTTGCTTGCGCAGCTCATCGAAACTTTGACATAACTGAATCACGGCCGTGACGGTCTGTGGGTCTTTGGCCACAAGCATATGAAAAGCATCGTCATCAATGCCTTTCATTATATTCTTTATTCTGTCAGCCTCCGTCATCTTGGCATCAACTCGCCTACAGAGGCTGATCACATCCTCAATGTAGCTCGTGAAGCTCTCACCATTTCGCTGAAATCGTCCCCGCAGTCCCAGTTCAGCACGAAGCTTACGCATGGCTGGACGACCGAAAAACGAGGTGACAGCCTCTTTGAAAGCCGACCAGGTGGGGATGTCGGCTTGGTGGTTGGTAAACCATAGGTTGGCCAAACCCGTCAAGTAGAAGATGACGTGAGTCAGCTTCGCAGGGTCATCCCACTTGTTAATCGCGCTGGCATGCTCGTACTCTACCAGCCAGTCCTCGACATCTTGATCTTCAGTGCCGTTGTATACTGGTGGGTCACGCAGACGAAGTACACCAGAACACATGACGGGTGGCAGCGTGGAAGAGCCTTGTGGGGGATCGACGCGCTCGGTCATCGTGGACTGAGATGGTAGCTTACGGCTGCGGAGCTCCAGGACGTTACCCAGCACGTTTCCACCAAATGCAACGAGCAAGGTTGCGTAAAAACACAGGTTATTATTCCAGAAACGTTAGCCGCAACAAGCTGGTACAGGCAGGAACCCGGCAAGCACGAGCCACACACGGACATCAACGTCTTCTTTCACGCTGGCACATAGCTGGCGCCACTATGCTTCGGTACATCTTTAGCATTGTCTTCAGGGTGCCATTAAATTTCTCCACGAGACCGTTCGCCATCGCATGATATGGGGTTGTCTTTAGCATCTTCACGGAGAGAAGCCTGCTAACCTCGTTCATTAATTCTGATGTAAAACTTGCCCCTTGGTCGGTGACGATTTCCTTTGGCAAGCCGATGCGGGAAAAAATCTCGATGAGTGCTTCCGCAATGAGAACTGCATCGATTGCGGGCAATGCTACAGCGTCAGGGTAGCGAGTCGCAAAATCGATAAGTGTCAGAACATATCGGTTCCCACGGTCCGATCTTGGTGAAAATGGGCCGATTAAATCAACCGCGACCCTTTCAAAAGGTGTCCGGATAAGAGGCATGTTGCCTAGTGGTGCGACTCCAACTTTTCCTTTAGGGGTAGTTCTCTGGCACTTGTCGCAAGACTTGACAAAGCGCTTTACGTCTCCGTTCAGGTCAGGCCAATAAAATTCTTCTAGGACACGATCAGTAGTTCTTTTGATGCCTTGGTGTCCCGCCATGATACTGCCATGAGCAATGTCCAGTATGCCTACCCGGAACGCTTTCGGAGTGACCAGCTGTTTAAACGTCCTGCCAGTGGCAAGGCGGTAGCGTCGATAAAGCAATCCTTTATCTTCGATGAAATCGTAACAGTGGCCCTTTCCCGATTTGAACTCTTTATTCACTTTAGCAAAGACAGCTTTGAGTGTCGGGTCATTTCGCTGTTCCTCGACGAGTTGGGCTCTGGTAACGTCAGGTAAGAGCGTTGTTGACACGTACAAAGGCCTGATATTTTCTTGACCTTGTTGATTGGCTTTGGTTTTTGCCACGCTTGAAGAAGCAGATCTTGAGGTGACAGGTGACTTGGTCGGGTGTGCTTGCGCAGGTAACTCATCCACCTGGGTATGAGTCGCCTGCTTCCAGTCAGAATCTGGATCGTATGGTCCTCTGACGCCTGGAAGATTTCCCAGCACAAGGTCATAGAGGGGTTGATCCATACAAGCCACTTTCAGCATCCCTGTGAAGTACGGCGTGTTGACTTGTACAATAGCTTCCGGGAGATGGCTAGTTGACCTGTCTAGGAGAACGACACTGATTTTCTTGCCTGTCAGGCACACATCAGGAACGAGCTCCCGTCGGACGATTGCCGTGTTGCATCCCGTATCGCGTAAGACTCGAACCTCTCTTCCTAGCAGCAGACCTTCGACCACTGGCATCCCGTCGGCCAGGAAACGTATTGTACCCTGCACGTTCTTGTCGTCGTGGTGACTCGAGCAAGGAATCTTCCCTCCTGGACGCTTGGCTGTTTTTCTAGCACCAGCCCGGGCAGAGTCAGGTTCGCTAAATGCACACGAAGAACTCGGTTTGTTGTCCCCATGCTGGTTTCGGCAAGTTTCTGTGACATGTCCCGTTTTACCGCACAACTTGCATTTCAGCATCTGCTTAGGTGGATTGCGGCAGTCAGGAGCCAAATGTCCGAAACGATGACACAGGATACACTTGAGTTGCGGTTTCCGCGACGCTTCGGTAGGCTTTCCACTGGACTCTTTCGCGGGGTCAGGACCTTTTCCTATATTAGTCAAATTCTGCGCCTCAAGGAAGCGATCCGTCAAATTAGCGAGTTCATCTAGTGACTTGCACTCTCGCTCTTTTAAGAAAACAACCAGCTTTGGATGGCAACAACGCAAGAATTGCTCAGAGATTACGTGATCCCTTAGACCTTCATAGGTTTGGGATACGTTTGCCATGTCTATCCAATGGTCGAAATAACTGGTAATTCTTGCTGCTAACTGTCGTCCAGTTTCACCATCTGCTGCTCGTGCTTTCCGAAACTTATCTTGGTAGCCTTGAGCCGTAAACTGAAATCTCTGCAGTAGAGCTTTCTTTACTTTTTGGTAGTCCAGCGAATCAGCGGCAGTCATTCGGCCTATCACGGTTAACGCGTCACCCGTTAGGCACAGGCTAACAGCGAGACCCCATTTTTCTTGCGGCCAATCCTGTCCTGTGGCTACGCGCTCGAATCGCTGCAGATACGCGTGCAGATCATCGCGTTTCTCGTCAAATACAGGCAGTAACTTCTGCGGATTGAGGGGTGAGGAGGTGCTAGGCGCAGTCAAAGCGTCATTAGCTGCTACAGGCATATTCTGAGCTCCTTCCTGAAGCTTTAGCTTAAGCTGCAGAATTTCACGCTGTCTCTCGTCAGCTTCTTTGGCTGCCTCTCGCTCTGCAGCTCTCTCATCCCTTAGCTTAGCCTGTTGGGCCTCAATCCACTTGTTTAGCTCTGCACCCGAGAACCCTAGTTGGAGCCCTATAGCGGCGAGTTTTTCCAAGTCCATGGTGCAGTCTGAACGTGTGTCTGCCTCGAGCGAAACTGTCCTCTTTCACTGGTTTAACGAGCGGATCCTGGCAGGCTCGCCAGTTTGTGATGTTATTGGGGCAGGACCGCTCCAGAAAGAATCAGACAGCACGCCAGTGCACAAACACACGTCCAACTTCTATTGTACCCTTCACACATGGACAACCCACACATTACGAAGTTCCTAACAAAAAACACGCGGCTAAACTAAATGAATAAGTAGAACGTTCGGCCTACAGTTCAGGTCGTCGGGGTAGTAGCCTGGGCCGTCGTTGATGCCCCGTCGGCACCATTCAGTGGCGAAGTCGACGTTGTGCGGCGTCGTCACCTGCAGTGACGAAGTCGGGAGACGCAGGGTCGCCGCGTCGAACTCCAGTGGCTCAGCGCCACTGTCGACGAACTGGAGCCGACGACACACGTGTTCCGGCGGCAGGGAGTTGTGCCCTTGAGCCCCTGCAGTCCGCCTCGGAAACCCACGCCAGCCCTCCTGGAACAGCGGCGCAAGGGCAGGTTCAGGCACCCGGCGCCAGCTCTCCACGACCAGCGGGACAAGGACAGGTTCAGGAACCTGGCGCCAGCTCTCCTAGACCGGTCGTCTAGCGGAGGCTGAGCTGTCCACTCGGCTGGTACGAGTGTCGCGACGTGGCCTGGGTCGTACCTATGGGCCAGACGCCCAACGGGGTAGTCCTGCCTCGAACGACGTACCTCGCGCACTGCCGAAGGCACGGGTCACGCACCCTCGAGGCCGCGCCTCACGAGCTGTCGTCTTCCTCTTCGCCACCGCACGGCACACTATTGTCGTTTTTTTAGTTTCTGTTTCGCGTCCGCGCAGCACATATTATGACACGAGCATTCTTCGCCAAAAATACGAAAACCTAGGCGAAGATGTCATCCTACATCGTGACGATCTCGTCGAAGGCTCGCAGGAGCCCACCGCGGCTGGTTATCGAGAGTTCTTTCTTCTTCCACCCTTAGATGGGGGGAGGGCTTTAAAATTCTCTGTCCAACCACCGGACACACGTCATTTTCGACGGTGCTGCCCACACCAGCCCTGGTCAACGTCTTTGACCGGGACGTGGCCACCACACACTCCTCCGGCGCCAAGTTGTCTCTTCCTTGGGATGAGAATGCCGCTGGATGCCGCGGCCCACTATACCACCGCAATGCCAGGGGCATCTATAGCTGACGCTAATGCATGCTGTCACTGACCGAAGCATTTCGGTCGTCTCGTTGCACACTTTGCGTCGCGGCGTCGCAATTGCATGCCCCTCGCTTCTCTGTTGGAAGGACAATACCCATATTCGGACGGCTGTCAGCAGGCCCGCTTCCTTTCGGCAACTTCTTCGCAGAACCGCGAACACCCCTCTCTGCTTGGCTCAAGCGCCGATCTTAACAGCGCGCTTGGCTGTCTCGTTTGTGTAGTAGCAGTTACGTTCGGGCAAGCGAACGATGGTCAGTCGGTAGACAGCGCCTGACGAAAATGACAGATTATGAAAAGCGGCTGCTCAGGCGTGTCACTACTGCATGCGCCTTTGTCGCGAAACCCCGTGAGCTTTCGTTCACCGCACCTTGCGCTAGTGAACCACCTGCACGGCGGAAGCGTACTCACGGTGACCCGGACTGAGAAACAACTTCTTGCCCCTGTCGCGACAACCCTCCCGACAGGATAATGTGGCGGCATGCGGTCACAGTAATTGTGGACAGGCGGCAACATCTTGTGTACAAACTCGAGACAGCCGACCAGCTGTAGCTTGTTGGTTGCGCGGCAGTATTTTAACTTGACGAAATGATTGATTGCTTCTTTCCTGGAGGACTGTAGCGAAGTGTGGGAACGCCGAGGCGGAGACACGTCTTTGAGAAAAAGAAAGTTGTTTGCTTCATTGCTGATGTATAAAGAAGGGGTTCGTCCCACGAGGCAGTCTCCGATCAGACGAGAGATATTGAAAGGAGATAAGTGGGGAGGAACTTGGTGCTCGAGATCAGAAAGTGTGGATCGTGCTTGGCGCCGACTCTCATCCAGGGAATAAATCGAGAAGTTGTTGTCGATGTGTGCTAAGGGCTCGCCAAGTAACACCTGCGTGGATACCACCCAGTTCTTACTGCGTGGTCGGTTTAGTGGCCGCCCGGCCTCTGAAGTTTTCCAGAAACTGAGCAACCATATCCTTCACCGTGTCGTCGTGGTCATCCGAACCATCGGGATTACATCCATCACCCAATCTTAACTGTAGCCATAGGGAAAGCGTACTCCATGGGTCTTGAGGAGTCGTCAGGTACGGCCCGCAATCCCGTGATTGTCGCACTGTGCTGCATCTCGAGTTAATAAACCGTGTTTGTTATAGTGCCTGTTCTGCGCCTAGTCAGAGAGTCGAAGAACCCAGCCACAGCGTACTCTTTGTACGCTACGGTTGTGGAGGGTCTCTTCACGGTCGCGCTCGTATAGGGTAAGCGGCATCGTATGAGAATTTATGAGCTTTCTCTATGTCGCGACTTCAAATAAGTGCTCGTCATCTAGAGGCCGTACCTGGAAACGGCGCTAACAGGGGCAACCACAGAACACCTGTACCTTAAAAGGAAATATGTTACCACATTGCACGCGTTGAGAAGCGGCCGCATAGCTCCTTTATTTTCGCCATGCCACACACGCGAGTCCGAAAAAGAAGAAAGCGGTGTTCACAGACATTAAAGTGTGCCGCAATGCATGGCATCGCGTTGTAAAGATAGCAACGTATATTTCTATCACCTCCTGAACGATGCAGACGCCCCACCGCGGTGGTCTAGTGGCTAAGGTACTCGGCTGCTGACCTGCAGGTCGCGCAGCGGCTGCATTTCCGATGGAGGCGGAAATGTAGGCCCGTGTGCTCAGATTTGGGTGCACGTTAAAGAACCCCAGGTGGTCG
Source organism: Rhipicephalus annulatus (assembly GCA_013436015.1). Lineage (NCBI taxonomy): Eukaryota > Metazoa > Arthropoda > Arachnida > Ixodida > Ixodidae > Rhipicephalus > Rhipicephalus annulatus. Next base: position 151,785 of record WOVY01011731.1, read on the forward strand.
AAATTTCCGGAGCCCTCCACTATGGCGTCTCTCATAATCATATGGTGGTTTTGGGACGTTAAACCCCACAAATCAATCAACCAATCAATGAACGATGCAGCCGACGAGTGACGGAGAACGGCGCAAATCAGAAACTTACGCATTGGAAAGAAGGTGCGGACACTATAGCTCGTCCTATTCAATTCGCTCTCGAAAACTCACAATTCTCCTCGGTGAGCAGGGTGTGCACATTCTTATCCTGGGCTGCTCTAAGCAAGGGCTATTTTAGTCTCGTTTATATAAGCAAGCCCATGACAAAAAATTGTTGCGTTACGAGACTATTTTCGCATACGCTTGTTTTCTGTGCAAGTCGTATTGCTAGCCATTCTCAAATTACGCTGCTGTATTCCTTCCCCCAGGACATTTGTTATACCGAATAAATGTATACACGCCCACAAACACATGTGCAACGTGCGTGTATGCATGTTCGTGTGTATATTTCTTCCTCAAATTAGTTATCTTCCCGATACACTGAAGTAATTCTCAGCGCACCGCGCATGCAGTGTTCGAGAAGCTTCAGGACTGTAGTTGATTATTTTGTGAAGAAGACGCGCACTACGCGAACATTACAGATTATTCTGGAACCTACATGGCCGCAAGCGATAATATTCGACGGCGCGTGTATTAATACGGACGCGTTTCACCGCTTGTGCGCTGATCAATGGCGGACGCTCTGGTCGCTGCAATCAGTTGCAGTGTGTATCGCTGTAATCTGACTTTCCGTTTAGCGGCCACAAGTTCGGCCAATTAAACAGTTTCATCTTGGACGTCACGACCCCGTAACAATATCATGTCCGTGCATTCGTAGCGTGCTTTGAATATTGACTAACACGAACAAGCGAGTGTTCATTCATTAGAAACTTCATAACGTGATGGCGAACGACAAGAAAGGAGCACTACAATCGAAGCTACTATTTGCTTTATCTCAAGATACACTGGCCCAGGCATATATAGCTCTGTTCTATAACCAATTGAACGGCATGCGCAATCGGCAGCACGAGTCGCAGCGTATAGGTTACCTCGAAAACTGTCAAGGCCTTGCCTGTAGCAGTGTAGCAACGCAGCGCAAAAGTGCTAGCATCTTGTTCAACCTCGGGCTCGCTAGACAGGTTCTTCAACTTGAATTTGATGCAGTTAGCAGAAGAGGCTCGATGTTTGCGTGCACAGCGCCACTGTTTCCGCTGTTTGGCGAGTAAAATACTTTGTGCCAATGAGAATGAGGTGGTCATCCGCCAGCTACCTTTCGCCTTCGATGAAGTAATGCTAGCCGAAGCCACAATAAAAAGCTTGAGCACAGCGCCAAGCAAAAGTAAACGCAGCCATCTTTGTTTTTTCTACCAGTGTTGCCAGCAAACGTAGCATTTTCTGGAGTTGTGAATCGCGCTTTATGACGCAGCAACACGTGCCGTGCCGCGCGGCTACTATCGGAGCAGCTGGAGCCGTGGCTGGATGCTGCGCTGGCGGGATTCCCGGCACCGCTTCGGGCCATCAAGCTTCACAGTAAGTTCGCGAGGACGGCTCGGTGGGCCGCTTGGTATTGCAACACGAAAGGCTACAGCACACTTCGACGGAGGAAGAACACTGCAACTGATACTTTCATTTCCAAAGCAACGAACTACCGGACCAGTCAATGACAGCATATTTAGGCCAAGCACCAACAAAAAGAGAGAGGGAGTAAATACATTGCATAAAAAAAGAAATTAAGCCAAGGAAGTGTGGAACTGGGCAGCCTACTTTCTTCCAGTTTTTTATCTTCCTTGTATTTTCGTTTCCTTTTCTGGTTCTCGCCCGCTACCTTTTTCCATTTTTACACGTGGTTAGCGTTGTCGTGTTTCACTAGCCGTAGTGATGTCTGCAGTTCGTATCCTCATCAATGCGCTTGAAGAACAAGAGAAATACTTCCCTTTGGCGCGAGCGCTCAGTATTCTACGCTGGCTAAGCTGTAAGCGATTTTGCCTGCGTTACGCCAAGCGACGACGACAGCATACAAGAGTGGCGATGTGGGCTTGTTGGTGATGCATTTGAAAGAAATTTATGTAGCGCGAGGCGAAAAACGGACACAGGAAGGAATAGACTGAGAGGATACGACAGCCAGGTCCCCCTGTCGTGACTGGGGGAATTTGTCGGGCCCGGAGCCATCCAAGGGTCAGGGCGAAGACGGGCCGAGGAGCCGGAGCTGATAACTTGAACGATTTATTTACACTATTTTACATGATGTTGAAGGTAGCGTGTTACATGGAGTAAGCATCATACTAGATGATGGAAGGAAGCTCTCTCTCCGAGCGTCTTGCGCTCGCGTTTTTATGCCCCCGAAGGGAGAAAGTCACACCGCCTCCTTTCCAACCCAGGAAGGGAGGAGAGGCCCGCCCAGTTCTCTGCCCGGCGAGGGTGTAACACACACAATACACGACACCACTGGCACAGTGCGAGAACGGGGAGTCGTACGCGCCGAGATGACTCTTCGAGGAGACATCGCTCGGGAAAGGCGCCATGGAACGTGAGGAATGTCCCCGAAGATGGATACAAAGCGCTCGGCTCATTGTCCGCTGAATGTTGACGACCCAAGCAATGACCACTCCTTCTAGGCAGCCCAGACAGCGAACAGCCCCCCCCCTCGGTAATCCGTCGGTCGTGCGTGCCCAAAGGGCTTTTGGCAAGACGAGCCGACGACTCTAAGGAATTCGCAGTACTACTGCTGTGTTGTTGCCGATTCTGGACGTCTCAGGACGCGCTGCGAAGCCGGAACCATTCCACGCGTCCAAGCGGCGCCCAGACATGGGGGGCCGATCACAACAGCTCGTCCGCCGCCGGGAAAAGGACTCGTAGATGGGCAGCCCAACGCTGCACCTTGAAGAGGCCTGGCAGCGCAGCAGCTCTGGAACGGCTGCGGCTCAGGTTTTCTCTCTCGCTCAAGTGGGGTCAGCAGGTCCGTAAGTAGTGCTTCTCCGTCGAAGGGGCCCCCGCAGGTCGAAGGCTGGGACTGACATTAGTGATCAAATCCGCACAGTACCCAAGCAGCGACAAGGCGGTACACCACCCCTCCCGAGATATGCCAGGCTACTGAACTCTTAGCCCGTTGTCGGCATAAAAGCAGCCACACTAGAACGTTGCTCGGAACGTCCCTAAACAAAGCAATATGGCAACGCTCCTAAAGTTTTGAAGAATTTACCTTAAATAAATTGCACTCAAGCCGCAAGTCGCATAGCTTTGAGGCAAATGGCGAGTGAGAAGTGAGAAGGTCGGGAAACTCAACTAACAAATTATATCCCTTTCTCAACGTCTGGCCTTGGCAGGCAGACTAAGTAACAGGTTCACCATGCAGTAAAGGTTAAAAAAAAAATCCAAAACGAAAAACGAAAAGATACACGGAATGACATAACAAAATAAAAACACTGGCTGTCGTAACTCAATCGGAATGCGCTTGCTCCTTATCACAGGAAGCCTCGGCTGAGAGCATCGGCATTTCCATTATCCCGCCCCTTTTTGTAGCGGATCTCAAAATTATGTTCTTGCAGTGCCAAACTCCATCTCAGTAGGCGGCCATTTTTAGGCGACATATTCCGAAGCCATGACAAGGGACAGTGATCTGTCTCGACAAGAAAGGGCGAGCCGGCCAAGTAGCACCGAAGCTTGTGAATAGCCCATACTAAGCATGCACACTCTTTCTCTGAGGTGCTATAAGCCTCCTCACGTGTTGAAAGCTTACGACTAATGAAAAGCACGGGGTGCTCCTCTCTACTTTCATCTCGCTGACTCAGAACAGCCCCAAGACCCCTTTCACTAGCGTCGCACTGAAGTACAAAAGGTCGGTTATAATCCGGAGCTCGTAAAATCGGTTGAGACGTCAGTGCTGCTTTCAAAGCCTGGAACGAACTTTCCCTTAACTCGTCCCACTGGACCTTAACGGGCTCTCCCTTCCTTAAACTGTCGGTCAGAGGACTGGCGATCTGTGAATAGTTGGGGATATAGTGTTGGTAATATCCAGTGAGGCCTAGAAAGGCCCTGATATCAGTTTTAGTGACAGGTCGGGGATAGTTCTCGATGGCGGCAAGTTTTACCTCGTGGGGCCGCCGGCATCCTCGCCCAACAATGTGCCCTAGATACTCTACTTCCGCCTGTCCCAATTGACACTTTTCTGCTTTAACAGTGAGGCCCGCGTTCCTTAAGCGCGTCAAGACGTCCCGCAAGTGGCTCAGGTGTTTTTCCCAGCTGTCCGAAAACACTGCAATGTCATCTAGATAAGGAACAGCGTAGTTCTCTGCTCCCGCCAGCACACGATCCATGAGCCGTGAAAAGCAAAAGGGCGCGTTTTTGAGCCCAAAACTCATGACCAGGGGTCGGAAAGTGCCCAAGGGGGAGATAAACGCTGCGTATTTACTGGCTCGTTCGGTCATAGGCACCTGCCAGTAGCCGCGTGTGAGGTCTAGCGTGGAGACGTACTGAGCCCTGCTGACAGTTTCCACTCTCTCCTCTACGTTGGGAATAGGGTACAGCTGGTCTCGCGTGACAGCATTCAGTTTCCGATAATCGATGCAGGGTCTCGGTTCCTTCCCGGGTGCTTCCACCAGTATTAGAGGGGAGGTGTACTCACTCTCCGACGGGACGATGACACCAATTTCCAACATTCTTTGAATCTCGCGTGCGAGAATTTCCCTTTGCCTGGGTGACACGCGATAAGGCCGTGAAAGAATGGGTTCCCTAGAAGTTAGTTCAATGTCGTGCTCAACTAAATCGGTTCTTCCTGGCCTGTCGACGAAAGCTCCCTCAAACTCGCGCAGTAGGTTCTCCAGTTCTCTTTTCTGTTCTGCATTCAAATTCGAGTTACTGGTGACCGTGTCTAGCAAGATGTCGAGGGACTGAGAATTAGAAGCCTGCCCGGGAAAAGGAAAATCTGTCTCTAATTCTTCCGGAACGTTAAGCGCGAGTTGAACTACTGCTGACCGCTGGTGGTAAGGTTTCATCAAGTTTGAATGGTAAATCTTTACCTCTTTCCGCCTTCCCGGTAGTTTGACCACATAATTGGTGTCCGACAACTTCTGCATAACCTTCGCAGGGCCCTCCCACTGAACCGCGAGCTTGTTCGCTTTAGATGATGCTAAAAGCATCACCTGATCTCCTTCTGAAAACGAACGTTGACGTGCGTTCTTATCGTACAGACGTTTTGCTTTAAGCTGCGCTATTGTCATGTTCGCCTCAACGAGTTCTCTGCAGGTCTGAAGTCGCCCGAGTAAGCCCAACACATACTCGATCACAGTGGGATCCTCACCTCTCCCTTCCCAAGATTCTCGCAGCATGCGAAGTGGGGTCCTTAGAGATCTCCCATATACTAGCTCAGCGGGACTAAAGCCGGTGGCCTCGTGCGGCACAGACCTCAGGGCAAACATGGTGGCTGGCAAGCATGCTTCCCAATCTTTCCGATTCTCGTAGCACAATGCCCGTAAGACCCTTTTGAGAACCGAGTGCCATGCTTCTACTGAATTGCTCTGAGGGTGTCTGACGGAACTGTGTATTATCCTAATGCCACACCTCTCCAAGAATGTGGTAGTTAGTGCGCTAGTAAACACACTGCCCTGGTCGCTCTGTAACTCTGACGGGAAGCCTACTCTCGAAAACACTGAAAGCAAAGCATCCACTATTTCTACAGATGACTGCTCCTTCAAGGGAACCGCCTCCGGGAATTTTGTGGCAGGACATATCAAGGTTAAGATGTAGCGGTACCCTGACTTTGTCACAGGCAGGGGGCCCACAACGTCCACGACAAGGCGGCGGAAAGGTTCACTAATGAGTGGCACCAACTTTAAGGGCGCTTTCTGCTGGTCGTGTGCTTTGCCTATTCTTTGGCACACATCGCAGGATTGCACATACCTCTCGGTATCCTTGAAACAATTGGGCCAATAAAACTCCCTAAGTAGACGAGTCTTCGTTTTCTTTTTGCCAAGATGGCCCGACCACCCGCCACCGTGACACAGCTCCAGTACTTTGGCTCGATATTTCTGTGGAACCACTAATTGATCATAGTGCACCCCCTTCGAGTCTTTGTACTGACGGTACAAAATTCCGGCGCGGCGGTGCAAAAAGACGTTCTTCCGCGCCAACCCCTCCTCCACCATATCGCTCAACTTTTGCAGCGTTTTATCCTCGGCCTGTTCCGCAGCGATAACCTCCGGGCTTACTTTCGATAGCTCCAAGAACCCGCCCATGCAAGGTGGCACGGAAAGAAGGTTAACTTCCTCGCTGGCCTCACTGGAACTCTTAAAGCTGCTTTCGCCATCGCTCGGGACGTTCTCCTGATTCGCGTCTGCCCTTGTTTCGTCGGGGCCCTGTGCCTCTCTATTTTGGGAACTGCCGAGCTCCTTTGCGATCTCCTTTGCCTTAGACCGCGTTAGAGCATGTACAGTGTGTTCTCCAAAGCTCAGACCTTTCTTTCTTAACAGGTCCTCCGAGTGGTTAGAAAAAAGGTAACCGTACTGCTTCGGCAAACTTTGTGACACGGCAGCCTCTGTTTCCAGTTCTCCGAAGGGACCCTTGATGAGGACTTTGGCCACTGGCAGACACACACTGTCTTCCTGCGCTACCTGTCTGATCCACGCGCAGTCTCCGGTGAACCCATCCGCGGGCACGTAAGATGGGTGTATTACATCCATAGTGGCCGCGGAATCGCGTAGAACCCGGCAATTTTGCCCATTGACAGTCATCTCTCTTAAGTACGGTTCAAGTAACCTCATGTTCTCATCAGTATGGTTAAAAAGGGAGAAAACGAGTTTTTCCTTACGGCAACCCACTGCTAAGTGCCCCGGTTCATTACATCGATAGCACACAATGGGTTTCTTTGCCTCAAATGCTCTGTCGCGATTCTTATCCTGTTCTTTCTCTTTGCCAGCGCGTCCACTCATGGTCGATTCCCCGTGCGTGTCTTTTTCATTCGTCCCTCCTGGTGCAATAGGGGCATAACTGTTGCGCTCAGACTGCTTAAAATTCTCACGGTACGGTTTCTTTGTGGGTTTGTTGCGCTCTCTTATTTCCTCACGCCTCATGGTGTACTCTTCAGCCAGTTCTGCGGTACGCTCCAAATTCTTTTCCCCGGGCTGATCTAATACCCATAAGCGTGCTTCGTCACTTAGAACGTTTAGGAATTGCTCCGTGCAAATCAACTCGACTACCTTGTCATGGTCTCCAAAAGCTCCCTCGCCCTTAAGCCACTCAGTGAGATTGCACCTCAGACTGTATGCAAAATCGGCAAATGATTCACTGCTACGTTTGCTACTATTTCTGAAACGTCGTCGGAAAGCTTCAGCAGACAGCCGATACCTCTTTAGTAGCGCACGCTTTACAATATCGTAGTCATTCGCCTCCTCTCGCGGCAAACGAGCCAGTACATCCGCTGCCTCGCATGGAAGCACGGTCAAGAGCATTTGTGCCCATAACTCACGCTCAAACTTGCCTTCGCAACTTCTCTCAAAATTGACCAAAAATAACCCGATATCCTCTCCCATCTTAAAAGGATTCAGGAGGTCTTTTATTTTTGGTGCCTTACTTACTGGAGCATTGAGTGTTGCGCCTCCTGAGGTAGTTGCCCGAGCTATTTCTAAGTCTAGGCGCTTTTTCTCCAGTTCGTGCTTGCGCTCGCGCTCGCGCACGCGTTCCTGCTCTTCTTTATGGCGCTCTTCCCTTTGGCGCTCGCGCTCGCGCTCCTGATCTTCCCTTTTTTTTTTATATCCTCCCACAACTCCACGATCTCCTCGTCATCTCTGCTTGCCTCCATAGCCCTGATGACTTCCGCCTTTTTAAGATGTTTCCCGCAATCAATCCCGAATTCCCCGCATATCACGTCTAGGTCCGATCTGTGCAACTTTCTCCAAGCCATGGCCGCTACTTTTCTGCCGACAAGTTTCTCAAGGGAAAGCGTTGAAGCAAGGTTCCCGTGAACAGGCTTCCAACACTCTTGTTACCAGGAAGAACTAATTTAAGCCTGGCAACTCTCAAGGAGAAAAGGTCGTGCACTCACCAAGCCGGAGTCGAATTTCCTGCGCAGATCATCCCACCGCTGCCATCCACTGTCGTGACTGGGGGAATTTGTCGGGCCCGGAGCCATCCAAGGGTCAGGGCGAAGACGGGCCGAGGAGCCGGAGCTGATAACTTGAACGATTTATTTACACTATTTTACATGATGTTGAAGGTAGCGTGTTACATGGAGTAAGCATCATACTAGATGATGGAAGGAAGCTCTCTCTCCGAGCGTCTTGCGCTCGCGTTTTTATGCCCCCGAAGGGAGAAAGTCACACCGCCTCCTTTCCAACCCAGGAAGGGAGGAGAGGCCCGCCCAGTTCTCTGCCCGGCGAGGGTGTAACACACACAATACACGACACCACTGGCACAGTGCGAGAACGGGGAGTCGTACGCGCCGAGATGACTCTTCGAGGAGACATCGCTCGGGAAAGGCGCCATGGAACGTGAGGAATGTCCCCGAAGATGGATACAAAGCGCTCGGCTCATTGTCCGCTGAATGTTGACGACCCAAGCAATGACCACTCCTTCTAGGCAGCCCAGACAGCGAACAGCCCCCCCCTCGGTAATCCGTCGGTCGTGCGTGCCCAAAGGGCTTTTGGCAAGACGAGCCGACGACTCTAAGGAATTCGCAGTACTACTGCTGTGTTGTTGCCGATTCTGGACGTCTCAGGACGCGCTGCGAAGCCGGAACCATTCCACGCGTCCAAGCGGCGCCCAGACATGGGGGGCCGATCACAACACCCCTAAGGTGCTCCACATTTAAAATAAGCTAATCAAGCAACACTCATGATTTTGCTTGTGGCTTATCTCGTGTGTGGGGGGCTCACGGGGGAAACGGGCATGAGTGAAACAAGTGCCCCCCCCCCCTTCCGACGCCCGTGCGTTCTTCCATCGTCCCAGTATAATTGCGCGGTAGCCTTTCACGGTGCACAGTAAGCATTCGAGCACGCTGGCGTGTATAATAAGTGCGGTGCCGACGGCAAGTGTGCCGCCGGCTGTCGCAGGCACTGGAGCGCCGCTTGTCGCTGGCCAAGCTGTGGCCCGCATGGCGAGCCACGGTTCCCGATTGCGCCCAGCTCGACCTTGGTTCCGTGAGCACCGAGGCAGCGGCGCACAGTCCCCGACCGGGCACACCCTCGGCGCGCTTCGTGTACGCCCGCGTCCACGAGCTCTGCGCGCTGCTGGGCTCGGACGAGCAGGCGTTGTTTGGCTGGCTCGAGGCCCTGGTGGAACGCAGCGTGGCATCACCCAGCGCCGCCAGCGCCGCCTGTGCCGCGGGACCCATGGCGCGTCACTTCCTGGCCGTGTGGTGCGCGGCGGGCGCCGAGGCCGAGCGGCAGCTGCCAGTATTGCGGCCGCTGCGCGCGCTGCTGGACGAGTGGGTGCGGATGCTGCTGGAGCGCCTTCTGGCAGACGCCCTGCTGCGACAGCTGCTCGACAACGTCGCCAACGACGCGCCGCCCGAAGCCTGGTGCGTCATTGGCCCAGAGAGCTTGCTTCGCTTAAGATGCTACAATTAATCAATTGTGCTCTGTACGTTAATTGTAGGTAATTAAATGTACTAAATAAAATGCAGTTAACTTTTCTGTAATATATTTAATAGCACAGAAAAAAATTAAGGTCAGAATTTTCGTAGATAATATTTAGTGCAATGTAACACAAGGACGAAAAAGGAGGACACATATGTGCAAACTTTCAACAAAAGTGTTGAAAGTTTGCACACACATGGTGCCCTCTTTTATCGCCCTTGAGTTACAATGCACTGAATATTACCTAATGTCTTACCAACAAAACCAAATTTCTCCCCTTGTGCAGTTCAAAATGTCATTTTTTAATTTCACACTGAAACCTCAAAGCATGATGTCACGGATTTGAGTGTACTTCCTGAATTCTCAAGACATCTACGCGACGAAATTTACTGAAACACAGTGTGTTTAGTTTATTGTCATCAGAAGACGACGTACTTCATATTCGCCGATCAGGAACTACACTGATCCTTGTGGACGCCGTCAAAATGTATGATGTCATGGCGTTTGGTGCTGGAACTTCAAGGTGGCGTCGCAACCCACATTTTCTTTTTGAAGCAAGTGTGGCATTCTTGGTATCATGAAAGAGTGGTTTATTATTACAAGGATTATTTTGCTCTTTAGTCTCCCTTTACAATGCCACCATTTAAACTACACATTTTACTAGAAAAGTGATTGCACATTAAAAATCAACACACAAACATAGATAAACTGGTCACCAATAGTCCACAACTTTCATCAAAATCAATAAAAAAACGAAGAAAAATATTAAAGGGCAGTAAACAGGCTTGAGAAGCACAAACTGAGGGCAAGTTGATAATTCATCTCAACCGAGGTGCGCGAAAAATTTAAGTAAAAGCCTAGGTGTCTTCCTTTTGTACTTCAATTTTTCGCCCACCTTAGCTAAGATAAACAGGCTCCAACATTTTTTTTTTTTTACACACACCAAACAACCTTGCCAAGCTCGTCCGCAGGCAACTTGACGTACCACAGAGCTCCCCAATGGATCCTTTGCCTTACAAAACGGTGCCTTGGCCTTGCTGTGATGCAGTTTTGGCCATGCAGTTCACATTTTCATTTTCCTGTGCTGCCCTATGCCGTTTTGTACGGCCCAAACAACTGGGAGAGGCGGTATTGCCAGAACAAAAGCCTCGGAGATAAAGAGACATCTCACGGCTTTACCACTAGAGGAAGGGTGCTCCTTGCATCGTGCCTTCTCTCCAAACCTCTTTGACACGTGATTAGGTAGGAGTAGCCCTACTTGGTTGTTGGCTGTGCGCCAATGACATATCACTGACGTCGTGCCACGTTGCTGAAATGGGCAGGATGGCGACGCCGCACAAAAATTTGAAACCACCTTAAACGGATGTTCTAACCCACGTATTTCGTTTTCTTATTATTGCATGTATTTGCAAAATTCTGTGACAGGATGTTCACATAGCAAAAGTGCACATAATTCTGTTCCTTACAATTTTCGGCCCTCAGAGTTGTTTACTGGCCCTTTAGGTGTAGCAAAATTTGCAGAGTTCAACATGTGTTACAAATATTGCGTTCTGTTGCAGCTGCATCGATGGTCTGCTGCTTGAGCCTGCTGTTCGTACATGACCCACATCCACGCTCACCCCCTGCCAGTGATGGCCTCAAGAAAAGAAACTGCTGTGATGCCCTTTATTGCAGTAATCCAGAAAACAATGCTAAGCTTGATGCATGCACAGCGGATAATTGCCACAAGCATATGCATCATTATGACAACATGTGAGGATGTGGCCCACCTAGCCGAGCAAGCACCAAGGAATGGAAAATATCAACCCATTTTATGCAATTCCATCGTTACCATGACTTGTTGGTGCTAAATAAAGTCTCAACTCTTCACATAGCACTGCAAACCAATGTTCCAAAGTGACTGTGCGAAGAACACTGTCTGCAAATTGTTAGTGGACACTCGCCACAGGCATGTGCGTCATTATAACTTGCGAGGATGTGATCTACTTAGCCGAGTAAGCACCAAGGCATAAAAAATATCGACCTGTTTTATGCAATTCCATCAATACCATGGCTCGTTGGTGCTAAATAAAGTCTCAACTCTTCACATAGCATTGCAAACCAATGTTCCAAAGTGACTGTGCCAATTACACTGTCTGCAAATTGTTGGTGGACACTTGGCACAAGCATATGTGTCATTATTACAACATGTGACCATGCCTGTACGTGGTAACAACTTTTTTTAACAGCACTTTGGAAGCTACAGAACGGAAGCATAAGCCTGGTACTGTGCCAAAAAGTAGGGCTCAACTTGACTCAGATATTTCTCGTTTGCCTTGCTGACATAAATGCAGCTTTATTTATCATCAGACTTGAGCAAGTGCGAGAAGTCATTGTTAAAATACAGTTATCCCTTGCAAGAATGCCTTTCTTTTCATTTCTTAGGCAGCAACACCTTTCGAGCAGACCAGTTTCCCAAAATAATCATGGTGTCCATGATGTATAGTTCTTAGCTGCAAACACGCTTGCTTGGTTCTCCGAGAAAAATGTACTCTTAATATGCCACTAAATGTACACTGAACAATCAAAATGTCATTCGTATTAGCATTTTTCCTGCATATAATTTTGTAACTGCATTATTTATGTGGGAGAGTAAAACCAAAATCGGCCGTACTACTTGTGGAAGCCTCGCTTCCGAAGTCTTCGCTCCACTGTCAAAATAAGTTGTAGCCAAGTACAAGCGAGTAAGCACCAAAGCACAAAGGCATGAAAAATATCGACCTCTTTTATGCAATTCCACCAAAACCATGACTCATTGGTGCTAAATAAAACGTCTTCAAATAGCATTGCAAGGCTAAGTTCCAACGATCTACTGTGCTGAGTACACCGTCTGGAAATTGTTGGCTCTTCTTGACACTTATGGTGGTCAGTGCACAAATCTGCACAGTGGGCTGCTGTACACCATGTCCAGGTCAACACGGGGTCCTACAAGGTCTCGGATGTTGTTTAATCCACACTTGATCATGGTTGGCCTGCACAAACAAAGTGATCTCTGCAAAATTTTATTATACAAACCATAATTGCTCTATTGTACTGTGGGTCGGAGGTGACACGGCAAACAACAAAATCGGAAACAGTAATCTAACTTCATACTTGACTCAAAAAAGGCACACAGTGATCAAATATATGGCGATACCGTAAATAACACTGATCCAAGTTAAGTCCTATCCTTAGCCTTAATCTGTCTCTATTAAATATGGCGTCTCTGTGGCTACTCTCATGCGCTCCTACAATAGTAGAACATTTGTACTGTTCCGATGCCACTTCCGGAACGACAGCAAAGTGGTACCACCTTGCTGTCATCGGAACGCATTGGCTTGGCGATCCGCTCGTCTGCATTGTCGGTGTCCTGGTCTTATTCGCCATCTTCAGCCCGCTTGGTCATGCCCAACTCGTCCATGGCCTCATTGATGACACACTCCTATGACTGGTATGAACCACTTCATTCTAGCTTGAAGCAGATGAGCTGTAGTCCCCCCAGGAACTGGTAACCTGCTTCGGCAAGTCTGAGCAGCCTCACTCGAGTCTTCGGAGATCAACGGCCATTTTCTGGGTTCCTCACGCTGACATCCTTCAGAACCGGGCAGCTACCGATTTCGTCGCTGTAGGGATGCTGACCTTCCTGACCTTTGCAGTTCGAAGCTCCACAGCGCAGTGACAGCTTATCCTCCGTTATTTTCAATCACAGCTCGGGTCATGTGCCACGGGCCTTTTTTTGACCGATCTTGTACGTGAACTTGGCGCGTATGCCAACCATCGGGGTCTCGCCCACATGTGCTGCATTCCAGTGCCGGCAAATGCCTCATGCTCTCTTACTCATGACACGTACGAGTCGCAAACACTCTGATTGCGACCTATAGGGGGCGCAATCAGAGTCTACGCCTACAATGTTAACAAGATGCCAGCACGCAGCCAGGCAAGGCTTCCTCACATGCGCACGTGTCATAAGTGCGAAAAGTGCAGGGCACTGGTGAAGTGTGCCCCATTAACCTGTACCGAGTCCCCTCTCCAATTTGGAGGCTTTCATTCCAGCCATACTGCTTGTCCTAATAGTCTCGGGCTCTTCAAAATGACAGACGGCAGCACAAGAAAATGTACACTTCGCCACTAAAACTGCATTACCGCAGTGCCAAGGTGCTGTTTGGTAGAGCAAAGGACCAATTGACAAGCTCAGTTGCGCATAATGTTCCACATACGAGGAGGATTCAACAGGTGCAGGAAAAAAAACATAAAAATCGTTTTTTAATATGGAGGGTCTACAAGTGTGCAGTGCTATCATGTTCTCAAAATGTGATTGGCCTGGTCTACTGCACAAATTAGTGATCTTGTTTGCGGGGTGTAAAAAAATTGTTGGAGATTGTTTACTGGCCCTTTAAAGGGCACCATTGCCGCAATGGGAATGACGGTGTCTACATGGCTTGTGTTGGCCAGTGTTAAGTGAGGCTTCGGCTTAAAAGCGGACACAACTGCGCAAATAAAGCTTCTTTACAACAAAACTTTTATAAGGGGATCTCATTTACATGTATCATATTCTAGAATAAAAGACAATCAAACGACAAAATAAGAGAAGAGAAGACAAACAGTGGCAGAGTTAGCGCTGGCCTTGCCGCCTGCATTCAAAGTCTAGCTACATGCCCCTTCAGTAAAAAATCAACCATAACACATCTTCGAGGTGTCTGGGCTCTTTGTGAATGAAGTCCAAATCTCACATATCCCAGCATTCCCCTGCCAGCTCGTAGTGCCAGTTTTTCCAGAACTCTACGCCCCCATGCATCAAAATGCCCCAAATCATGGAGGTATGCCAATGCTGGTGCCACCCTGTAGGTTAATAAATGGAATTTTTGTTCCAACACTGAAGCCTGGAAGCAATGCCACATTAATGAACTGAGATATCTTCAAAAGTCACCCGCTATCTTATATATGGGTGTTTACCCGACAGTGCGTCACCTGTGCTCCAGGAACAAGAGGAAGGATGCTTTTCTTTGGTACAAGTGCATGCTCAATATTGCTTCGTGCCAGTTGTTACAATATGCTACAGTTGGCTATTCGCGACGAAATTGGGCTATAGGGGGCAGCATCGTCCCGCGAAAGTGTGGATAGGTGGTCGGCAGCGCGTATACAAATACATGCAGCGGCGCTCTGGCGGTGCTTCGTTGTGTGTGTTCTGAGGCGATTGTCGGCAGATAAAATGCGTTGACTACAGTTTACTGTTAATATCTACGCTCTTCTCTAGTGAATAAGTGAACCACGCCTATGGAACTTCACTATTACCCGTGAGAAAAGCGCATTCTGCCTTTCATGGGGATAAATGCTCGCCCTGGGTGACTCTCTTGACGCTTTCGCACTAAATCACGCTTTGCTATGTTGTTTGTTTGTGGTTAGCTTGAGTTCCACCTGCAACGCACTGCTGTAGCGTGACTGAACTACTTATTTACATCTTTGTCATGTGCATACTACAAAAAAGAGAGAAACAAGATCGTAGAAAGCCTGCATATCTGTGCGATTCGTTCAGTACCACCGTTCGCACCTTATACGCATATAAATTTTTTCTCTTATTCTGTTCACCACGAAACGTGGGACAGTCGATAAGTTTTAGTCAGGAAAGCTTAGTGGCTGACGGCGTTTTGCGCTACACTGCGTTTATCACTGTACGCACATGTTCATGCACCAATAAAAATCTTATATAAGAGTTCAGCAGAAGCCTTTCATCATGTGTTCCGTCTTGTTCTTTTTTATAAAATTTACCACAATCCACAACTAAATCTTTCCAAAGCACAGTACTTGTCATATAGATGCGACCATCCCCACAAAGTACACATTCCTTTTTTACATACCAAGTTCTTTCACGATTCCTTTATTCCCATTAATACCTCGATCGAATAGAACCACCCACCCTCCTCTATTGCCCAATTGACCGATGTCACAGGTTTTAAGGCTGCTGTTGAATACGATGTTTACTCTCAGCAGCATTTTTCTTTGTTCACTCTTATTTTCCTCATTATGTATAGTCTTACCCACTCCCTTTTGTAACGCCTTCGAGCCCTGAAGGTACTGAAATAAATAAATATATGGACTACGTGGATGACAGCGCAACAACAAATTTAGGCCTGGTTAATGGGACAACAATTTTTTTTTCCAAACAAAAAATTACCACTGCCTTCCGTCGGTCACTAACAATTCCACACAAACGCTGAATACAATGTAAAAAACTTGAAATTTTCATTGAACTTATATGACATCATATATAAGGCATGCCGTCTGAATTAATTTTTAACGTCTGGGCTCTTTAAAGCATTCTTAAATCTAAGCACACGGTTGCGCACAATAACTCAGTTTTAAGTACTGTTTAAGTACCAAAGTCTCACAGTTTATGTGGTAGTGATATTTGTATGTAGTGGTACCACGGCCAGATAAACAAAACTAAGGCTCTTTCGCATGATGAATAAACTACAGTGCCGTTGTTGTACACCTACAAACAGTGCGCAAGTGCATGGCATAGAGTTTTTTTTTCTTTCTTTTACAACAGAGTCGTTATAAAACACTGCATTCACACACCATTTAATAGCCCTCAAGTTTAAGAGGATGCCAAGAGCATTTTGCGATGTGCTTGAAACAGAAAGCAGCACCCATTCCTATATTATTCTGGTGAATAGAGGGTATGATGACAATAAACAAGACTCCGGAAAGTTTTACTAACCGATCTTATTATTATTACAATGCATTAGCAGCCGAGCAAGACCGAATGCTTTCGTAGGTCGTTTTAGGCATACGTAGAAACAGTTACACTCGCACTGACATGACCAGACAAACCACACTTTGAGAACATGCACGACGCATGCGCACATAGAAACAACGTGGCTAGCAGACGGCGCAAGGAGCAATCCACACTTCACCGTTTCGGCCAGTTGCCGCCAGGCGACGACTCTGCTCGATCTCGCGGCCAATACTGTAGGCAGTTATGCAAGCGTTACACCAAGCGACAACAGCATACAACAGCCTGGCCTACTAAAGTGCTCCTTATTTAAAAGGTAGCAATTTTTTCTATCAGATGGTTTTTCTGTTACAAGACTTGTTGACTCTACATGCGCTCAAGCAAGCTTTTCGTAGAAGAATCTTACCTCTCGAGGGAAAGCCCCCATGCAATGCAACGAACGTCCTGTGGCAGCCCCATGGGTTGCAGCATCTCCGGCCGGAACAGGCCCGAGTTCCCGACCTCGACCCATCGATCGAGGCCAGGGTGGAAGGCAAAAATCTCCATAGACGGCTCTGTGTATGGGTTGTAAGCCGGCTTGAAACGCACCCGCTCCATACCCAGCTGTGCAAAGAACCCGCCAATCAGCGCCTGCAGGTGACCCAGGGTCAAGCCTCGGTCAGCCACTAGGCCCTCGACTTGGCAGAACTCGGCCAGGTGCGTGGCGTCGAGCGTTTCATTGCGGAAGACCCGGTCGATACTGAAGAGCTTGCAGGGCGTGAAGGGTTGCCGTTGAGCGAGCGCGTAGAGCATTCGCGCACTCACAGCCGTGGTGTGCGTGCGCAGAAGATTCTTGCGAGCTTCACTTTCTAGCCACGGACTCTGATAGCCCTGCGACCCATGGCCGCCAACTGAGTGCACCAGCTTGACAGCCTCCACATACGATGGCTCAGGCAGCCGTTGGCACTCGCGGGGTTCTGCGAGGACAAGTCATAAGCTGGAATGATTTGAATATTTCTTACAAGCAGGCAATATGGAAACAATAGGCAGAACCGCTGCTTAAAAAAAAAAACAGAACACAGGAGTGCGTGGAAGATAGCTTTATTTCAAACGTATGGTATAGCACATTGGCAAAATATTATTATAAGATAAAAGAGTGGTGTCGTTCCTCTCACTGCATACCCTCCCGTCGAAAATAAGTCCTCATTTCATGCTTTCTTCTTCATATTGTCACGATGATTCAGAAGTACTGGGGGGATTTATTAAACCACGGAGTAGCTAGCTTCACAACGATGCGGCAGTCGTGGCTGGCTCTCGAGCAGACAAGAAGCACGCAATCTTCTTTTTTCCTCCAGATTGAGGGCCGCTCTTGCCGTCGACCCACTAAGTGCGGGTGGTAATATCTATCTTTTGTTGGGACACTGTAGCAAACAATGACTTCTTTTGATAAGAATTGTTGCTAGTATCACCGCTTAGTCTGCCACATCAACACAGATTAAAAAAAACTGAGAGAAGTGGTGCAGGCAATAGATGAAATGACACCGCTCCCTCATTTCACTTTGCCCCACACTACATGTGCGGCATGAGGCTATTTGCCACACACTCCTTTTCATAAGAATAATGGCTGTACGAGATATTGTAATGGGGTCACGATGTTTTCAAGACTAAACTTTTCATTTGGGCAAACCTGTGCCCTGAAAATGACATAATCATTTACGAGCAATACATTCTGTAGATTGATAGGAGCGAACAGTGTCAGCCATCAATAATCTTATCCTCGCTCGGATGTGCCATCCTTCATACATTACGCCTCGAAACATTCCAGCCTTATCACTGGGTCGTTGTGCAAGCTCTGGAACAAGCTCAGCTGTCCGCATCCTGCACGCGACCTTGACAAAACGGTTTCAGACAGCTGAAACAAGGTTACAAACAAAAGCCGAGCGTAGCCATCCGTCTATGTGGGCCGGACCTGAACACATTAAATATAAAGAAACATAAAGATAGCAAGACATTATCTTCTTCAGTCCCAAGAAGAGAATTCCAGATAAATTTGTATGAAGCTTTTTAATATCGCTCTTTAGTGTTCAAAAGAAAAGAAAAAATGTGTTTTAGATAAACAAAGAAAGAAAAGAAAACTGGTGAAACTTTATTTTTTGTACCAATTATAATATTATTTGCTATAAATTTAATTAAGTAGGACAGCTGCTAACTGCAATTTACAACACAGATAGTGCATAAAAGTGATTACAACTTCATTTGAGACCCTTTAGTAGTACTGTCACACATGCAGGGTAAATATAAACCACAGAAAAGTTTGAGAGGATTAAAAAGTTGACATTTTGTAGGAAATAGAACCAAGCTCTACATGCAACACAAATGCCCGACATGCAGCGCCATCTCGTTAAGTTTATTCAGTCGCCTCTCGTTATTTCAAATTCAAAGGAACCTCTGAATTTCGTTTGAATTATCAAGAAGTAGTCAGATATATGAATCTGGGCTATGTGACACCACACATTAGGATTAGACATTATTTTACAACATTTAAAAATTTTTTAAGCATTTTTAAACCCTAACTGCACCCAATGAACATAAAGTAGCGGTGTAAGGTC
Source organism: Rhipicephalus annulatus (assembly GCA_013436015.1). Lineage (NCBI taxonomy): Eukaryota > Metazoa > Arthropoda > Arachnida > Ixodida > Ixodidae > Rhipicephalus > Rhipicephalus annulatus. The sequence goes on from WOVY01011731.1 coordinate 170,699, forward strand.
CACAAGTTTATTGGCCATTTATTGCTGATCAAACCGTTAAAAAAAAATTGTGCATTGCCAAGTGCTTATTTGCTACATGACTTCAGCACAAACCTCTCTATATCAGTTGAGAAGCATCATGGTTTACTGTGCATGTGCTTCATTTAAAACATTTGTTTACTAGCAAAGCCTTTTTCCTCGAAGGCCTAAGATGCGAATGTAAACATTCAACAGATGTCTGTCTAGTAGGGTATAAAACTGAGAAATGAAAAAACTTCATTCAGGCCGCCATCTGCCACAAAGAGTAACAGAGGATACGAAAACCCCAATCAGCATTAACTGGCAGCCCTCCAAAACGTGTACCGGACTCATACGTCCAAGGAACCAGCGAGAGTGTACCCCGCTACTCTGAGCACCCTATGTTGCCAGACAAGGCCCATGTTTTCACACTGCCACCGATCGTTCGAAGAACGGTTGGCTGAGTAGTCTCAGCTTTCAATTGTTGGTTACACCATTGTTGCCCTCCCCAGTTTATAATGCCCAGACCATTCTGCAGACATTGCTGACTGTACCCGATCGTCAGCGTCCGTGTCTCGTCTGGATCAGTGTCATATTGAGCGCACATGTAACCCCACCGACTTTCAATATTCGAGATTTGTTCTGTGCTCAAGAGCTCTTCTTGCTCACTTTGCACTCTACTCAGCATACCGTCTGCATGCTTTCGGAAGCATGAAAAATGGCTATTTCACAAAACATATTGCAAGTTATTGAAATCGGCGGGGCTATGCAAGCCTACCAGCATCACAATTCTGTTTTTTTACCTCTGCTCAGGCAGACCTCTCTCACAAACTTTTCTGCACGTGAGTTGCACAAGAGGACTCGCTTGCTGGAATCCGTGCCAAACGGTTGTGTCACCCGCAATCTTGGACGCCACCATAGCTCTCGCCGATCGGCTCGCCGTCCGATATCTCCTGACGCTGCATATCTCCCGCTGAGGGGTGCCCCATCCTCAGACTTCTTTGACCGTGTCCCCCCTATCTCTTTTTTCTGTCATTCCTGTGCGATAAATGCTTCCTCTTCTTTACCTCTCTACTATTATTTTTATCCCCCTTATCCCTTGCCCTACAAGGCACTGCGCTGTGTCACCAACCAGGCAGACAGAAATTAGGTGGCTTTACCACGTAGGCGAACCAGCTTCCGGAACAGCCTTCTTCCCGCTTGAATTGGTTTTCAAGGTTGTCTTCCTGCCTTATTCTCCTCTCTCTTCACTCTATTGCGACTCTGCCCGTCTGCACTGCTCCACGACTCCAGCTGCGCTGACTCGAATTCAACAGTCTCTTTTTCTGGCTAAAAACACGCTCAGAGCAGTTCCCGACATCCTGGCTTGTATGTTGCGCATGCGCGTCTTGTTCGATGTTGGTGTGCGAGTGTGGTCAGGAAGGCGCACGGAAGGCCTTCTACACCTTTTTTTTTCCACTCAACACAACGTCGAGAGTGCAACCTCTTGGCTTGAGCGTGATCCGTGCGTTCAAGACATAACAGGTGCTGCATTGTGGAGAGCTTGCTCGGACTTCGAGTGTCCCTGTATTCAGCTGTGGAGATAACGAAGGCTTTGTGGGCTGAGGTGACGACTACATGTGTGCGAAATTTTTTTCACGAGGCCGACTTTGTCGACGTCAGACCCGATGCCGAGCCTGAAGCATCCCAACAGGACCACTTCGGCGTTGATTTGTAGCAGCGGGATGTCGACTCCGCCATGGGAAGGCAGGACATCTGCTGGGATGATTTCATTATGGCTGATGATGATGCCTGTTGAGGAAAGGACGAGCCGTCGTGCCCATGGCGAAGCAGACCCGTTGACCTCCTCTTTTATTGCTAACAGTGATCGAATTCCCCGATGATGATAATGCCGTTCTTTGTCTTCTACACAATTTGTAACAATGCAGACCATGCACGGATGAGAGCATTGTGAATGAAGTGCACGGCAAGAGCAATTTGACGGAATCAGATGATAACGACGACAAAACTTGACAACCAGTGCCCACAAGCATGCATGTAGCAAGTGGCCACATTATTAGCCTCAGGCATCCAAGGGTCTCAACAAAGAGCATGCTGCCGCTTTAAATAAACTCGAGAATGTCATTTGTGCTCTGCGAGACATGTGCATTATTAACTTTTTTCATGAAAAAACCTTTTCGTTGTCACTAGCAAGAGTTCAAAGCTGTGTTTCATGTACTACGAACTTCAGGATACAGCGAACAAATGCTGCGTCACGCTCAGGTGGTTATACGCGGGCTGGACTGTATTGCGTATTACAATTTCAAAAATAAACTGTACACTGTTGGAGTTTTGCTTGATTTCAAAACAGCTTTTGATTCAATAAAGCATTACATTTTATTTCAAAAGCTACTTTTATATGAAATCAGAGGCATTGTTTTCAATCTTATCAATAGTGACTTTTCAGGCAGATTTCAATTTGTGAGCCATAAAAGCGTATGCTCAGAGTTGAAGGAAATAAAGTGTGGCGTACCACAGGGGTCCATTTTGGGTCCCCCATTTTTCATCATTTATATTAATGGTATTGTGAACATACCCCATATGCCTAAAATAGTCATCTACGCTGACAATAATAGCTTATTTTTCTCTGGTAAAATCAGCATGAACTGCTGATTTGGTTATCTCTCAACCAACTTCAGCTAAATTTGTCTAAAACTAAATACATTGTTTTCAAACCACGGAACAAACCTGACGACGCGAAAATTTACCTTTCTTTTGATGCTTGTGTTATTGACCGTGTATCGGTACTTAAATTTCTGGGAGTATTATTCGAACAACATTTCAACTGGACTCATAATGTAAACAAACAACATACTAGCATTTTTAGATCTAATGGAATGTTTTCTGAAATACGACATCAGGTTCTGACTTGATTAAAACGTCGGCTGTATTATTTTATGATACATTCTCAGCTATATTACTGCTTACTAATCTGGGGCACCAAAAGCAAAACCAACTTAGGTAAGCTGACAGTCCTTCAAAAGCAAGCTGCCCAACACATAGAAAACCTTAGATGGCTTGACCACACTGCACCATTCTTCTTAAAAATGAGATCTTAAAAATTGACCAGCTATTTAACCTACGACTTGCTACATATATACACAGAGAAATCACCATTTCTCAAAAGATAAATCAACATTTTCACACATGTATTAACCACACGTGAGCAACAAAGCTTAAGATACAGCCACTTCGAACTTCCGCTTCATCATCATCCGCAAGTTCTCATCAACATCCACAAGTTCTAAATTAGGTAAATGAAGCCATGTCAAAATCTGTGTTTAAGCTTGCCGTTAAATCTTACTTTTTGTCCTGTGTGCCCTCATAGTACAAGCAGGGCTTCAAGCATTATGTGGCATACTACATTTGTATTAAAAAATAGTACACTTGTTTAAATTATTTTCTGTATATCATGAACTATTCCCGATAGCATTGTGTCATGTTGTTCTTTTCTCTTAGTGCTTCTGCTTTCCGTTGAGTTGTTCAATTTATATATGTTCGAAACCCTTTTGAACATTGCTTGGGTGATAGGGCATTGTCAGACAGTTAATCTGCCTTTAGCCGGATCATCTCTTGACATGTAACATGCTCAAATAAACAACATATTAATATTATGTTATTATTGTTAGAAAAATGGTGCATATTTGTTTCATCCAAAGGACCCACACAATACTTTTTTAAAAATTGAAACAAGGAGTGTGCAAATATTATCTTTTTCTTGTTGAAAAGAAGTGGAAACAGTTCTGAATAGTAGCAGGAGCTGACTTTTAACAAAATGAAAGCGATAAAAGGCAATATATGTTACGGATTAAAATTCACTATACAGTATAGACTGCTTAAAACGCAAGTTGCGGGAGTCGCGAATATCCACACTATAAGCAGTACTGCACTATAACCAAAACAACCTTTTTCAAGGGCCACACTTGCGCAAAACATGTTGAACATGCAGCTTCGCGTGTCCGAAAATCGAAACGTGCAATGCATGCTTGCTAACATTTAAATTTCTGAATGTTAAAAGAATTTAACGCCCAAAGACACACGTTGCCAATGAAATGAACCCAAAAGGGTGGGGGGGGGGGGGGTCTAACAAATGAAAGCACCATCGCGGAAATTTGCCGACTGCTAGATCACCTTGTTTATGCGCATTACATAGCAACTATGTCGAATTATGCCCAGAATTTGACGCATTGAGAGACGCCAACCATTCGATTTCATGGGTGCACAACCGCAACTTAGATTCACACGACCACTGCCGATTGAAACGCAACCATCGCCGATTATGCCTAACTTGCCGTTTCGGTATGTTGTCGCAGAAAGTTTGCCCAAAACATGAAGATTCGGCATCAAAAACATTGCACTAGCAGTGAACGAAGAACAGCAAGCATGATACAAAGTTCCCGTTCGTGGCCAGCAGATCAGCGATGATGACAACTCGCCAAGCTTACGTACGACAGCGTACTGGCAGCAAAAGTCAAAGCTCGCTTCAAAAAACCATAAAAGGTTTTAGATTTACGGACAAGGAAGCAAACAGGATATTTGTTGCAAGCTCCATAACGACGTCTTTCCCGACAGGAAACTGTTAAGCACATGCAGTTGGTAAGGATGGGATCGCACGTGCCACGTAGAGCGGCCGCAGCCACACTTGCGACATAGTACGCTGTAGCTGTGTCACACCGCTGCAAAGGCTTATCGGTCACCGAGGCAACAGTCTTCCTCCCTTACTCGTCTATCCCGTGCAGTGTCCCGCAGTCTTTTTTTCTTCTTTTTTCTTCCCTCTGCCCTTCGTTTGTTCACTCCGTGTCCCCTCCTCCTCTGTAACGACCTCGTCGTTCGCTCCCCAGCGGCGCACCCAGAGCGCCTCCTTTCAGAAGCGCACTCGCTACCGCATTTGTCACAAACCATTTCCGGCAACCGCATTATAACCGGTCTTTCATAACCGGCATTATAACACGAATTTAAATACTGTGATAAGGGTCACTCATTTCGTTTAATTTCATTACCTTTTTTAAAAGCCCAACAGGAACATTACATAAGGGGATATTGCATTCCACGCCAAACGTCCCAAACATTGCACTCGACTTTCTCCAATTGTATTGTAAAAAATTGTGGGCATTCATATCAGCACACTATATGACCTCGGAAACTAATTTTTGGAAAAAAAGCTTCTTGTGTTATTGCAGTAATATTATTTTGATACAGTGGGTGAAACCTAGATTGCGAAAAGATTCTTCTAAAAGCATAATATTTAACAGAGCACGTTAAATACCTGCCGTGTGCTTGAAAAGGTATGGCACTATCTGATTATCACCCATTGATGACCACTACTATGTCTCATGATTGTGCTGAAGAAGTTCTGCCATTTTACGTGCAATAAGAATATTTTTGAAAATTTTACGAATATTACAGACACAATAGAACTATATCACATGGTTGGAAAGTTAGCAATAAGAATGTCAAAAAAAGTATTGAAGTTGATGAACGAGTAGTTTCGAACTGGAAAATGTGCAAACATTGAAAACACCGCCAAGCCTGTGCGGAATGTGCAGCACAGTCACAGCGAAAGCTGGAAGAGGGGCCTTTCAGAGCCTTTTTTAAACAACCTTTGGGTAACTGCTACAAGGATGCTTGCTCAGTACTAACTACACCATAAATAATCAATTTTGTGTAGTAGGCTGCATTCACTCTGCCATCCATCATTTTTCGGAGAAGTGTGGAACCCACTACACAATTGCTAGGATTTTTGTCCAATTTTTTAATGCAGTGGCTGACAACGATGAAGAATTATGCCTGAAGTGGGTATGCACCACAGTTAACGGAAGATCAAGAACAAGCTTTTTAATGGGTTGGAGCATTGGATAACCTACTCGTTACACAATACGCAATGTGTGACGCCTGGCTGTTCCTTTTACGTCCTAAAACGCTTTATCACTCATAGAAATGCAATTCTTTTCCTGATATCAAGCCTGCCTAAGGTGAGTTTCTAAACGAGTTCCAATAACTGGCGTGGCTCAGTGCAGAGCTGGCCACAGAGAAAGAAGTATTTGAGGAGGAGAAACTTCCAGGCTACGCCAGTGCGCGAGGGCAATGCGATAGCGTCGCGGAGCGATGTGGTTTGTGCCAATGCTCGGCAGACGACACTTTCAGCGTGTTGCCATCTTTTACGTGCACTTCTATAGGTGCAACGCATGAAAATCGTGATAGTGCTTCGTATACTGCAAAAGTTATGAAAATTTTGTGTGTAACATGAATAACTAGATGTGACAAATGTTTCAGTGGCAGTTACTGACACTGCTTAAATTACGGTCACAAAGTAACTGAAACAAGCTGCTAGTAATGGCCTGGAGCAGACTACGTCTGCCGCGTGCACCCGCTTCTTGCTCCTCGATGGCATGTTGTGGGCTTGCATTCGGGATGGCCTCGAGAGGGAAAGTTCCCCACGTGATGTCGAGAATCTATTCGCTATATGCGTGCTTTCTGTCTCTTTAGCGCTCTCAGTGGCTTCAGTGTGCTGCGCTGCGCCAGCGGCGCTGACTGTTTGCGCATGCTTGTCACACCGCGACAAAGGAGAGCACTTTGCAGAAATCGAGCAATGTTTTTTCAGGATGGGGCGGAAATTTGTTGTGCCAAACTGTAGCAGTAGTTATGCGTCCTGCAAAGAGAAGGTATTACAGTAGAATCTCGATGATACGAATCTCGTGGGGTCACAAAAAATATTCGTAATAGCCGAAATTCGTATCATCGGAACACATGCAAAACTAGCTCAATTAACACCGAGTCCAAGGCAAACTCATTTTCGGCAGGCACTTGAAAAAAATTTATTTTTTAGAGAAAAAATCTCTGATGTCTTTCTGCTTTGTTTTTTTGTCAAGTCACTCAGCAGACTTTTCTGGAATCCGTGAAAACGCGGGCACATGTCATCACCGATTCCTTCAGCAGCCATAGCACGCCTCAGGACGCCGAGGGCGTGCAGAGTTTCAGCCGCCGGTGGTGGTCCTTCGCCGTCGCACTCGTTCATTTCCTCATCATCGTCGCTAGAATCTGCAACCTCACACGTGACCTCATTGACAATATCTTCCACCGTGCGCGCACCACAAGTGGCGAAATTGTCATCTGCCGTGCAAAGGTCATCAGCCGAACACTTGGCATCAAGGCATTCCCAACCCTCAATGGGCTCCTCCGACTCTGAAAGGACCTCAAGCACCTCTTCGGGAATCCTAAATAAGCAGCATTTACCAAAGCAGTTCGCAATGGTAGTCGGCGTTACTCTATCCCAAGCCATTGAGATAATATAAATGACGTCCAAAAGGCCTATTCGCAGGCCACCTTCGTCTTTTCTGTTGATTTTGGCAAGGAGGCGGCACACAAGAGGGCTTTTGAAATAATACTTGACGTTTTTTATAATGCCAGCGTAAAGCGGTTGCAAGTGCGTCGTCGTGTTTGCGGGCAAAAAAACCAGCTTGACGTTTTGAAGCGTCACTTGCTTCGGGTGGGTGGCGCACTGGTCAAGAATCTGAACAATCTCCTGATTCTTACAGGCCATTCTTCTGTCAAGGAGAGAGAGAAATTCTTCGAACAGGGCCGCCGTCATCCACGCTTTTTTGTCTGCGCGATAGACGCATGAAAAATGGCTCTCGCGCTTGAAACACCGAGGCTTCTGAAATTATTTAACTATGGTCAACTTCAGTTTTTCTGACCCGTTGGCGTTACAGCACAGAAGAACCATTATTCCTTTTTTGTTTATTTTGCCTCCTAGGCACGATTCACGTTTTAAGCAAAGGCTCTTCTCGGGTTGAAGATTAAAAAACAGGCCTGCCTCATCTGCATTAAAAACATCACGAGGCTCATATCACGAAATAAGAGACTCCAGCTTCGCGAGCCAGTCGCTAACAACGGTCTCGTCAGCCTTCTTGGCCTCCCCGCAGATGCTTTTGTACACGAGACCGTGTCTCGTCTTGAAAGGGTGCAGCCACCGCCCCCCCCCCGAGGCCTGGAATACGTCAATGTGCAGAGCAAGTGCGATTTCGTCGGCTTTTTCACGCAAAACTTTGCCGTCAATGTTCACACCGGCTGCAGTAACTTCCTTGAACCAGATCAATAAAGATTCAAGTTTCACGTGTTAGGCTGTCTTCGCTTGCTTCGCGTTGACGCTCAATGAAAGCACATTTTTCCTTATTGTGTCCTGCTGTCCAACAATTGTGCTCAATGTCGACGTAGCGAGGCCTAGCTCCTTAGCCAACTGCATGCGTTTTTTTTACAGATCCTCATCAACCTTTCGAAGAGTGTCCAGTTTTTCCTTAAGGGGGGATGCTACACCTTCCAAAAACTCTTTTATTTTTGCGAGTACCTCAGTCAAATTTGGAGAGCCTATGTGGATTTTACTGCTGATTTCAAAAATCTAATTCTTTTTTTGCTGTGACAATTAGTTTTAAAGATATAATGAACTGCGACTTTCTCAATTAAGGCCTAATTAGCTAATTAACTGTAACTTGGATATTGATGTGCAACCTATAGAACCAATTCGGTATGTTCACAGTGTGCAATAAAGTATAAATCAATGTTCTGGGCTATTTCGAAGCAAAGTTGTGGGATGTTGAATATGACATGAAAAATTTCCCCATCTACACTTGAAACAAAAGATCCATTTAGAGAATTTTCTCCAAAAATTATTACAATAAAACTTACTTTACGACACATCCCCTGCATTTATCTTCGAAACAAAAAAGAAATCGTAATGATAACCCAGATAGAACAAGAGATATTGCTCCGGCATAATGGGAAGAACATGAAAATTGTCGTTTTGAGAAATCGAGAAAAAACGTGGGCACACATTTTTATTGCAGAAGATGCAACAAGACAACCTCAAAACGCACCAGAAGCATAGTCTGAATGAATTCTGTGCTCATGCCTCCTCTTCACTAGCTTCCGGAGTTCCAATGAGGCTGTTCTTTTCTTGTTGGAGACAATGCTGCGACGGTGGTCTTCTTCTCTCGCTCTCCTGGCACCAGTACTTGTCGCATTCATGTCCATTTCACCTAAGATTGCCGTTGCAGAATTCAAATTGCCCGTGTTGAAGCGCAGCACTGCTTCTGCAACAGCTGCTTCAACAGCGAACAGGGACGCATGGTGCTCCTTGGGGGCCAAACTCCAGATTACCGAATGTAGGCTCTCGTTGGAGTTCTGCGTTTTGCCGCGTTCGCACCTCTGAAGCAGGGCTCTTTCCGAAAGCCGGGTATAAACCGGTAGTAATGCCTCTGCCACGTCTTTCGGTAGATTGTAGGCATGCCTGGGGTCGGGCTCACCCTTTGCTTTTGCGGCATTGTGCCGACACCATGAAGTTTCACCAGCTGGGCACAGACTGTGGTCCGAGCATTCATCAGTGGAGGTGACGTGGCGGTATGTGGCCATCACAGCCTTTTGCATCTCGCCCACGTCACCTTCATGGGATTTCAGAGCCCGGCCATAATATGTGCTCAGCCTGGTGATCAGCTCAGCTGTGAGCCTGCCTTTCCCACCAAGGCCTCTTTTCCCATCGCACTTTTGTTTCTGCACCAGGTTTCTCAATGCGGTGCCCATCCGTTTCTGTACATGATTAATACAGTCTTCCTTCTGCACCTCAATGTAACCATACACCTTGGCGTCTTGTATGGCGCAAAATGTCCTAGAGTCTCCATCAGACAGCATAGTTGTGTAGCGCAGGCCATGGCGTTCAAGCGACCTCTGAAATAGAATTAGAGCCGCCTCCTCTTCCATTTGCCCCGCTTTGCTGTTCGTATTTTTTTGGCATTTGTGGTTAGCCTTCCATTCTTGATAGCCCTCACTACTAGGCTATGGGCCCACCTCGCAGCCTAGGCAAAAGTTGGAAAGAACGACGTAGTCCAACACGTAGCCACTAAATAATTCGATAACTGTGCCCACGCCGATGTGGGAAGAATGGCCTCGCGTCTTCCACGTGCCGTCGTAGCTAACGGCAATATTGCCCCGGTGGCCGAAGCACAAGTCATCATAAATTGTTCTAACCTTTTCCGCACATTCGCTCATAGCGGACTCAGCCGCTCGCGTTGCAGCGGGTGCCAGCGTGTTCTTCAAATGCCGCTGAAACGTCTTGTGGTGCATACCGCGGTGTGAGATGCCCATTGTTGCGAAAATATCGTTCATTTTCGTTTGGCCGTTGCCGGTAGCCACCATCGCCCTCGAAGCGAGAAGATTTACTTCAAACGGATTGCACGTTTTCGTGCCGTTCGCGCGGGGCGAAGTCCATTCATTCGCGATCTCGCCGCACCTTTCACACTGCACTAGCACTTTCACGGCAAGTCCGTAGTCCCGATCCCCTCTGACGATCGTAGCCGGTCCGTGGCAGGCTTTGCAACACAAGGCACCCATTATCGCGTTTAGGATATCTAGATGCATAAGCAGATAAGGAGCAGCGTGGTCCGAGTCCTGTGCGGTTGCCTCGCTACAACTCGCGGTGAAAAAGTCAATTTTCCGTGCAGTTGCTGGCGCCGATGAAAGCCGGTCGAGCGTCGCTTTCTCCCGGGCATGATTTTCTTCAACTTCGGCATTTGTCACCACCTTGGCGTCGATTCGTAGTCGTCCGGAGTTCGCTTCACCGTCATCGTCGTCGGAGGCAACGCGCTCGGTCGCACCATCGCTGAACGGCCGCGGAGCGTCGACACATCGTTCGTCGGAGTCAACCAAGGGCTCTGATGACTTCGTAGACTTTCTCCCACGACCTTTGCGTTTCCTGCGACCAAATGCGTGCACAGTCCGATACTTTTTTGCGTTTCCAGGCATGGCGATACGATCAGAAGCTTCAGAGTGCTCTGCCGATTTCGAGGCGTCACAGCGGTAACCCTTTCAAAATGGCGTCGGGTCGCGTATGCAGGCGCAAGCCGCGAGCTTCCAGCCAACCGGAAAGCGCCATTTCAGTCACGTCCGCCGTTTAGCCAATGGCAGTGAGCGCGGCTCTTCGTCTTTGAGGCCCCGTTTTGAGGCCCCGAGGACGCACAGAAACACACCATGATGCAGGTGAAGTACGGACCAACGTTAGCCCATACGACGAATCAGAGCAGAGTGGCCTAGAACGAGAATGTGGTGAGAGCGACGCGCGTTTTTCCTCCTCCGCTAGAGCAGTTTCACGACAGAGTAAGTGCGGTGCTCAATTTCGTAACTTTTTAAGGGCACCCGAGTGAGTGCAGTTTCACCTCCTCAAGGATTATTACACCGTGCGGCTGGCACGCAGCGGACCCGGGTTCGAATTCTATTGTGTCCTTGGCGTTTTATTTACAGAGTTTTTTTCTTATTTCTTGCAATACTTGTTATGGACACCGGCGGTGGCGGACAACTACAGCACTACATGTCACCTATGCTCCGATTTCATAACAGCTTTTGCTGTAAAAATGCAAGATGCTCCATGTTTGGCACATGTAGAGTGGTCATGTGGTTCAAGTAAAAATGCACACTTGGTATCGTTTGAAAGAGGAAACAGAGGAGATTTATTTTTGAAAGATTAATTAAAGGTGAGAAACGCAAATTTATGTTGAAGGTTTGCACCGTCGTGTCTGGGTTTCGGGCCCATAAGTCCTCTTCACTGCGCCACCACACTTCCTTGTGGCAAAGGAAGTATGCGGCACCCACGTGGGTGGCAAGGTGCTACTGCGAGTTTTCACATTGCTGAAAACTAACAAACAGTGTATATGGCTTGCAGAAGGTTTTGGAAGGGCACTAAAGGCTGTACTGGTTAGTAGCCAGAGCTGAGCACTATTTCTCTGCCGCGTCACTACATTTGCACACACAACAAACACAGAAATTGGGTGGTGTGCCAAGTTTTCAATCCCTGCGGAGGTTGGAGTTATTACTTCCGCTGCCGACTTATAGTCTCCACCACTTGAAATGGCTTTGTTGCTGAGCAGGAAGCGACCCGGCATTAACGGTCCTCAGTTACCATAGCACGAAAAAGTAAAGCGTGCAGGTATCTTTGAGGTAGATTGTAGACTCAAATCCTGCAGAGGAATTAACTTTCTTTTTTTTCAACCCTTCTCTCTTGCGCCCAGAACACAAATATATGTTTGATATTTTTTTCTGACCAGGTAAAAAGCTCATGGGTTGTAAGGATAAGTCCCTTTTAGATATTTATCGCTTTTGGTTTTCGTTGTACAAGCTGACCGTGTAAAATATGCAACAATACTCACCTTATGTGCTTGCTCGCCGACATGATCACTTGAGCAAAGATACGAGTGTCACGCACTAGTGAAGCACTAGTCACATTCAAGTGAGCTGCCCATAAAAAAAACTATAAGTGGTGCCTGTTAGGCACATTATATTTTCAACGAATCATCTCCTTTTTTTTCCCTCAAACTTAGACAGTGGCACTGGGGAAAGCCAAAGCTCAAAACGAGAAAACTCACAGCAACACATGATCTTGCCACCCGCGTGGGCGCCACATACTTCCTTTGCCCCAAGGAAGTTTGGCGATGCAGTGAAAAGAACTTACAGGCCTGAAACCCAAGCACAGTGCCGCGAACGCTCAACATACGTCTCAAACAAAAATCACTCCGATTAAACTTTCAAAAATAAATCTCTCTGTTTACTCTTCCAAAAAAAACCAAGCATGCATTTTTACTTGAATTGCAGCCCCACTCTACATGTGCCTGAACGCGGGGCATCTCATGAATTTTTCAATGTTTGCGACCCTTCCACTTTGAAACTACTCGATCATCGACTCCAACACTTTTTTGACACGCTTATTGCCAACTACCCAACCATGTGATATAGTCCTAATGTGTCTGTGATAACTGTAGAATTCTCAGAAATACTCACATTGCGCGCAGAATTGCAGATCTGCTTCAGCACAAAGCCCATCGTGAGACATAGTAGTGGTCGTCAATGGGTCACATAGTGTCATCCCTTTTCAAGCAAATGGCAGGTATTCAAGGTGTTCCGTACTGTACTTTTCAGAGTATTTTCTCGCAACCTAGCTTTCACCCACTTTAGCAAAACTAAATCACTGTGATAGACAAAAAAAAATTTCGCCACTAAAATATTTCTCATGGGCAAGTAGTACGCTGATATAAACATACACAATTTTACACCATCCAACAGGAGAGGGTCGAGCGCAATGTTTGGCGTGAAATGATCCATGTTCAAAGTGCTCGAATATGAGCACCCCTTACCACACGACCAGTACGTACCCTTGAGGAAGAAGGTGTCATGGGCGTCTCTCGCTGGGTGTTGCTGTGGCTGGAAGAGGGCGTCAAAGTTCCAGAAAGCATTCTCTACATAGCGAGCTGTTGACATCTCCGTGAAGCCCATTTCCAAAAAGACCTGTCGCACCTCGGAGCGCACCTGCACAAGCAAGACCTTCAATTTAGGTGCACTGCAAGCAGCTCACAGAGTGGCTACACTCACAACTAATTTGCACTGTAACAGTACATACAGCAGAGCTTTGGTGTTACAATCACAGCTCGTAAGAATTTCGCGGTCGTATGAATTTTGCTGTGGTCCCGGCCGAGGCTTATTAGTCTGCAGTGTAATGAAGTACGGTTGTTACAAACCAATTTTCTCCCCACAACGTTTCATATGAACGTATGCAAGCGTGCAGCTATGAACAGAGCACTTTTAGAATTTTCTGGCGTTAATCTATCCCACGCTCATTGAATCCCTCTCGCCACAGCACTCAGGTGTCATACAAAAAAAGCGTACAATTATTCGGCTGAATCTACTAGCCGTTATGTGTCACAATGCACCTGGTTTATTAATTACACACACGAGCCGAATCTTCCAGAGTAGAAGTACGATCATTGACGTTTGAAGCCTTTTCTGGCAATCATTCACAGCCATTCATGATGTTGCTACGGCCTTGACAAACAATAAATGTAAATGTATGCGACCTTTTCTTTGTTGCACAGTAATTTTCCATGCTTTCTGGTGATATGAATTTCGAATGATATGAATATGTTTGGTGACCCTATGAGATTCGTATCACCAAGGTTTTACTGTAGCTAGGCGGGCTAGTTGGTACGTATTGCATAAAGTAGTATGAAACTTTGAGCGTGAATAAACACCGCAGAACAAAAAAAAGTAAACAGAACCTACATAAATACAAATATCATATCATGCATGTCACAAGTAGTTACAAGAAGGCTAGTGCAAATACTTGAGAATTTTTAATATTTGCAAGAATATTAACGTGTTTAAATTCACTTTGATACAAATTTAAATTGCTGGAAATTTCGACGTATTAAAGATGAACAAACAGGTGTAAAAATTAAGATAAATAAGATCTGAGCTAGTTGGTGCCAATTCATTCTAAAAGACAGGGCATAGAAACACGGACACAAGAAGTGTGTCCTGTCTTTTTGTGTCAGTGTCTGATTGCCATGTTTTTCAGAACGAGTAAATAAATATATTATACACACGTTACCTTCCTATGAAAATGGCTTCACTGCAATAAATAAGTGTGTCCTGTCTTTTTGTGTCAGTGTCTGATTGCCATGTTTTTCAGAACGAGTAAATAAATATATTATACACACGTTACCTTCCTATGAAAATGGCTTCACTGCAATAAAGGAGTGTTGTACCATGAATAAACTTTTCCAGAAAAAATACACACTGCCACGAAGTGCCACTTCAAGGCTAACTTAATTAAATAAACATACATGTTCACCCCCACACCAATTCACAATTGTTAAAGCTTAAAAGCTCGTTATACCGGCTTATACTATTATTTAGGCATAGTAAATTTAAATATGTCACATATTTTGCAGGATATCACTTACACACTACCAAAAATGAAATTCTGCAACTATCGCTTTCACTTCCTCTAGAAAAAAAAAGACATTTGCACATGCCTCGTCTCAATCTTAGAAAAATATTGTGCAGGTTACTTGGGTCATGACAAATATGCTCATTTTTTACAGCGAAAGGTGTTACGAGACGAGAACACGGGTCATGAGCGGCACCGCAGTTGTCGTAACCAGTTGTCGTAACCGCCGGTGTTCGTAACCAGTATCACAACAAATAAGAAAAAAATTCAGTACACAAAAAACACCAAGGACCCAATGGGATTCCAACACGGGTCCTATGTGTGCCAGCCCAGTATGCTACCACTGAGCCATGTCAGAGCTTGGAAATTGTTTCTAAACTTGCCTTAGGCAGGCTTGATGTCCGGAAAGGAATCGCATTAACATGAGTAATAAAGGGTTTTAATACATCAAAGGAACAACCAGGTGCCACACTATGCGGATTGCGCAACGAGTGGGTCGTCTAATGCTCCAACCCATTAGAAAACTTTTTCTTGATAACCTATTAACTGTGGCAGATGCCCACTTCACGCATAATTCCCCGTCGTCAGCCACTGCATATAAAAATTGCACGAAATTCCTAGCAAGCGCGTAGCGGATACCACGCTTCTCCGAAGAATTACTAAGAATAACATAGTGAATATTGGCCTGCTACACAAAAATTATGATTATTTAAGGTGTAGTGGGTACCCAGCAAGTGTGCTTGTAGCAGTTATCCAAAAAGCATTTAAAAAAGGCTCTTAAAGGCCACTCTTCCAACTTTTTCCGTGACTGTGCTGCGCTGACAGGCCTGGCATCTTTCTTTGTGTTATCTCATATATACTACTCGAATTCGATTCGAAATTATTCTACACAAAATCAATTTCACTTTGAACCTATAATTTACAATTTACACAAACATAGTAACAAGGCATGCACCTAAGGCATGTGTTTGGTGTCCGTTATTAAAATGTATTTCCTTGTCAGGCCGTGACAGAGATAGCTTACCCACATCGTTGGTGTTCTTTGTGACAAGGTATCTCACCAAGATTCGTAGAGTTGTCTGATGCGGGTGACGAAACAAAATTAGAGTACTTTCAAACAGAGGTTTGAAGTCAATCATTTCTATTACTGCATGACAAAGAATCCAATTTTATGAAAACACTGTCATGAATTTCGGCAGTCTAGAGACAGACAGGACTATAGTTATAACCTCGTTATAACGAAATTGGAGAGACACAGCAATTTGCTCGTTATAACCAATATTTCCTTATAGCCACTGGGGACATTTACTGCAAATATTGGTATACCCAAGACAAATAATGAACGAAATAGCATCGCACCGCATAGTGGTACGCAACAAAATAATCGCCTTCTGCAAATAAAAAGGAAATGTCACACACCTATTTTATTGCACTTCAAAATACACAGCTCGCACTTCAAATAGACATAGCTGCAGAGAAGTCCGTAATCGAACGTTGATGCATCTGCCTGATGGCTCGCTCAGCTGCGGTTGCAATATTCAAGGCATCTTCGCCACCCTCGTGAGCGCCGTAGTAGCGGCACAGTATGCCCACCATGTCTAATGCCTCTGACATTGCCGGCACGTTGGTCTACCACACGATAGTCTCCCGCTTGTCGACAGAGTCATCGCCGCTGGTTTCATCCAGATTATTAACAGCGCGCACGATGTCATCATCCGGGAACTGTTCCATTGCCACTACTTCAGAGTCCGCACTCGCATAGTGGCAAAATAATTTGCTGTCGGGCACGACACCAGTGTCGCGAAGTGCCATCCATGATGCTGCGACTTCGTCAGATCTGACGAAACGGTTCGGCGTAGCGGCCTCGTCTAACAATGGCTTATCCCAGGTGTCTAGTGCGGCGGCAAATGAGGCATGTCAAAAACAATTTGCAATCAAGCTCGCCGTCACACTCATTCATGCCGCTTGAAGCTTTCGAGTGCAGCGTACAAGTCAAATTTGGTGTTCCGCTTCAATCTCATGTTGAGCAGAAACCTGTCGATTACGCGCTTGCATTAACCTACCTTCAGCGACATTATCACGCCTTGGTCAAGCGACTGTATTTTTGCAGTGCAATTCGATGCTATGCAGCGTGGCAGCAATGTGGTGGACGGTACAGTTATCCAAAACAAAGCACACCTTGCGGTTCGGTTCGCCTTTGCCAACTTCTCGTCCCATTCACAAAGCCCCATTTAGTGAAGATCTCCCTGGTCATCCAGGCTTTGCGATTGGCCGTGTACTTGACTGGGTGCTGTTTCTTCCCCTTGAAGCGGTGGGGTGATGTACTTTTCCCAATTACGAAAATTGGCAGCTTCTCAGAACCAGTCACGTTGACACAAAGTAGTGCAGTGATCCGCAGCTTATTTTGTTTGCCGCCATGGCAAGGCTCACTTCTGAGGACTAAAGTCTTATGCAGTAATATCTTGAAAAAGACAGTGGTTTCGTCCGCCTTAAAGAAGTCTATTGCGCGGTATGCTTGTAGCAACTGCAGTATGTTATTTTTCGCCCACTTAGTAGCCTCTGCTTCATCAACAGATTGCGATTCATTGCAGACCACTTTCCTGGCAATGTCATGGCGTTCCGTGAAGCGTCGGAGCTAACCCGATCTTGCTACGATGTAGTCATAATGCATGATGCAGGCAAAGTCTCCTGCTTTTGTTTGTAACATGGCGCCGATCATTGGCAGATTTATGGCCTGCATGTTGAAAAAAAAACATTTAAAAATGACCCTTTCGGTACCCTTTCGGTCACTTCAAAGGCAGCAGTCCTTATCCTTTTAATATTTCCTTTCACGCCACGTGCAACAGTGTCGATGATGGACTTTTGCTTGCTAAGATTGTGGACAGTGTACTCGTCGATATGTCACTGTCTCTGGCCACCTGGCTTTTCTTCGTTCCCGATTCAAGGGCTTTTATCATGGTCACCTTTTGATCTAGCGTTATACGCTTTCACTTCCAGCCTGGCACATTCATGTTTCTGGAATCACAAGCGCAGCGCGATAAAAGATAAGGCAGGAGAGAGCACTAAAGAAAAACACACAAGCAAGAACAAGGCAGTTTACGTCGGCAAATGACGACACTTGCAGTGGTTGCAGACAGGTGCGCCGTGGCCGTGCTCACAGAAGAGAATGTGGGAGTGGGCTCACTGGCACAGAGAGAGAGCGAGTGAATAGAAGTGGAAAGGGCACTCCTTACTGCAGCCCTTTAGGAAGCACGACCCAGCACCATGAAGAAGGGAAGACAAAGAATATAAAGAAGACACAAAAAAAAACGAATAAGGGGAGACGTTCGCGGAGTAGTGAAGTCCTTGGCTGTCGGCGGCAGCCAAGCGGTGCACATGCGGCGCCCATGCGACACACTCTCCTCCAGAAACAGCATGCGTTTGGCACGCCTCAGCTTTGGTTTTGGTTGCGTTGCTGGCGGAGGCGCGGTGGAAGTTTTGAACCGCAACAGTTGTCGCATTGCGCGCCATCTCAAATTCGTGTTATGCGCTGTGATGACATTGGCTCAAAAAAATTTTTTTAACAGAATTGTTTTGTATATCCCTAGCCAGTAATATTTACTTCATTAAAACAACGTTTTAAGTACATTGGTTTCTATAGGCACTTTCAAGAAGAATTAAGATTTGCTCGTTATGCACACTATTTCATTAAAACCCATCTCTATATAACGAGGTTTAACTGTTGATATATATGTGGGGTTTGGCGTCCCAAAACCACCATATGATTATGAAAGACACCGTAGTGGAGGGCTCCGGAAATTTCGACCACCTGGGATTCTTTAACGAGCACCGCTTGCAAAGATAAAAAAAAAAGCTATTTATGAGCAAAGATTAATGGTAAGTCAAACTAATAAACTTATCCCGGAAGCACAGAAAACCTAAAATTTAGACATCCCCAAAGCACAAAAAACCTAAAATTTAGACATCCCCGAAGCACCGAAAACCTAAAATTTAGACATGTTAAGATAGCTAGTAGTCACGAAATAACCCCATGTCTTTGCTATCATGATACAATACTTGACAAACATAAAAAACTAAAAAAACTTAATATTCCAACTGTCCACAAGTGTTGCAGTGGCCGTTTCCCTGACATGGCGTTTGACATTAGTAACCACAGTGTGCATGCGGCGCAGATGTCTTCGTCCATGGCGATGATTCAGGTTCTTCATAGGACCAGCGCGACACTGGACATGGTCATCTGTGCACTGGGCAAATGACACAAGTAGGTGGTTGTCCGCATAGCTGTGGATGTAGACAGAAGTCGGCTGCGAGGTCTGGTTCAGGCTTGGGAAATGATGTAGCAGCTTATTACTCCAGGCCTTCCTTGCACATCTTCGGCTTTGCCAACATTTGGCCCAGGCTTCCACAATCGGTCTACACGTCGCCAGGCTGTTGCCATCTTATGTACGTTTATCTTTCAGTGTTCACAAACACAGGTGAAACTTCAGTAAATTTGGTCGAGCACCTAATATATAATGAACATTTTTACGAACACAAAGTCGCCTCAGTCTGACAACGCTGGTGCACTCACAAGCCAAGACATAACAAGCTACTTGCTTTGCGAGCACCTTTATTCAGGCCAACAATATTGTTTCGTGGTCAGCTGCACATAAGATGGAGCTATTATGGCTTTTTTTCAGCTTAGCATTGAAAACTGAACGATTTGTAGCAGAAAACATCAGCTTCACTTTAAGACGCACCTGATGTCAGATACGCAAAATGATGGTCACCAGTGTTGGGTAGAGTTTCTGACTGGCGACTTCAAGGGCTCATTTCCCAACTGAATATTTTTGACGATACAGTTTTAGTATATGTGCAGGCTTTCTAGTTCTATTTTTTGTTAATGAGAAGGCTTCTCCGAGCGGCACCCACCTGAAGGAGGGGATGCAGGTGCCCGCCCTCCGTTGGTTGGCCCAGGGCAGCAAAGTTGTATGCCTTGAAGGGTCGCTGCCGCCACTGACCACTGGCCAGCATCTCGGCAGTCAGGTCAGTCTCGGGCTTGCTCAACTGTGTGGCAAAGTTCTCACCCCGCTGAACCCGATAGCTTTTGACCACCCTGCAGGGTTTTGCTAGACATTGACTTTGGGCAGAACCAACAATGAACACAGCCTTGGACTACATCAGCAAAAGGGAGCTCATCACATCAGTCATGCCTCTTTTGGGCATGACTGATGAAAATTTTGGGTTCGAACCGAATTCAAATATTTCATGTGAGAACTGGATTGAATATTCTTCAAATGGTGCAAAGTCAAAACTACAGAAAAAAAGGTTGCATAAAATCCCTAAGCACATCCTTACGAGATAGGAATATGAAGATTTTTTTTAGGCTAGGTTGATGAAGTGCTGTAGAGATGCTGTTCCCTAGCTGTTTTATTACGAATGAGGCAATGCAGAGACAGAGTTATTTACATGATTAGGTTGTTTGCTCCACCTCTCCCTGCTTCAACTACTGTGGAGGCCCAACTTAATTAGTGGATAAGAGCATGTGTCCTTCTAATTTAGAGTTGCATTGTAG
The DNA here is from genome assembly GCA_013436015.1 of Rhipicephalus annulatus. Taxonomy (NCBI): domain Eukaryota; kingdom Metazoa; phylum Arthropoda; class Arachnida; order Ixodida; family Ixodidae; genus Rhipicephalus; species Rhipicephalus annulatus. The sequence continues at coordinate 191,050 of WOVY01011731.1, forward strand.
ACATCAACGTACAGAAACACCTGAAATATCAGTTGCTGAAAATCCAATATTTTTTTTTAATTTTTGGTCTGAAACAGACCCCACCTATACCCCATTAGTTAGAACTCTTTATGACTGTATCGGAGCCCTAAAAAGAGCTTTGTCCAGAGTGTAATGCGGTAAAGCGTATTAAAAATACAAATGGGCCACTGTACCGGCACGGCATCTCCATGGCGTTTTCTCAGGCCAATTCACTTGCTACTCCATTGCAGAGTGTGCAAAGTAGCTTTACCGCAATGCGACAATGTAATGGGATGAAGCATATAAAAAAAATCTGAAGGAATTATTGCTAATCGGACATCGACTGTATTTGTTTTCAGAAAGTTCAAACAGTCAGAGTTTCATTGCAAATGATATCAACAAGCAAACACTTATAGAAAAATATTCGGAAGTTCAAATATTTATACATCGCTACTTTAAACCCCTTTGAATTCGTGCATATGCATCTTCGTTAGAAATCTCAGTTGTTTTTACGTATGTCTTGTTGCATGCGTGCATGCAAGGTTTTTATTTATAGGCATTGTTACAAGAATAATAAAAGAAATTGTTTGTAAGCCCCAGTGCTTGCCTCTTCTATTCTTTATGGTCCCGCTTCGTTTGCGCTGAATTTTCATCTTAAAAAGCTTTACTTTAGTCTTGCCAGATGCTACCGAGCTAGCAAGCGATTAATCGTGACATAAGCTCAAAAGAATCAAAAATTTAATATTCCCATTGTTTAAAATATATTAAAATGTAATAAGAAATTCAACTCAAATATGAGGGGGATTAAATATGAGGGGGAAAAAAAACCCTTTCATTATTTTGTACCACAAAAATATAGGCAACTATGAACAAAAGCACATATTAGATAACAGAAAAGTTTTGAACACAAAAACAAGACATTTACTGGGACGAGATAGATGTAATAAATAAAGTGACATTTATTTAAGCTAAGCTTATAAGAGCCTTCGTTTATAGTCTGTTTTCAATTTTATGCGTATAATTCATAAAGGCTCTGCTTTGGCCAAAACAAGGTTATGGCCAATGCAGCATATACACCACATGTACTTGACAAGTAGTTTGGAGCCAGACAAGCGATTGGAAACGCTTCTCCTCGATGCCCACATTATCAAGAATTATGCCAAGCATATTTACACCAGACCATTTGGGTTTGCTCTGCTTTCTCGCGAGGACAAACACACATCCAACACCTGCCATGCGACAATATAGGAAGCTTAGGCATTGTGCTGCAATGTAATAGTGAAGCTCAAAAAGTACTAGCGACCTATGCTAGTACAAGTGGCCTGTTTCGAGTAGTCTAGAAGAGGTCGACTAACTCGGGTGATAGCAACTTTTAGAAAAACTACTACAATGAATGAACGTGAACTGATGAAATCCAATCTTGATATGCTCATGCTGTGCACTTAATCCCTTCCTCCCATATTCCCAAACTGCAGCCCGGAGCCGTACATTTCTTTGAATTCAAGGTTTCATTCATTGCGAAAATTATCAGTAAACTTAAGCACCATATTTTTGTCACAGGCATGTGCTTCGGTTCTGTAGCTTCCACAATGCTGCCAAGAAAATTTGCCGTTGATCTCTATGTGTGGCTCTAGGATACCACCTCTGAGAACCTAATGAAATTGGTCCTCATCTTGACACACTAATTTTTTGTAGATGTCAAAGGCCAGGGGAATTACCTCCCACCAATTTTTTACCACTGTTCCACAAGCACATCTAATTCTCTCATATGAGGAAAGGAATCGCCACAAAATAACCCATCATGAGCTACAGGCTGGAGAAAATCTGTACCTGTTACTAATACAGAGAATTTGTCATAGCACTCGTATCCATAAAATCCCGAACAAACGCCCCTCTCCTTTCCCACCATTTTCCTTCAGCCAACAAGGACAAGCATATTAAATGAATAATTGAATTCTAATACCATCTTTGTGCTTAATGAATTTACATCTGCAACTGAACAAGGATCTTTCCTTGACCATAAGGTCACTTGCTTGAGATGTTACAGTAACTGGTGCATGTGAGGTGAAACACAATGGCCCCTTGCAATACCAATGAAAATGGGGAAGAGCAAAGTGCTTGCTTTACTACTTCCAAGATTATTGCTGTAGTTTCTGGAACTTTTGCAGATATATTACAAAAATACTGTATTGCTCAAAAAAAATTTTCTACGCGACTTTTTTTTTTCTTCATACGCTGTGAAACCCTTAGGAAGGCTTAGAATGTGTTAACATGTAAGAAATGTAATAACTCTTCCTGCATACTTTCACAGGTACTTCATCGGTAAAAATAATTAAGCTTATGCAATCCACCTATTGTAAACAGGTTGGAACACCATTAAAAGTTACGTGAACGCTTCCGGGTGCACCAAAATTTTGACATGAATATATACTCGTACTTCGTTGCTTAATTAAGGTAGAATCTTTTAAATACCAAATGTAATAATTATTGATGGGGTTTAATGTTGAGACATGCTGTAGTGGAGGACTCTGGAAATTTTCACCACCTGGGGTTCTTTCAAGAGCAACTAAGTCTAATGCCTAGTTCACACTGAAACATCCGCTTTCTACAGCGACCGAAATTCCCCTGCCGCCGAAACGCAGCGTCGTTCGCACTGGACGCGCCCCGCGCCGCCGAATATGCCATCTGCTATGGGGCGAACGCAGGATGGATGCGCTGTCACCTGGTTGTTGTCGCGGCTCGCAAACGCTACTAGGCTGTCCAGTGGTGTATACTTCGACGATTCTCGTACGCAAGAAAGGACAGTACTGCTTACTTTGCTGGCAAGTGGCTGTTTTGTAATGCACGAAGAGCAGAAAAACCACCGACGCCAGCTGCATTGGTGGGTTCGTTTTGCTCTGCAAGACCGCAACAAGCTCGGTCACACCAACAGCAAGCTCGGTCACCTCTTTCACGAAATACGGAGGCGAAGTAGGCACAGAGTAGGTTAAACTCTCGTTGGTTTCAACATTCAGTTACGTGCACTGCGGCATAACAAGTGAGTAGGGCTTGGCCACCATTTTTCAAAATTCCTTGACTAGCGCTCCTATTGGTCCGCGGTGACCGATTCGGCGGCAGACGCCGCAAAAATCGGTCCGAGAGCGATCAGCGCGGAGAGGGCCCTTTCGGCGGATCTCGCCACTGCCGAACCGGATTCGGAGCACTTTTGGCAGCCGGAATGCTCAGTGTGAACGCGGCCTAACAAACCTCAAATATTTTTGTTTATAGAAAAAAATGCAGCCAGGATTCAGTCCCGCAACTTGCAGGTCAGCAGTATAACCACTAGATTACCGTGGCGGATACTACTAAATGGTGTGTGGATGTAGGAGAGAGGAGGTACCCATTAGTGTACAGCTGTACACATGCAGGTGAGAATTATTCACAACTATAAAGTATGCCGTACACTTGGCGCAGCAGCTTCCGCCGTTTCAGTTCTTGCCGCTGAGCATCGTCCAACAGGTGGGCGTGGCCACTGCGCACCTGGCACAGACTGGCCTGCACCAAATCCGGTGGAGGCTCGGTACAGGACAGCCGAACCGTACCGTGCTCCTTGTCCAGCAGCACCCAACCCAAGGCCAAGGCCTTGCTCAGACCCAGTTGGTCCCCTCGGCTCAGGGATGCTCGCGGGAGGCCCTCGGGCCCAAGCCGGCGCACCAGGCGACCCTCGGGGCTCCCCTGCTGGCACACCTCGCTTCCCTCAGCCGTCAGCTCCCAGTGCTCGCCACTTTGCTGCTCCACTTGCAGAACCTGAGACGTGTTTGTGATGCAGTTCGTTGCCACTGGATTTATTTTTAAGGGGGGAGATGACAGGGTAGAAGTAGAGGCTCTATTATGCCTTCACCTGTATTAGATGTGGACTGTAAAAGAATATTTCAGTGCAAAACAAGCCCCAGAAGCCGCCGGCTGCAGACTCTGCCCACCCCCAACGTCCGCCATTTTGCCAAGGCATATATGATGTAATGTGCTGCATGAAGTGAAGCTGTCGTCTCCTGGCAGTTTCAGCCGCTACAAATCGTTCAATTTCCCTGCCAAGCTGAAGAAAGCTAACATATTTTGATTTCACGCCCCATATGACCACGAAACAATATCGTTCACCGGATTGCACAGATTCACAAGGCAAGCGACTAGTTAATGCAAAAGGATTATGCCACATAACAATATTACAATCGAAAATTGTGTGTTATAGCCCTTTATTAAATCTAAGCACACAAATATCCGACGTGCACTCATGAGAAAGGACAAAATATTTTCTTTACATTCCACAAGGTAGTTCCCTTGCAAGATTTCTTCATAATATGACTGGTAACTTGAATATAAATGGTCTGCCATACCATCGTCCAGTTACAACTAGACAAACAAGACACAATAGACCTAATACATTGCAACCAGCCTTCGAAAAAAGTTCTTTTTCCCAGAATTATAGCAAACTGGAATAGACTTCGATATTCAGTAAATAAGTCACTAAATTACAGGCAGTTTTAGGAAGGGCATAATTTTTGGCTAGATTTGGTGCTTTTTTCCTGCTCTGCAACATTTATTGTACCCTCATTGTCATTGATTGCATGCATATTTGCACTTTATTTTTTTTATGTGATGTGTTTCATCACATGCTTGGGCCAAGTTGGCCTGCATAGCTTGGACATGGGAAGGTGCCTTGTGGTGCAGTAATTATTTGCACTAGCCGAACACCGCTGAGATTTATACGAACTAATCCATGGTAGCCTATAACTGAACAGTCACTCAGCCTCAATAATATTTTTCAAACACAGGAAGATACGACAACTTGCTTCGTACTAAAGGTTTTCCAAGGTTGCCTGTTACTGCTGCAGCCCAAAGAAGTAATGGGCACGAAAATAACACACTCGTGGACATAGGAAAGGACGGGCAATGGCTGCACGTAACAATCGACACATTATTCTTCGTCGCTGCGCGATCGCAGAAAGGTAAACCTACAAATGGCAAGGCTTGGCAATCCATTTGACACAATCGCATGTCAAGCTTTGCTCGATGGCACATGAAGAACACATCAAAGCACGCCGTCTCAGAGTTCACACGGATTCTTTACGAAAAGTAGTGGGACTGGGTAGATATCAGTACATTTACAGTGTATTAGTAGGAAATTTGTGATCCGTTGTAGCGTTCATAAATACAGCACAATTTTTTAGCCTACCGGTCCCCTGTCTCACTGCTGGAGCTAAATATCTGTTCGTCGGAACTTACATTTCCGAAGGCTTGGATGCTCTTGATAGTGCCGACTACTTTCTGGTGGTCCACGTCCATAACACGGGCCAGCTGCAGCGAGTCGCAAGCCCCGTGCTCGGCGACATACTGAAGAATACCTTCCACCAGGTCAACCATGCTTGTCGCAGGCGCTTTCGTTCGACGATTATGCAATCCAAGCACCTAACACGAACGGAGTGAGAAGCGTTTGCACTCGGCCACGCGACAGCATTCGGCACCCCTGCGTCCTCGTTGGCGAGCAGTCAGCAATCACGCACGAGCTGTAGCAATTTCACAAAACGCATGTGCAACCAACCAACCAATCACCGCGTATAATGACGGTGCGCTAGACAAACGCCTCCTCTAGGAAGATGCCTGCCGCGTGAGAAAAAAAAAAAAAAACATCTGCCACACTCTTTCTCTCCTTCATTTTAAAAATGTTCTCGGTCGCTAGCGTCACCTGTGGCGGACGGTTCAACAATGCAACACTTTGCATAGCCTCCAAAACAGTAGTGCACAGTTACAATTCTCGAACAACTCTCGACTGACGCGTCCCTATGGACCGCAGATGAAAAACGCTTAGCTGGTACAACGCCTCCTCTAGAAAGATGCCTGCCGCATAATAAAAAAAAAACAGCTGCCACACCCTTTTCTTCATTCATTTTGAAATTGTTCTCGGTTGCTAGCGTTACCTGTGGCGGACGGTGCAACAATGCAACACTTTGCATAGCCTCCGAAACAGTAGTGTTTGAATGCTCGCGCAAGCGGTCATTAGCACAACGGCCCGTTTGCCCTATATAACACCGACCACAGGAAAGAGGAATCTTGTAGACAACGCCATGACGACATTTCACAAACTTGTGCCTGTGCTTCTTAGTACATCCTTTTTTGTACGGTGCCTCACGATTAACATGCTGGCACAAGCTGCCTAGCTTATTTTGGGCAGAAAATAGCAGCTTAATGCCTGCCCTGGCGACAACTTTTTTTAGATTGTGCGCTACCTTGTGCACATAGGGGATAACTGCTACGCTTTTCAGCCGGCTTTTTTCGGACTGCACAGTGGCCAGGCGCTTGTCCTTACAGACTGCTACTAGGCTTTCAGCAATACTAGTCAAAAGCGTTGCAGGAAAACCTGCAAGCTTCAGGCGGTCAACTTGCGAAAAGAAACACTTTTCAACTTGGTGGTCACAGGACCTGTAGAGCGCCGCCTTCATGCAAGCTCTTGCGCAGGCTCACATGCCGCTGAGTAGTGCACAGTTACAATTCTCGAACAACTCTCGACTGACGCGTCCCTATGGACCGCAGATGAAAAACGCTTAGCTGGTACAACGCCTCCTCTAGGAAGATGCCTGCCGCATGATAAAAAAAAAAAAGCTGCCACACCCTTTTCTTCCTTCATTTTGAAATCGTTCTCGGTTGCTAGCGTTACCTGTGGCGGACGGTGCAACAATGCAACACTTTGCATAGCCTCCGAAACAGTAGTGCACAGTTACAATTCTCGAACAACTCTCGACTGACGCGTCCCTATGGACCGCAGATGAAAAACGCTTAGCTGGTACAACGCCTCCTCTAGGAAGATGCCTGCCGCATGATAAAAAAAAAAACAGCTGCCACACCCTTTTCTTCCTTCATTTTGAAATCGTTCTCGGTTGCTAGCGTTACCTGTGGCGGACGGTGCAACAATGCAACACTTTGCATAGCCTCCGAAACAGTAGTGCACAACGACGATAGTTATAGCGCGAGAACAAAACAACGACACAGAGACAAGAAGGATACGAAAGACACGAGCTTGTCTCTGTGTCGTCGTTTTGTTCTCGCGCTATAACTATCGTGAGGCCATACCAACTAGCCCAAGTTGCCACACTTCTAAGTAGTGCACAATTGCAGGTCTCGAACAACTCTCGACTGACGCGCTCCTGTGGGCCGCAGATGAAAAACGCTTAGTTGGTACCGCCCACGGACCACGGTGGTACCGCCCGTCGCCGTGAAGATGGATGGATGGATGGATGGATGGATATGACTTTACCCTTCAGATTGGGCGGTGGCTAGCGCCTCTAAGCCGTAATACCTAATGAACCAAAAACTATATTTATTTTTTTTTCCTTACAAAGTGAGTTAGAGGATTCGTACTTTGCAGTGAAGAGTTTAATTTTCACTCGTGCCTTGACTTTGGCCACCAATCAGATAACCTCCTTCTAGTTAAGTCTACCCGCTTAAAGTTTATTTTGCCCACCCGGTTTCTAAACTCCAGTGCTTTGAAAAACTCTGCGCCATCATCCTGAACTATAGGGTGAAGCCTTTTACAGAACATTATCAAGTGTTCGGCAGTTTCTTCTTCCTCTCCACACGCACTGCGTACTGTGTCTACCCCTTCATTTTTGGCCCGATATGTCTTGGTTCGCAGTACTCCCGTCCGGGCCTCAAACAGTAGAGAACTACCCCGAGTATTATCACAGATCCTTTCCTTGGCAATTTCCTGCTTGAAAGTTCGATAGATCTCTAGTGCGGACTTCTTAATCATGCCCATTCTCCACATGTCAGTCTCCGTTTCCTTCACTTTCTTCTTAACCGATAGTTGTTTTTGGCTTGGCCACCTGCTGTTTTCTAAGTATTTACCAGTCAACTTCCTGGTTCGCTTCCTCCATTTTGTATTGACATTCTTTATGTACAAGTAGCTGAAAACCTTCCTAGCCCAACGCTCTTCCCCCATTTCTCTCAATCGCTTCTCAAATTTCATCTTGCTGCTAGCTTCCCTGCCCTCAAATGATGTCCATCCCATATCACCTTGTACTCCCTGATTTGGTGTATTCTCGTGAGCTCCTAAAGCAAGCCTACCTATTCCACGTTGCTTAATTTCTAATCTTGCTTGAACTTCTGATCTCATGCACAAGACCGCATTGCCGAACGTCAGCCCAGGAACCATGACCCCTTTCCATATTCCTGTCACATCATACCTATTGTAATTCCACAGTGCCCTATTTTTCATCAATGCGGCATTTCTGTTACCTTTAGTCGTTACGTATATTTCGTGTTCCCTCAGGTACTCGGTCCCATTGCTTATACATACGCCCAGATATTTGTATTTATCTGTTATCTCTAGCGTGACCTCCTGTATTCTAAGCTCACTACCTTCGTTGTCATTGAAAATCATGACTGCTGATTTTTCCTTGCTGAATCTAAAATCTAACCTATCTCCCTCATTACCGCAAATGTCCATCAATCTCTGTGTCGGTCAAGATAGTGTCGGTCGCGAGCGCTACCGCGCGGAGCTTGTTTAAAACTTAAGGCAGGCCAACTCCGCTGGGAGCGCGAGCCATTTCTCAGGCATCTTTCTAGAGGAGGCCTTGGCTAGACCATCGCCTCCTATAGCCTTTCTGTGCCTGCCGGATTATCGGCGGTCACTTGGGAAGCGGCGGTCGTCGAAACTGCGATGGTGGCGCCGCTCCAGTAGGGGGTGTCTTCAAATAAATTTTTTACGTTTCAGAGCTTATATTCATCAAAAGTAACGTAAAAAAGCTTTAAAAAGGTGTAAACGTAATTATAATTAACCCTACGTAAGTGAAGGCGTCATTCAGCAAGCAGCTTTTTTAATACAAGGCATCCTCTGAAATTGTAGCAAACGCCAAAAATGCCAATTTCAAAGGCCAAGTACAAAGACCCTTATTTCCACGTAGGCAGCGCCGTCATAGATGACCGGCGTTTCGCCCTCATTCGGCAGGCACGGTAAATCTAGGAGGCGTTGGCTAGACCATAGCGCACAACACCATAGCCTCTTAGATTTCTATTGCCTGCCGGATGAGTGCAAAACACCCGTCATCTATGGCAGCGCTGCCTACGAAAGGATAAGAGTCTTTGTACTTAGCCTTTGAGATTGGCAATTTCAACGTTTGCTACCATTTTTAGAGGCTATGCTTTGTATTGAAAAAGTTGTCTGTTGAATGACGTCGTCACTTACGTAGAGTTATTTATAATTACGCTTACGTCTTTTAAAAAATGTTTACGTTATACGTTATTTTTGTTGCATTTAAGCTCCAAAAACGTTAAAACTTATTTAAAGACACCCTACTTAAGTAGCGCCACCACTACTGTTCCGACGACGGCCGCTTTTTATCTGACCGCCAATAATCCGGCAGGCAAAAGAAATCTAGGAGGCTATGGCTAGGCCATAGCCTCCTAGATTTCCTTTGCCTGCCGAATGAGCGCGAAACACCGGTCATTTATGGCAGCGCTGTTTATGTAGGGATAAGGGTCTTTGTACTTGGTCTTTGAAATCGGCATTTTTGGCGTTTGTTACTTATTTTAGAGGCTATGCCTTGTAATGAAAAAAGTTGCCCGTTGAATAACGGCATCACTTACGTGGAGTTGAATATAATTATGTTTAAACTTTTTTAAAAAATTTACGTTTTTTTTTGTTGCATATAAGTTCCAAAAATGTGAAGACTTATTTGAAAACATTCCTACTTAGGTGGCGCCACTACCATAGTTCTGCACGAAATTCGCGTAAATTCCCGCGGCGGCCTAAGGCGCAAAGGCTGGTGGGACGAAGAGGTACAAGGGGCCCTTATTGCAAGACGAACGGCGAATCGCCTACACAGAGCGGCTGTTAGGACATCACCCGGAGAGGAGTGCATGAGTACCTGGGAGGAATACCTCCGCCTGAAAAGAGAGATGCGGATCCTCGTACAAATCAAAATAGCTCAGTACAATAGCAAACAATTGCGAGCTATCACAGAGGCAGGGCGTAATGGTGCTAACAAATTTTGGAAATATGTGTCTTCGTTAGATCGCCAAACTCCGGCACCTGCAATTCGACACCACTCTAGCAACCTACCGGTCACCGACCTCGCAGCGCACCTCACGACCCACATGCAAGAGCTCTTCAATCCCACACATGACGAATCGACCTCAGCAGTAAACGGCGACCCGGATGAGCCTCACCAACCAAGTGAAGAGGACCATTGGCAGATAACGAGGATCACTCTTGAGCGTGCACTTCCGCGTATCAGTGCAAGCACTGCTACCGGACTGGACAGCATACCGGCGGGCCTTGTGAAATGCTTGGGGAAGTCTGCTCGAGAACACCTCGCGGGACTTTTCAATACCATCCTCAAGAACGGCCCAATCCCACCCGACTGGCAATGCGGCAGAGTAAGCCTCGTGTGCAAGAGAGGAGGCGACGCTGGACTGCTGGGCGACTATAGACCAATCACGGTGACGAGCGTCCTATATAGACTCTTCGCTCAAGTCTTGAAGGTGTGGATGAGCGGCTGGGCGGAGAAGAGGGGCATACTGTCGGAACTCCAGAATGGCTTCCGACGGAACCGACGCTTGGAAGACAATCTTTTCGTGCTCACCCAGACCATCGAGGTGGCACGGAGAGAAACCAGAGGTCTGCTTGGATGCTTTCTGGATGTCGCCAAGGCTTATGATAGTGTGCCACACGAGGAGTTTTTCTACCAGTTAGACCAACAACAAATGCCGAGCATGTGGACAGACTTTCTCCGGCGGCTCTATGCAGATAGCTCGGTGGTAGCAGGCTTCAGAGGCACCAGAACACAGCCTGTGAGAGTGACAAGAGGACTCAGGCAGGGCCGCCCTTTGTCTCCGCTGCTATACATGCTATATGTGGCGGGACTCGAGTAGGCACTTGTGGAATCGGAAGTTGGCTTCACGTTCCGCCTCATGATGGGTGGGGTGGCGCAGACATGGACGCTGCCCGGCTTGGTGTTCGCTGATGATCTAGTATTACTGGCTGAGCGCAGCAGTGACCTTCAGAGGTTGGTAACACTGGCGACCGACCACCTGAAGAGTCTGGACCTTCACTTCAATGGCAAAAAATCGGCCATAATGCAGTTTTCAGGCGTGGAGACCATTGATGTGCAGCTTCCCGACGGAGGAAGCATTCCGGTATCAAACCAGTACCGGTATCTCGGTGTTAACCTTTGCACCTCCGCAGATATCTATGACAAGCAAGAGGACCACGTTCGACAGGCTTCTGTGAGGGCCGCCAACGTGTTGCGACGGCGGAGTCTGTGGGGGTGCAACCGGTTTGTACTGGTGCGCGAACTGTGGAAGGCAGTACATGTGCCAGTGCTGACATTCGCCAACGCCGTCATCTACCTGTCTGCAGCAACACGCCAGTGGTTGGAAAGAGGTCAGCGTGAGGTCGGGCGACTGGCGCTGGCGTGTCATGGACGTGTAGCTGTCGAAGCTGTACAAGGCGACCTCGGATGGTCAAGTTACGAGGCACGCGAGGCAAGGAGCAAGGCGGCCTACGAAGGACGTCTTCGCCTCATGAACGACCAGCGATGGGCCCGTCGTGTATTTAGATACACAGCTATCAAGGGCATGAAAACACCATGGCGCAGGCGTCTCCACAATCTGTGCCGCAAGTACTCCCTTTTTACTGACCCTGTCCAGGTGGACAGTGAGAGGAAATGGGCAGTAGGAGAACGGAATAGAGTGCAGGAAGCTGAGACGTCGATGTGGCAGGCGGCTATGGAGAAAAAACTCAGCCTGGCCCTATACAGAGCTCACAAGACCACCATCTCCGCCGAAAGATTATACGACAATAATGTCGGCAGTGCGCTTCTGTTTGAGGCCCGTGCTGGAGCGCTCCGTACTCAGGTGTATCGCCGTCACTTCGACCCGTCGTTGGCCGACGGCACTGTGCAGTGCAGGACATGCGGGAAAGACGAGGAGAACATTGAACACCTGGTGCTTCACTGCGAACGCCTGTGTCCCCGTCAGACAGATGGCGCCACACTACCGGAGGCACTCGGCTTTTTGAAAGACTGCGGCGCACCGGGAGGCGACAGCCGCGATACCAACGTGCACCCCCTGGCAGCGACAGCAATAACCAAAGCAAGGCTTCTACAGTGGTGGTCAAGGAGACAGTGAACAGTTGTGATGTTCATGGACCTGGTGTGATTTTTCTTTCCTTTATTTATTTATTTGTTTCTCGTTCCGGCCAGGAGATTAAAAGGTACCCTCCCGGTATAAAAGGGAAGACCACAAAGGTCATCATCATGATGACGGCCGTTTCCCAAGTGATCACCGATAATCCGACAGGCAAAGGAAATTTAGGAAGCTATGCCATAGCCTCCTATATTTTTTTCTGCCTGCCGGATGAGCGCGAAACACCCGTCATCTATGGCAGCGTTACCTACGAAGGGTTAAGGGTCTTTGTACTTAGCCTTTGAGATGAGCAACTTTGACATTTGCTAATTTAAGAGGCTATGCCTCGTATTGAAGGGGTTGCCTGTTGAATGAGCGCAAAACGCCCGTCATTAATGACGACGGCACATACGTAGGGTTAAATGTAAATAACCATAGTTACGTTTACGCCTTTTAAAAACTTTTTACGTTATTTTTGTTGCATATAAGCTGCAGAAACATAAAACTTAATGGCAGAGACTGCTGCGCCGCGCGAGCCACCCCACACAGAAACGGCTGCTGCGCCGCATGAGAGTGACGTCATGCAATTGTCGGTTAGGCGCTTTGTTTGAATAGTCGGGAGTGTCTAGCGGTACGTCTAGACATAACGATAAAAGCCGTTAAAATTACGTCCAAACGAAAAAGTGAACAAAAACGTTAGTTGGGTTTAGCGGGACAACAATACAAAACCGGCTTGTTTGCCATCTCAAGCTGATCGGCAGCTGTGGGCGTAGTTGGTTAAAGCAACACATCATCTGGTGGGGTCGGTGGTTCAAGTCCCATTGCAGTTATCGATACTTTTTTTTTTTGTTCACGCATGTATTGTTTTAACATTTGCGCCTCCTCATCAGCCCGACTTGCTGCTGGTGGTGGTCCCGTCCACAGGCCCTTTAATATTGGATCTTCGATGACTCTTGCAGGATTGACTATATTTATTATGATAAAGTGTTTTGCGAATTTGTGCTCTTAATCGGCGAGACGCAAAAAGACACAAAAAACTCGACCTTCCGAGTTTTTTTGGACTAGTACCAACTAGCCCAAGCTGCCACGCTTGTACAGCGTCACTGTGTCCTTGAAAAGGGGCGCACAATTGCACTCAGTGCAGTGCTGAGCAAGAAAACCATCTTTCCCGTTTCTAACATTGTTAGCGTGTTCTCTCAGCCGATAGTTCAGACACCTTCAGGTCGTTCCGACATAACAAGCACCGCATGAAAGGGGGGTCCTATAGACAACTACCCGGAAGCAGGCCGCATGCCTGTTTCTATGTTGAACTCTGCATTCCGTTGATGACTGCGTTTTCAGGGGGGTTTGTAGATTTGGTGAGGCTGATTAATTTGAACGGTGCCGAGAACAGGACACGAACTCCAACACGTTTTCCGATTTTCTTGAGCCTGTGTGATATCTGGTGTTTGTATTGAATCACGGCTATCCTTTCACGTTCTGTATCCGTGTTGCTCGGATTCTGTCGCTGCCTCTGCTCTGCCTTATTAGTCCGCAGCATAGTCTCAGCAACGGAAGCGATAAACGCCTCGGGGAAACCCGAAGCCTTAAGCCGGGAAACTTGAGCTTTGAAGCTCGCAGAGATATTGTGGGCGCACGACCTATTTAAGGCGTTCTCAAGACAGGTTCGTGCTATGCCTCACTTAATTAACTTCCTGTCTTGTCTCTGTGTCGTCGTTTTGTTCTCGCGCTATAACTATCGTCATCGTTTGCTGGGGAGCGCGGCCGGAGGGAAACGTACCGCCTGCCCGCCATCTCGGAGGTCATGTTTGGCGTCATGTTCGGTGCCACCTCAACAGGGCTGCCAGAACGAGGCCCTAAGGAAAATGTAAATTTATATAATATAAGGAATCGTTTCCTTTGTTAGCTAAGAATTGTAGTTCAGCCGCTATATCGCAATAAGAAAACGTACTATGTGCCGCCGAACAGGCAAAAAAAAGTGTTCTACGCAGCGCGAAGACGAGCAAGGGGTAAAGCTTTGCTCGCCGCCTCAGCCCGCTTAGACAAGTAACGAGTCTGCTTGGTAGATGCCGTTTCGTACGCCTAAAAAGAAGCGTTCTCGTCAGTGGTTGTAGGCTGTGATTCCGAAGTAATCAGCTGCGCTACCATCCACACTCTAGCTCCAGCGTTGTCATTGCTCTTGCATTGACGGACGGTGTACATGACACAATTTATTCAGATTCCAGGGCTGCTATCAAGAAGGAAAATAGGAAAAAAAAAGAACGGCAGGGAGGTAACCAGTCTATAGGCAGCCGGTTTGCTACCCTGCGCATGGGAGAAAGATGGGGGTGATTAAAAATGAAGAGGGGAGAGGGAAGAGAGATAAACACAGCACATTGAGCAACACACGCGCACGCACTCATTCATATAGTCCCCTCTTGTCTTTCGTGGTGTGTGACATGGCTGTTACAGCCGCTTATGCAAGTCAAATGGGTTTGGTGGCTACCCAGGCCCTATACATACAGATCCCTAAAAAAAGCTTAAGACCTCAAAAATCACTCATTTGTTTGGTTTCCTGCACACCTTGGACCGATTGAGGGTGCTTCGATCAATCCGAACGAGGGGGCGCATTCGGTTGCACGTGGTTTTACTAACCGTGTGCCGGGTAACGCGTCATCTCCTGGGCGATCCGAGCTAGAGTTACTGTAAATGCTACCTTTGGGTAGCGTTTACATTTATATGCTACCTAAAGGTAGCATATACAGTAACTCTAATCCGAGCCTCTCTGCACGCACAAAGAGATGTGTTAGCACCATTATCTATCAAGAAGAGTGCTGCCCCTGCCACACTCCTCGCTGCGCAGGGCCCAGGCTGTTACCCTCAGACTGCTCCAAACAAGAACCTATACCCGAGCCCTGTGGCATTGCCCACAATATACCCCGAACGCTTCTAAAGCCCGGCGGCGGTTATGCGGACTTCGAGCATGTCCTATGGTGCTGCGCCTTTGCCGGTCCCCCTTTCCAGCAAGAGGAAATGAGCAAGCTGATTAAGGCCCAGGACCTCGCGAGGGCGGTCAGGTTTAACCTGACCGTCCCCGAGTGGGCCTAGCCAGGTGACGCTTAGTAAACACGTCTATTGCGGACCTAATAAAGTTATTTCACTCACTCACTCGCCGTAATGGCAACAGGTGGTGCTCACTGAAGCTCCCACGTTTAAATGTGCATATATATCCTATAAAGTGGGCGGGGAGATTACCGCCACCGTATCTCAGTGCACGGGACGTGTTATTCGAAGATCGCAGATTCGAATCCTGCCGGTGGCACGTTATCCACGTTTCTTTCTTTCTTTACATTTACAATACAACTTTTTTATTGACATCGCCTAGCTATACGATAGCTCACGTTTCGGCCGACTGTACATTTGCGGCAAGGTAACACTATTTGTTTAATCCCCGCTATAACTTACGCTAACGCTAACCTATACCAACGCTCCACATTCAGTTGTTTACAAAAGCCCCCTTGCCTTTGAGCATGCACGCCCACGACAAAAGCCTTCGTCTTGTAAACGCTGCATTGCGCCACCCTTGACGCACGCAATAACACTGACCCACAAAAGCGAAGCGGGATCCGAGCCAGATTCCTCGGGGGTCGAGCACCGTGGCTCCGATGAGCAAGGGCGCGCGTCCTGAAATAGGCACCGCGCGCGCGTCAGTCGTAGTAGCGACACACGCGCCCGATCACCATGGGGTTGTATGCAGGTAAGCGATTCTACTGCATGTATGCACACAAGAACCAGCCGTGAGTACATCAAATGGAATCGTGATTCTTGCACGCACTAAAGCTCGTCTGCGCCGCTACATATCATACCCTTTGACTACGAGCGTTCTCTCAAGTACGACAATTTCTGCTGATCGCAATTTAAGTGCGGAGCACGCAAATTGCGATCTTGAATTGCGAGAGGGGCGGGTTGTCGTAAGTCACTGGTCGTATATGCTGTCGTCGTCATTTGGCGTAGTAAAGGCAAAACCTCACATAGCATAACAAGGTGTAGCACGCGCGCGCCAAGGAGTGTGTTCTTCCTCTTAATTTGTTTTCAGGGCGTCTTCATAATAAGTAAGCGAGCGCTCGCGTCACCTTCCTCTTTCTCTTTGTTAATCGAAACTTCAAGTGCAGCGCATTTTATATATAACAACGAATAAAAATAGAAAAAAATGAAGCGCGAAATTTAGAAAGAGAAAAAAATGGGAAGAAAAATGGACATAGAGAAAGTGATAAAGAGAGAAAAAGTTAAGCGAAAAATAAAAGAAGAGGATCTAAACAGAAGACCAAAAAGAAACACTGCACTTCCTTGAGGCTCAATTAGATTAGATTTGTAGGGTTTAACGTCCCAAAACCACTATATGATTACGATAGACGCCGTTGATGGCTCCGGAAATTTCGACCAGCTGGGGTTTTTTAACGTGCACCCAAATCTGTGTACACGGGCCTACAACATTTCCGCCTCCATCGGAAATGCAGCCGCCGGAGCCAGGATTTGAACCCGCGACCTGCGGGTCAGCAGCCGAGTACCTTAGCCACTAGACCACCGCGGCGGGGCCCTTGAGGCTCAATTGCGAAGCTGCTTCATTTTTTTTAATTGAAGCCACCCTAAACATAACAAAAGGATATTCAACGCGCAAAATACCAAATGGCGTCCCCTCTCATATATTAACATATAACAGTTAGCTTGCATCAGCGCGACAAAGGCGAAACAACGCGTAGCAGTTGCGACTTGCACCAGTTGGGTCCAACAACGCGCGTGCATCATACGCGCGACGACTGCAGCTTTATTTAGCTGACTGAAGCTCGGCACTTTCACTCGACACCATTATATAGTTATGACACGGCGGATTAACGTATGAAAACATTGCACGAAACAATTAACGTCTCTTTTTGCACGTGAAAACGAATCTTGAGAATGCGAGATTGAAGGACAGGCGGTGTTGATATTGCTACTTCTAGTTTGCTGAAATATACATAGTTTTCATTGACGTCACCGTGGTCGCCATCTTTGAGAACTATCTGGTTGAGATGCTGCGTAAACTTTCACTCGAACGCGTGAAACAAGAAACGCGACG
Source organism: Rhipicephalus annulatus (assembly GCA_013436015.1). Classification (NCBI taxonomy): domain Eukaryota; kingdom Metazoa; phylum Arthropoda; class Arachnida; order Ixodida; family Ixodidae; genus Rhipicephalus; species Rhipicephalus annulatus. The sequence goes on from WOVY01011731.1 coordinate 208,301, forward strand.
TCAGATTAGTGCCGGTGCCCTCTCGCATTCCTTCCTTTGTGTTCCCCCTAGGCGCCCCTGGCGTACAGAAGCGGGGAGAGCACAAAGAACGAGGGGACCGAACGACTGTTGTAACTGTTGTGTCCTCCAGCTCCGCAGACACGCTCTGTGATAATCATGGTGGCCGCCATGTTGCAGTACTTAGTGCAAAGAACCTGTCTGTAACGTCTCATAAAAACTGTGTAGTTTTCACATGGCTGCATAACTACATGAGATGTCACGGTGGCTGCCATGTTGAGGTACTTAGCGCAGATAACCCATTCTGTAACTTTATCTGAAAACTATGTAGTTTTCCTTAGCCCGAAATAGCCCTACCACGTTTCTGGACCGCTATTTTAAGAATCAACGACGATTTATTATTTTTCTCCAGTATTCGCCGCAATGAAACTGCCCCCCTTGACATCGAGAACGAGATTGTTCTTTTCAAAGCAGCAGAATAAGAATACACTGAATGGGGGAAGTGATTCTTAAATGAGTGAGAAGATAAAAGTAAGCCCCGTAACTGTCTCTCAGGGGGAGGACACCTCAACAGTAGCTCACGAGGGATGGGGGTAAGGAAGGATTAAAACGATAGGGAGGATTAAAAGGTATAAAGATAGAGAGAGGTGCAGGGACAGAGAGACTCGCATAGTAAGGAGAAGATAGGAGAGATGAACACGGTCGCAGGAGTCCGAGGACGGGGCACCACTCAGCGAGAGCTTTTGTCGGCGTCAGGAGCTGACGTAGGGCGAGTCAGTCGGCCAGAGCTGTGCTGTCGTCGGAGATCGCGAGGGCACAACCAGTCGGCACGAAATCCAGCGAGCGAGTCTTACACTGAATGGGGGGAAGTGATTCTTAAATGAAAAGAGAGCCCTGTAACTGTCTCTCAGGGGGAGGACACCTCAACAGTAGCTCACTAGGGATGGGGGTAAGGAGGGATTAAAAAGTATAAAGGTAGAGAGAGCGGAAGGAGAGAGTGACGTGCAGGGACAGCCACACACAGAAGTAATTTAAGGAGAAGATAGGAAAGATAGACACGGTCGCACGATTCCGAGGACAGGGCACAACTCAGCGAGAGCTCTTGTCGACGTCAGGAGATGGCGTAGGGCGAGCCAGCCGGCCAGAGGAGATCGCGTGGGCACAACTGGTCGGCACGAAATCCACAGAGCAAGTCCCGCATATCCACAGAGCATATCCACAGAGCATATCCCGCATAAACGAGCAGCCTTGCTCGGCTTACGTGCATCAAACGTGGCACTTGCGTTACGTTAATTCAAGGCATATTAACCAATACTTATCGGGCCAAACACGAAGGGGTGTACATGGTATGCAGTGCGTGTGGACAGGAGGAGGAAACTGCTGAACACTTGATAATGTTCTGTAAAGCGCTCCATCCTATAGTTCACGATGATGGTGCAGAGTTTCACAGCACTGGGGTTTAGAACAGGGAGGAGAAAATAGACTTTAAGAGGGTAGAATTAACTAGAAGGGGGTTATCTAATTGGTGGCTACAACCAAAACACGAGTGAAAATTAAGCTCTTCACTGCAAAGTGCGAGGAGTTAACTTTAACATTAAAAAAAGATAAATTTAGTTTTTGTTCACTAAGTATTACGGCTAGGTGTCCTTAGCCGCCGCCCGATCTAAAGGGTACAGCCATATGAGTCCATTCATCTATCGACATAAAGTCCCTAGATGAAACTTTTCATCTTTCATCTAGGGAACCTAGGCGTATCGGGTGTCCAGAGCGCGATCCTCCACAGGGACTGGAAGTAGGAGAGTGGGTTGCCCATGCAGTCGCCGATGGCCGAAAACCTTGGGTGCAAACAGGGGAGTGAAGTGTGGCTGTGGTTTCAGGCTTTTAGCTAGCAGCAGTGATAATATAGGAGATGTAGGGCAGAAAAAAAAAAGCGGCGCCAATGGTGAGGAAGAAAAGATAGAGGGTAAACCATGCAAACAAGAACTAGAAGCGGCATGTCCACCAGAGATACTTCGACGAGCCAAGCGACAGGCATTCTAGGAATTTTTGAAGAAAATTTGGTGTGCAGTGCATGTGGCGTCCTCAAGTTCCTAATGAAGAAACTATGCACACAGCTCGGAAAAATTATTCTAATAACACTCGTAGTTGGGCTAGTTGCTGCATTGCTTCAGATGAAAAATTCCAGCCAATAAAATAATGAACACAGGAAACGAAAAAGGAGACAGGAAAGCGGCTAGACTACAAACTGCTTATTCACAAACGCGTGGCTCAAGTATATGTACTCATGCTGTCACATGGTCAAGCTAAAGCTTTTAACAAAAACACTTTACAAAAATTGTAAAATAAAATAAACACACAATCTTTCAATGCAATCTTTGCCATAATAATCACTCAGAAATTACAAAAAAGATTCCGGGAAGGTTTTTACTTCCTGCGCAATGCCACGGAGCTATCCCTGCAGCATGCTCCACCAATCTTTGCAATGTGAAAAGCTTCTAGTATTTCACGTGCCAATTTTTCATGGCTTCTGCCCAAAATCCTGATTTTGTTCAGCACTGGCTTACATTTACACGGTTTACAATGAAGAGCTAAATTGGAGCCCGTTCCTTTCTCTAACGATTTAAAATGTTCCCACGCCCTAAAATTCACACAACCCTATGTATAACATCCCGCAAGTCAATGGAATTGCATACATTACGCTAACAACACATTTCACAAAAATCTGCTCATGCCTCGCTTCACACTCAGACTTCTTTTTTTTTTTTCCGATGCGTGCAAATAAACCACCCAGTGCATGTAGGGTGCATGTAGGGCACCACCTGTGGTTTCGTTTGCTCTAGACCGGTCTGTGTGTGTTTCTTTTTTTCTTTAGTTTTTTGTAGCAAAGGTTCAAATACAGTCAACAAAACGGATCTTGGAAAGACAGCGTTATTTAGTCTATCGATCTGCACGATGAAGCCCATCTCAAGCATGTGTTCACAGGACTTTTTCGGGGCAGATTCAAGGCAAAGAGAACAGATGCTCCTCTTAACAGTTTTATAGTGTGTCCAGCCATACGGTAACAACTCTTTCTTTGCTCTTGGCAAATACATCCAACAAACGTGTCCTTCACAATACATAATGTTTATGTCTAAATATTGCAGACTATTGTTCACCGGCACCTCATGTATAAAACTCAGGCCCTTCCCTAGATTTTTAAAGCAGCACAGTACGCTTTGCACTGTGTCGTCGCAGGCCACGTTAAAATCAGTAGCTAAAATTAGCAAAAGTCATTCACGTATAAAAAGTAGCAGGACAGTGCCTTTGTAAAACGTGAATTCTAACTCCCGGTCAATAAAAGATAAAAAGATGTTACACAGCACAGAGGCAACACAGGATTCTATGCATATCCCTTTTTTTTTGAACATACAAGCCTGTGTCAAAGGAAACAACCATTGATGGAAGATAAAACTCAAGGAGCGACATACACTTTTCCACACTAATGCCCACAAAGTTTTTAAATGTAATAGTTCCATTATACTTAATGCAATCTCGGACAGACTTAAACAGCTCTGTATGCAGTATGGAATAGAATAAATTTTCGACATCAACAGAAAAAAATTTCATTTCATTTATTGCATCCTTGAAGGACCGAGGGCATTACATATAAAACCTATTTCCTGCTGATGTTTTAGAAAAGCAATGATCTGTGTCAAACTTTTTAAAGAATGGGTCATGACTCAAGCCCTCACAAGAGGTCATGTAAAAATGAGCTAACTTCCTGTAACCAAGTGCCGCGTTCACTGACAATACATCTGAATGGCATGTGCAGCTTGTGTATCTTCACTGCAAAGAACACGTTCAGAGTTGCTTTATTGCATTTACTAATGGCACTCGCTAACCTAGGAAGCTGCATCTCATAGCACATAGCTATCGCCTTTGTTTTCCCTCTGCAAGTTTTGCTGCTCACCAGTACAAAGTTCTTTGATAATGCTTCAGTAGCCTTTTTACCGTACGTTGACGCAGACATCACCACAAATCCGCCTTCTTTATCTCCTTGTAGTAATCGTAGGTCGTTCCTTTCAAAATAGGAGACGCATGCTGTGTGCTGTCCTTTGGTAGAAAGTCTCTTTTCCGCGCAGTTTTCATGATGCTGTCCCCACCATTTAACAGGCACCGCTCACTGTCATCTCCAGCTTTATAAGCCAACTTCCTGTTTAACGTGAGTAGATCGAGTGCCTGGATCGTAGGCGGCACACTGTACTTCGGTCCTTTCCGCAAAATGGCAGCTACACCCTCAGGAACAGACGTGTCATCCAGGAGAACCAGACAGCAGGGTTTTGTGCGCGCCTTTCCAGCCTTCTTCAGCGAGAACTGAAGGACTCATTGCCACAGGAACTCGGCATTCTGCATTGCGCTTCACCTGAAAGCCTTCATTTTTTCTTCAGCAATCCACCCTGCGTCACGAGCACAGCACAGCACCCAAATCCAATTGTACAGTAGTCTAATTTGCCTCCAAATTTCTGACTTCATGATCCAGCAGATACGCTTGACGTGTCCACTAGACGGTGTAGCTTTTCCGAAAAAAGCCGCAATTTCTGGCGGCACCAGACCGTTTCGTAGGTAGTAGAAATGACGCTTTGCACAACATGTTGCCGTGGCAATTTGACCGATGAGGACGTGTACTTGAGCCCTCTGATGATAGGAACATAAAACAGGCTTCACTTTAGCCTTTCATTGTTAACAGTGTAAATGTAAGCCAGTGCTGAACAAAATCAGGATTTTGGGCAGGAACCATGAAAAACTGGCACGTGAAATACTAGAAGCGTCTTATATTGCAAAAAATGATGAAGCATGCTGCAGTGATAGCTCCGTGGCACAGCGCAGGAAGGAAAAAACTTTCCTGGAATCTTTTTTGTAACTTTTTGAGTGATTCGTATGGCAAAGATTGCATTGAGTGATTGAGCGTTAGCTTATTGTATGTTACAATTTTTGTTAAATGTTTTCGTTAAAGGGCGCCTAAACCCCCTCTGATATTTTCCCAAACATTTTAAGTAAACAAGCGCATCGTGTGCAGAATGCTGTCGCGATCAACGATGCCACACGCCGTAACGCTACAGGTAACAGGTGTGCCACAATTTCGAAAAACGATAGCTTCTCCTTTCCGGTCCCCGCCATTCCCGCCAATGACATGTGTGACATCACCAGTGAAACTTGATGACGTTACCACTTTCTATGCTTGCAATTGGCTGAACGACAACCGACAACTTCCGGTCACTCTGCAAACAGCTGTTCGCGCGCACCTTGCTATTCTTGGTCGTGTTGCCGCTTGCGAATCGACATCTGCGGCCCGTAACGCAACACAGGGTACATACCGGCACGATTAATAGGGACGCGGGCTGGCACGACAGTAACAGTGGTTAGTCAACGATCAGTGCACCCAGATGACGTACACAACACAGTTGATGGCGAGCTGGGTCGTCGGAGTGGCGGATCGCGGCAACTGGAAGTACACACTGTCTCAAACAGAGCATCAGCGGTGACGTATGCCACGCGAGATGAGGAGGGGCACTCAGCTGACTCAGCGAGGAGGGGCCATGCGGTTTTGGAAAAGGGTAGCGTAGGAAAGAAGCGATCGTCGCGTTTCAATCATCAAATGCGTGTAACTCCACTATTATGGCACCGTTTCAAAAAATTCTCACGATTATGTGTTCGTTGTAAACTCATGCACAACTTCCTCACTTCAACTAAATTTTGACCACTGGGTGGTTTAGGGGCCGTTTAAGAGCTTTAGCTTGACCATGTGACCGCATGAGTATATATACCTGAGCCACACATACGTGAATAAACAATTGGTAGTCTAGCCGCTTTCCTGTCTCCTTCTTCATTTCCTGTGTTCATTATTTTATTGGCTGGAATTTTTCATCTGTCGCAAAACTATATGTGATGCAAGCAGGTTGGTCCTCTAAAGACTCTGCTGACAGCAAGGAAAAAAGTACAGTGTACAAGAATGTCGCACATCTCGCACTTAGTTGCGAGATGTGCGATGCGATGTGCATGCGAGTGTATCTGCATACTTGATTTTTTTCCCTTAAATACAAGTGCACACATCTTATATACACTATATAACGTTAGCAGTGTACCGTTGCTGTTTCAGCAGCACCACCTGGCAAACCTTTCGATATAGTATGCAACAGCATCTTTCACTCAATATAATGGTGGAAACTTGAAATTACGTGTAGCAAACCAACGGAGCGAAATGCTACACATCTTAGAAACTTTTCGTTTTCAGTGCATGCTAATGCACTACAGGTGGTCTAACTAAGCCGAAGCCCTGAATGATCTTACATAACCGCATGACAGCATGCCTACAGAGTCTCGCAAAAAGAACAAGACGTTATACGCCAACAGGTCCAGCAGATGCTCAAGGACGATGTCATCCAGCCATTGACCAGTCCCTGGGCGTCCCCTGTTGTGTTAGTAAAGAAAAAAGATGGTACTCTCCGATTTTGCGTCGACTACCGAAAGTTGAATAAGATCACGAAGAAAGACGTGTATCCTTTACCACGAATTGACGACTCGCTGGACCGCATTCGCAATGCTCGTTACTTTTCTTCCATGGATCTACGCAGCGGCTATTGGCAAATATCTGTTGATGAGCGCGACCGCGAAAAGACCGCCTTCATTACTCCTGACGGACTCTACGAGTTCAAGGTCCTTCCATTCGGCTTGTGCTCGGCACCAGCTACTTTTCAAAGAATGATGGACACGGTTCTTTCTGGGCTAAAATGGCAATCGTGTCTTGTCTACCTTGACGATGTGGTCGTCTTCTCGGACACGTTTGAGCAGCACGTCCAGCGCTTACAGGCAGTTCTTCAGGCGATTCGAACAGCTGGACTTTCTCTCAAACCTGAGAAATGCCACTTTGCATTCGAGGAACTGAAATTTCTTGGTCACGTCGTCAGCCACGCCGGTATACACCCAGACCCTGAGAAAACGAAAGCTGTTGCCGCATTTCCTGTCCCAACGAACAAGCGCGACCTCCGCCGATTTCTGGGACTCTGCGCATATTACAGACGCTTCGTCAAAGGCTTTTCTAAAATCGCTGAACCGCTAAATGAACTTACGAAAGACGGCGTACCATTTGTTTGGGGCCATGATCAGCATCACACCTTTGACACGCTACGAAACCATCTCCAAGCCCCACCTGTACTCGGTTACTTTGACGACAACGCTGCCACAGAGCTGCACACAGATGCCAGCAACGTCGGACTTGGAGCTGTACTGGTTCAATGGCAAAATGGCATAGAGCGCGTGATTGCCTATGCAAGTCGAACACTATCATCTGCAGAGAAAAACTACTCTGCAACAGAAAAAGAATGCTTAGCCGTTGTTTGGGCTATAACAAAGTTTCGCCCTTATTTGTACGGTCGACCATTCAGGGTAGTTAGCGACCACCATTCTTTATGCTGGCTCGCCAACCTCAAAGACCCTTCCGGTCGTCTAGCACGCTGGAGCCTTCGGCTGCAAGAATTTGACGTTACAGTCATTCACAAATCAGGACGCAAACACACTGATGCGGACTGTCTCTCACGTGCACCAATTGGAAGTACGAACGCGGACGTTGAAGAGGACAATACATTCCTTTCCTCTGTGTCAGCAACCGACTTGGCTCAACAACAACGCGACAACATGGAGCTAAGCCCGCTGAGTGACTACCTCGAAGGCCAAAAACGCAGCCTTCCTCGAAACTTCGCACGTTCGCTGGCCTCGTTCTGCATCAGGGATGGAGTCCTCTATAAGAAAAATTTCGACCATACCCAGGCTACTTACTTACTGGTTGCGCCGACCTCGCTTCGGGACGATATTTTACATGCTTGTCACGACGAACCATCATCCGGACACCTTGGCTACACGCGCACATTGGAAAGAATTCGCCGCTCATACTACTGGCCCCGCCTCGCGAAGACAGTCAAGCAGTACGTCCGCACATGCCGCGACTGCCAACGCCGTAAGACTCCACCTGTCCGACCAGCAGGACTACTACAGCCCATCGCCACGCCGAAGACACCATTCCATCAAATTGGCATTGACTTGCTCAGCTCATTTCCCACCTCTTCGTCTGGAAACCGGTGGATTGTGGTTGCCACCGATTATTTAACGCGTTACAGCGAAACAAAGGCCCTGCCCAAAGCTACCGCAGCGGAAATCGCACAGTTTTTTGTCACCAGCATTGTACTTCGTCACGGAGCGCCAGCTGTGATAATTACTGATCATGGTACAGCTTTCAGCGCAGAGATGCTTCAAGAAGTGCTGAGACTAAGTGGTACAGAACATCGGAAAACCACGGGTTATCACCCCCAAACAAATGGACTCACTGAACGGTTGAACAAGACAATTGCAGATATGCTGTCTATGTATGTGGCCGTTGATCACAAGAACTGGGATGATATACTCCCTTACGTAACTTTTGCTTACAATACAGCAGTCCAAGAGAGTACAGGTTTCACCCCATTTCGCTTAATTCATGGTCGAGAGGTCACCACAATGCTCGACGCAATGCTCCTTCCCAACAACTTGAGCATGTTCAACACGGATGCTGCATTGTTCGCTCAACGCGCCGAGGAGGCCTGTCAACTCGCCCGATGCCGTATTCAGGCTCGCCAAGCTGCCGACGCACACCGCTACAACCTTAAACACCGAGAGGTTACCTTCCAACCAGGCGATGAAGTTTGGGTGTGGACTCCCATCCGACAGCGTGGTCACTCTGAGAAGTTGCTTCGGCGCTACTTCGGCCCTTACAAAGTTCTGCGCCGACTCAGTGACGTTACGTATGAAGTTCTCCCTGAGGGCACCTCAAGGCGTTCCCGTCGGTTTCCACAAAGTGATGTGGTGCACGTGTCAAGACTCAAGCCATATTTCTCGCGTCATCCATCGAACGTGCACTAACTTACCATGCAATGACTATTTTTTGCCACTTTGGTTTTTTTTATTGTCTTGTGTACTTACTCCTTTCTTTATTGAGTTCTACGACGCCAGCCCATTTTTTTCCCTTACGACGGAGTTGTTGGGTTCCATGGTAGCATCTTTTCTTTCGCATTTTTTTCTCAACGCTCATTACCAGCATCGAGCCGATGCTTTTCGAGGAGAGGGAGTAATGTCACAGGTAATGGGTATGAGCCATCAACTGTAGGGGGAATCCCTTGGAAGTGAAGAAAGAAGAGGGCTTTTGCGTCCTGGTCTGAGGGCAAGCAAGACGTCGTTTCATCGCTCTCTGTTATTACGTTCGTGGCAATATTGTACACATTTCTTGAAACACCCTGCATGAGACCCAGGCCTAATATGGGCCTGACCCAAGCCCGGCCCAACCTGAGCCCGAAGGTCATGGGCCCGAGCGTTGCCCGGGCTTTTATTCTGAAGCTCTGTTGAGCTTCAGAATAAAAGTCACCACGATTCTCAGCCAAGGTTACTCAATATAATAACAAGACCACATTATCACGCTTTCTCATTTGATCGACTGTGGAGAACGCAAGTAATTCGCTTATGCAACACGTTTGCAACAGCCCGTATCCAGCGCTCTTGCCGTTCTGCTTCGCGAAAACTAAGGAAATCGTAAAAACTGAAGCCCTTTACATCTGTGGCAATTCACAACGCAACAGTAGCTTCAACTAAGGTATTTTTTTTTGTAGAGAGCGGAGCTGTTGTGTCTGCTCTTGTTTTTGCCATAGTTCTTTCTGGTACAGTGCAGTTCTGTTGAGTGAACTAGCAAGCACTTCATGGGAGTTAAGTGACGCATCCGACTAGCAGAGAGAAATTCGTAGCGCTTTTTCTGGTAGTTCAGTGCGCAAACACGCCTATTATTTAGCTCAATCATTGTTTCACACGCACTACATGTACCTGGTTGCGCAGCAGACCGTGCAAAGAAGTCGAGCTTTGCACTACCTAAAACTTTGCCGACAAGTGGTGCTACGAGTCTCTAAAGCTCCAGAGTCTGAAACATGCGGACCGCGGGTTCACATCGAATAAAGCTTCGTGACTTTGCTAAATAGTACTCACATTTTTTTCTTCACCAATTGCAATAAATAGTACTTTTTTAGGGTAAGCAAAAGATGGGGTCAGGTCCCAAGAATTTCTTTTCGCGAGATACAACGTGGGGTCAATATGAGCTGAAATAAATGTTCTATTAAGTATAGCATACAGATTTTAGTCATTATGAAAATTGGTATCGATACTGTTTTCAGAACATGATGTTAGATAACAGTGAGAAATGACCTATACAGTCAAACCCCTTTATAAGAGGCACTGGCATAAAAGGCAAATGGGTGTAAGAGACATCAGCATGCCTAAAGTAAAATATGGGTATATAAAAAAAATGCATATGGGGTACCCTGCTTATAAAAGACATCTTATATAAAAGACAAGAACTGCTGCCTGGAGCATGCCTCTTATAAAGAGGTTTAATTATATGGAATTGTTGAAAGTAAAAAAAAAAACAAGAAAACCCGAAGACACTGCTCCGACCAAAGTGAAAAGTGATTAAAACACATAGAGAAGTTTCGGCTCCCACACGGGAGCCTTGTTCTCAAGTGAAATGAAAACATGTCAATCAGTTTTCTACATACATAGAATGTAGGGACGTTAAGTTAAAAGGCAATGTTAAGTGACATTTTGTTCAAACTCGCTGCTCTCCCCTCCCCCTTCCTGATTACACTATCTTCACTGTTGTGGTCATTGTGTTTTGACTGAATTTCATGAAAGCAGCCTGCTGGCTAGGGCAAGTTTTTATAATTTGTGTCAGTACTACTTGAAACATTCTTCACCATTAATTGAGACCGTATCTCAATCACTGGGCTGTATTATAACCAAAATATGGTTAGCGACACATTATTACTGAATTCTAGAGCAAATATGAGAATTGTCACAAAATGACTAATCATCAGTGCAGGATGTTGCCTCGATACATGCGAAACGGGTGCTCGCACTTCCACAGGTTGTGCACCGCCACCTTGCCCTATGTATAGATGACCTTGCATGTATGCCTTACCGTTCAATGCTACATTCTGATAATAGCATATGTATGCAAGAACTATGGCTACATTATTTCCATTCTGCACATGCACAGTGTGCAGTGTGCAGTGAACAGTACTAACACCAAACCCTTGAGTTTGCATGAGTGTAGGTTTATCCCTTCTTAGGTTGAACACGCTGCTGCATGGCACCCCTCTGCAAGCACCAGTGCACTTGGAATGGCCAGGAATTGAATTTATTCGACGCAGGCTCCCCGTCAGTGCCTCCTCTATTTTTTCAGTGCCCGGGTGAAGGAGCAGATTTCAATGGGCAGCGACCGTTGGTGCTAGTGCGGCGTTTCACCGCCAAGTGCCGCAACTGGAGGAGAGATGCCGCCGCATCATCTCTCGCGCAAACAAATGCTGCGGCTGCATTCGAAGCTGCTACACGGCTCGCCTTTCGACTGTGTTCGCATTGTTTAAGGTGTAATGGAAACTTGGAAACGAGAATCGTGAAGCACTTGTTGTTTTGGACACCCAGCTCATTTCAAAGGCATGCGTCAGTCGCGACTACTTAATCCAGGTGCTTGCGCGTCGTCTGCTAGGCCAATACCAGATAGCTCATGCCAGTAACCCGCAAAAGATCGTTTTGTCACCGCTGTGTTCGCTTGACTGAGAGTTGCTTTTTTGACTAACTGAAAGTCGACTTTTGAGAAAAGCCTTTGCCAGAAGCTAATATTAAAAGCTTGAGTGCCAAATGTTCCCCGATGCTTGCTACATTCTAGTGGCATAGCACATTATGCGCAAGCCTAGAGTTCATGCACTAAATAGCACTAAATGCCACTAGACTGCTTCCATGGATATAGGTCATCATCCGTTCCCTTCGCAAAGCATTACAAGTGTTGCCACCGAGAAAAAGCAATTGTCAGAAAATGAGGAACTGTGATAGATGATTTCAACATTTGAGAGCTTAAACATTGAAATCATCGTGAAATAAACAAAAACAACTCCATATACAGTGTGATTTCTGCGATTATGGCCTATGTTTTGATCATGCGCTATTAAAGTCAGAAGTCTAATGCCGACTCTCAACTTAAGACAAGGTGACAGACATGAAAAATGCGGCCTTTGGTCAGTTGCTTGAGCTTGTGTGTGTATTCGTGTACGGATAGTTATAGCCTTTATATGCGGCTGCTCAGCTCTGTTTCTTTCTTTTTCTCTCTGGTCTCTTAATTCGGTAGCGAGCAGAGTAGAGGCCAAGTGACTGTGTGGTGCCCATGAGCCCCCATTCAGCTTCAGGGCGTAATGTTAGCGTCGCACACGGCAGTGATCGCGAGGCAGCATTGTTAATGATTCTCATTTGTTGACTGTTCGGAAGCAGCGCACTCCCATTTAGTGATACCAATAGCATGTTGCCAAACGTGACGGGCAGTCTTCAGCCACCATTACTTATAATCTATAAAATACTCTGGTTGTAAATGACAGCTACATATTAGAGTGCAGTACGAAGATTTATTAGGAATCTAATTGTTCTGCCTTATTACTGCTACCACGCTCCCCCGAACACCAGCGGAAGCTGAAATTTCATGGAGCTACAGCCGTGCAGTGCGTTAAGGAGATAGCTTTAAATTCCTCATCAAAAGCAAAAATCCATTGCAGATGGCCCCCGGCGTTTTCTCGCGTCGGCGGCGTGAACCTGTGTGATGCAATAAATCATCGAAAACATCATCATACGATGTCACATATCACAAATGTTTGTAATGTATTGGAATGGCACATAACTTGATGGCATCATATAACATCTTCGCTCAGTTGAAATGGGCCGATCATGACGGGAGTGCATAGCTAGCCGAGGGGCAGAAAACTAGCTTTGTCTCCAATCCTTGAGGCAGTAAGAAAACCATGTTGGGCGTAGAAATATCCCGGAGGAAAGTAGGAAACATTCAGTGCATTGAATCGGAAGAAAACGAGGTTAGTCCCAGGCAAATTTATAAGGGAACCGGCGTTTTTTTTTTGTAACTAATGAGAAATGAATAAAGACAATCTGATTTTTTTTCCGTCAGATATGCAGAGTGGTACACAGCAGTACTATATATTGATGCATGAAAATAATGAGCTTGCAATAGCTTGAAAGAGAAAATAAAATGCGAGTGCTATAAAGCTTGAACGCATATATCAAACCGGTAGCACAGCCTGACAGAGCCGGGGGGAAACAGCGTGCCACTATGTTCGTGCTACTTTTCATCCTCCCTGCATCCGTGAAAGCCGTCAAGAAGCACGAGTGCAAATTAACTCGCATGAAAACACGAATTCACGAGCATCCTACTACGCACGACCCTTCAGTGCCAGCATCCCGAAGTCTACTTGCGCTGCGCCACCATGCGGCAGTAGCAAGTGGAGGGGAAGTGCGTGCTTGACGACCTGAAGAGAGCGTTCACCCGAGAACTGGAAAAAATAAAGGAGGCGCTGTCTTTTTGCACAGAAGCAGAGCAGGAGTGGTGCATTTTAATACTGTAGTAGATGGTGTGAAGTACCTTAGAATAAGGGAGATGACCTAGTTGGTAAACTCATAGCCAGAGTAATAGTGGTAGACAGTGCTAGTAGCTAGTGGCAGTAGCTAGTGGCAGTAAGCTAGTGGTAAGTTGGTAAGCTAGTTGGTAAAGACAGGGCATGCGAACACGGGCACAAGAAGTCATGACACCACAAATCATTGAAATGGAAAATTTTCTCACATGGTTGAAGTTTTCAAAGTTTTACTCTCAATATGAATTCCGCATGCTGATTAGCTAACCTCAACCAGTCGGCGTACAGCTGCTTCTGATGGCGATAGTCACGTGGAGCAAAGCAACAAATCTTGAGGTTTTCCTAGTGAATTCTCACTGGACGCCAAGATTCTGTGGTCAATACGACACAAATTCTCCTAGCACGTCTGGCAGATCGTTACAGAAAGCCGCACAAAAGAATAAATTCAACTGGGCAATCTCTACTCTTAGGAAACCATGACGAAGTCCTAGCATGGAACAAACAGTAATTAAAGAAGCAGGACTGTTCAAATAAGCAGGAGAACATAGAAAATAACTTGGAGTACTAGAAATAAAGCTCAAAACAATGGAGAGCTGAGCTAGTTGTTAAGCATTCATTTTAAAAAGACAGGGCGTGCAAACCCGGACATAAGAAAAAAGTCGCATATCGTTAACACAGTCACAACTTCTTTCCTGTGTCCATGTTCCCACACCCCATCTTTTTAGAATTGATGTGATGCAACTCACGTGGGTCCTAGTGCATTTGCATGAATTCATTATGATGCATAGCCACGCTAAAGTAGTGCTCCGCAGAGTTCAGTCAGAATAAGCCATGTTCACCCTATGGATGGTTCTGTGTCAGTGCGTGAATAACTATACCGTCAAGGACGTGCTTACAATCCGATATGTTCGTCGTGTGGCTGCTCTGAGACACTAAAACACGCCATTTTAGAGTGCCGTAAATTCGTTGTACAGCGAGCACTACTCAAGAAGAACTATAGACTGATTAGACTTAGATGCACGACCCTTGACGATTTCTTGTTCCCAGGATGATGTGCTTCTAGGCTTGACCAGGCTCCCAGGGTTCTTTTAACTTTTTTAACGAAAACAGACTTGGCATCACGTTTATAGACATTTTTTATGTGACTATTTATTCTTTTTTTGCGTGTGGTTTTTTTCCTTCTTTTTTTAAACTTTCTTTTCTCTCCTCCTTACTTCCCATATTTCCACCATGCCTCCCCTTCTTGAAGAAGCAGGCAGGCAGTTGTCAGCCTGTTCCCTGCCTATTTAATAATAATAATAATAATAATAATACACAGTGAGCACATTTATAAAATGCCATGCAACCTTTGACAAACCAAAGGCTTATCTAACTGACAGTCTTGCACTGCCATGGTCGCTTCATCTACTTCGTATGCACTAAAATTGGGATGGCATAATATGAATTGCACGCCGAACATAAACACAAGGTTGAGACATGACCAGCTTCACATTCATGTCATGTACATCATTATCTACATGACAAAGTAACATCGTGATGCAATGATTGTTGTTTGATCATTTGCTATATAACATAGCAGAACATATAGCTTAGGACGTTCGTGCACACTAAACATGCATGACAGCTCACAACCCAAGTATTCATAAATTATACAAGTGACACTGTAGAGCTGTCGCAATGGTTTCATCAATATGGTTTTTACCAGAACAAAAGTCTGCATGACAAACATGAATCGCTTGTCAATAACCACAAATTGGTTATCTCTTTTTCCAGGACACCTAAATATGGGTGACAAAACATTGAAAACATGACGTGAAGAATACGAGGCAGAATGAAGCACTGCTTGATGTTGAATCTATAGCAATTTTCGTTTCAACAACTCCTAACTGAAACCGTTCTGTAACGCGACCGTTTGGTTCATGACCTTATAAGGACAGGGTTCAATCTAAGGCACATCCATTGTTTTTATTGTACCGCAAGAGATGTTTAAGCACTTGAAATAAAACACTACAAAGAGAGAAAAATTTTTTGAAACAAGAGGAGCACTGCTCCTTCTGTTTCAAGAAATTTTTTTTTTGCGCCTCAGTCTTCTGCGTCAAGTATGAACCACCTTGCCCAAAAACAAGCTTTTTTTGAAAATAATTTCCCCTGCTTGAAATGCAGTGAAAGTAACTTTCATGCTTTACAAACACACAGATCCTGTATAGATGCTTCACAATACAACGTGAAATATTGCAGTTATAATGCGTGGTACAAGCGCCCATTGCCAACTTGTGATTATCATAAAGAATTCGTGGTTTGAAGCCAGTCACCCACTAAAAAAGGTACACACGCTATTGCACCCTTAAGGCCACTTAGTGGGTGCATAGCAAATTCGAAAAGGTTTAATGCACTGTTTGAAGTACTCACTAGGAACAGGATATGGCTATCGCGTTCAACTCCTAAAGGCGAAGCTATAGGGGCCCCCCATTTTTTATTTGTGAAATTTGGTTCTAGTTGCATGCAATACCTTGTACATGTATAAACCTTTTTTTTTATAATGGGTAGATTTGAATGTCTGCTTGAACACTTGCTATTTTGGGCAAAACAAACCCCATTCAAAGCTTATGAAGGTAATCTCCACACAGTGGAACAGTACAGTAGGAAGAATTGATAATCGAAAGTCTCCAGGCACACATATTTCTGCAGACAAAGAAAGCAGATATTGACACTCCAGAAATAAATTAACCGTTTATTAATATAACTTTAGTGTCATTCACTGTACTCTACACAATGATCACTGAATTAGAAAAAAGGATATCAAAGGTTAAAATGAAACATGACAAAACATTACATGGTGTGTGTGGAATGTTCTCCCTCCATCCACACTTTTCGAACTGATATCCCCTACAGGTGCTCAGTCTACAACTATACATATAAACTTCAGAGGCGCATCATGCAGCACTTGTTTTTTCAAATAGCTTAACTAGAGTGTGCATATATGCGCAGGCTTCTTGTGTGGACAATTAGCAGTCATTTAACTTAATTGTGTTGAATATTGCTGCAGAGGATCATTTTGCTAGAGACAATACCACATTTGACATGTGGTAGTGTCTATTCACAATGCGCACGGGCCTGTAGGTGGTGCGCCGTGCAATCCAAAATGACTGCGGCAGGATGATTAACTCGTGAACTCGCATAAGCTAAGATAAGACGCACAGACGTATGCCCCACTGCCGCTTTCCCCAGATGAACTCTTGATCGTTGAATGAATATACAGTATATCATACCAAAGTACCCTCCCAAACGATAGGAACTACTTTGCTACCTCATTTCTTGGTGCAGGGCAAAGGGTGGTGGTGTCAGTTGATTGACTGTGCATCAACGACGCCTTGCGCAATTTTGCACGTGCTATCAAAAACTGCGTGAACTCAAATTGACGTATAAACTAAATGGCACTCCGAGATAATTTGTGCCGGGCCTGCCTGGCGGCTTTGCCACAGCAGTGGGCCACTAACGGGTAGCGCACCGTCGCGGCTGCACAATCGTACTGAATGTTTAACGTACCGATGATTTGCAAATATATTACGCCATCATCATTACTTGCGCTGTAAGCACCATGAAATTGCTTCTTCAATGGAACACAAGCATTTAACTTCCTATTAGGTAGCGCTAGTGTCACAGACTCTAACAGTGCGAAATTCACTGCACTGAGATGTCGCAGGTTCCATCAGCGCAATCACAACAAAGATATCGAAGCGAATACATGCCTATGCTTTTCGCAATGTTGAAATTGTGAGAATTCGTCGAACAAGAAACGTCGTTAGGAGAGTACCGGTAAAGTGCAAGAGAAGTTAGCAGAGAGGCGTGGACTGTAGTCATAGCTGCACATTTCATTGCTCTAACCATTTCGCTTTGCTGGTCGAGCTCGAGTGTGTTGGTGGCATGCAGCGCTCCGTAATATCCACTGTAATCGGGCTACATGCAATGCACGAGAGCAACTGCTTTTATTTTGAGCTCACTGAAGAACATCATACAATAAATACAATCAAAGTGACTTGCAAGCATGAAAAAACACTAACGCATGAGGACACGTGAAGTGCAACTCAGTATTCGTGAGATAGTAGCTGATTGTTCATTGTCGCTGTCACTCTCATTGCGTTCTACATCCAGTGAAAAAGCCTATACGTCAAGACAGTTTCTTTGAACAACACTGCTGAAACTAATCTGAGGAACTCACTCCGCCGAACGACTTCGATAATACCAACAACGCGTCACTCACCATGCACAACAGCAACATGACGTAACTCACCACGTTTGAGCGCGGAGAACAATTCACTCCGAGGCCCGGCAAGAAGCGATTCGCTTGCAGTGTGCTGCTATCTATCAACGAACGAAAAAAATCAAGCGGCGCAGCATAAACTAAGGTTTAAAAGCGCAAATCGGGAGCCTACGCTACTTTCCGCGTACTATGAACGTTATGGAATTCATGTATTATAAAAGTCGTGACGAATGCTATACGCATGTAACATAAGGCGAGTTTCAACTGCAAAGGTCAAACAATAACATTTAACTGTTCAACGTGGCTGCAAAAAATTTCTTAAAGCTGATATGTGTACTCTACTCTGCTGGCCATAATCAAAAGTGTGAGATGTCATGCATTTTTAGGAAAACTTCGCATCTCGCAAGAACGAATCACATTTATCGTGTCATGATTGGTCCGGTATATTCACTGATGCACAAAACATACAAAGTGGTTTGTGTTCGTTTCTTGCTAACGTGTTAACACTGTGGCTAGCACAGTCGAACAAGGGAGCGTCTGCCTACTGATCGTCCCCGAGAGGACACTCCTAAGTCTTGCTAGGCGGCACGACAGTCCATGAACATTGAGAATCGCCAATGTTTTTTGTTGTTTTTTCATTGCTCAAAACAAATACAACCAAGAAACACACTGCGCATGCGTTTTGGACCCACCTTTAAATATTTTTATGCAAGGACTGAAGCTGACTGACTGAAGGATAATTAGGTGTTCAATTACATGCTAATTACTATAACTACCAGACTTTCACAAAGCAGCACAATCCTTCATTTTCTTTTTTTAGAATGCAATACTTAGTGCCGTTGAAGCCTGCCATACAAATCTGATGCATATGCAGACTTAATTCCGTGATAGTTAACATCATTACTATAACTCGCACGAAACATTCCTTTATTTTTTTTCTTGGAATGTAATACGAAGTGCCTTGAAATCCTGCCAAGCAAATTTGATGCAGTTGCAGAAAGTGCATCATAATTTGCCCCTGAAGGGGATATAGGTCCTTACAACCTAGAACACGAAGCTTGGTTAGTACTTGAAGAACTGTACCAGTTCTGTCCCAGTTCAATTTGCGCAATTCTTTATAGATGTGAATTACCAACGTGCCCAGCAATCAGTCCTAAAGCTTGTTTAACAAGCATGCAGAAGTAGAACATGCACAACCTCTTTTGCAAGATTTGCCTTTATCCATGAATACTGGGCCATGCGCAGGACTGGAAGAGGACGAGCTCTGCCGCCTGCTCTGCCCCAGGGGCCGCCTGGAGCTGCCACGAGAGCCGTACAACGAGGTCTACCCGGGCATCCTACTGGGCGATGGCACAACAGCGCTATGCGTGGGCATGCTGCGACGTCTTGGTGTGACACACGTGCTCAACGCTGCGTGCGGCCGCGACTCCTCTCTCTGCCTGGTCAACACAGGGCCAGCATTGTACCGAGCGGCTGGCATCCGTTTCTTGGGCATCGAGGCATTAGATATGGCCGGGTTCCGGCTGGACCATTTCTTCGAAGAAGCCGCAGAGTTCATCGACTCTGCTCTGGCTGAGCCCGGGGGCCGCGTTTACGTTCACTGCCACCAGGGGATCAGCCGCTCGGCAACGTTGGTGATCGCCTTCCTGATGCTGCGTCGACGACTGAGCGCCCGTGAGGCCGTGCGCATCGTGCGCGCACGCCGCGAGATCGTACCCAATCGTGGCTTTCTGCGACAACTCTGCCTGCTCGAACACCGGCTCACGCAAACTGGTGTCCACGCGATGCCAACCAGGCGACCAATTGTGTCAGGTTGCGGCAGTCATCTGCGTTAGAGCGCACAGGTGTCTTTTTAAAGGGGCACTAAAAAGAACCAGGATAAGAATAAAATTTTATTATTGTATAAGATCAAGTTATCGCATCTAAGTATACAGAAGCAGGTTCTAGAGTCTGAGCCTGAATTGGGACCTCCTGAACATGGCAAACACGAAAAAAAAA
Source organism: Rhipicephalus annulatus (assembly GCA_013436015.1). Classification (NCBI taxonomy): domain Eukaryota; kingdom Metazoa; phylum Arthropoda; class Arachnida; order Ixodida; family Ixodidae; genus Rhipicephalus; species Rhipicephalus annulatus. The sequence goes on from WOVY01011731.1 coordinate 228,065, forward strand.
AATTACAGCAGTGACAGGAAGGAATAAAAATTACAATTTGCATTTTAAAATACGTTATTATTTACACTGCAAAGACAGAAAAAAAAACATGAAGACATGTGATGCACTTAAAATAAAATCACAAGGTTTGCACATTAAACCATATCTAAAAAACCTTTATGCCTGTGTCAGATAAATGTAATGTAATGTTGTATTGGTTGATAACGAACTTTTTAAATAATGTGACAAGTGACTTGAGGCATACGGCAACAAATTCCATATGAAAAATGCACTCGAATGGGCAGTTTGTTTACTGTAGTTAGTGTGAAACAATGAATCAGATTAGATTGATCATTTGTACTTGGAGTGCTATAATGTCATTGATTTCACCATTATATGTTCATTAATATAGCAGATAATCAAGGTCAAAGCTTCGTTATCAGATTTCATGTCGAAATATCCATGCGTGGCATTACAGATTGTTTTGGCAACTCTGGCAAATAAAATTTTTTTAATGTTAGTACACTATGCCTTTGGCCTCTGCAGCGGACAGTGTACCTCATTTTTACCAATCATGGACTACGTAGGACCAAGTTGACGCCGCCAAAATCTATGATGTCACAGCCTTTGTTTAGAGAATTTGAAGGTGGTGTCGCTACCAGCACATTCTTTTCGTACGTTCTGTTGCTTACCGAACGCCATCTCACAGTAAGAGTGGTGTTTTCGGTATTGTGATACTGTATTAGGAGAAAAATAATTTTTGTTTTTAGTGTCCCTTTAAAGAAAAACGCATGTTTGGGCACATTCTGCAATGCACCGCTGCCAAACAAAAAATAAAGGCACCGTGTTAGCTGCCCTGTGTATGGCCTGAAACGTCACTTTTGGCACTAAGTTAACAGATAATGCAAATTATGCCACTTTTCCTGCTCAACGAGTAATTTATTTAAAGAGAGAGATGCACAGAATGAGCACATAAGAAGGTCTTTGGATAACAACTTTTCTGTTTCTTCATAGGTTAATAACTTAGCAATACCCAAAAACCTTTCTGCTGGACAAATTATTTCTCTATAGGACCTTGTCAAGAGACTGAAGGATTTACAAAATGAAGCAGAGAGTTCATTACATATTATGTGCACAGCCAAGTGTATGTAGAAGGATGCAGCATTACTCAAATCAGTGCTTCCTTTTAGATTGATTGATTTGATATGTGGGGTTTAACGTCTCAAAACCTCCATAAGATTATGAGAGACGCCGTAGAAGAGGGTTCCGGAAATTTCGACCACCTGAGGTTGTTTAACATGGGGTGAGTGCTTCCTTATGCACAGTGTAAGTATGCTCACTCCAGTTGCACAGAGCTCACTTATATTGCAAGTCAGAAACCACACTAAGAATCGTTAAAACACCAAGATGTAAAATAAAGAATGCGACGACTTGAAATAAGGTTCAAAGTACCTTACAAAATAAATTCAATTCAACTATATAAAACAGCTACAAAGACATATTTTCGACAAGGTTAGCAGCTTGCCAAAAATAAAAGTGACATATAGAGATATCTGCTCATAATGTATCGCCTTCTCTTTACTTCTTTAAGACACACCAACAGTGACACCGACATGGACATCTGGATTATTCTCCGGTATGCATTTCTTCCCTGCCTTTTTTCCGGCCTCGATTTCCGATTTCTAATGTACGAATTTCAACTCAAATTTTCTGTATGAATCAACTGTGTGATAGACATGATGAAACAAAAGATATTGTAATAATAGACAACCTGCAATGATTTGCCAGCACTTTTGGGTTGGTGCTATCTTCCGCATAATTTAAACTCTCATCTTGACTGCAGTGAGTGAGTGAATGAAGTTTGTAGAATGAACTCAAATAAGCATCATCACTTCCAAGCCTCATTTTGCTTTTTGGAGCAGAATCTGGGGCAGAGAAAATGGTGCTTCGTAGCAGCCTTAAGTGACTTCGGAGCAGAAAAAATGCTAGTTTACTTAGCTATTGGTGTTTTTGAAGCATATGCATGTTCCTAACGACTCCTGAAGTTTGAAGCATCATCTAAGCATATATATTTATTACTAAACATGCAGTATGCTAGTATGCAGCTAGTATACAAGCAGTATAGTAGCATCATTGGCGTAAATCATGGTGTTGTCAGGGGGGTCCAGACTTCCCTTGTGTTCAGAATGGGGAGAACAACACTCGGAAGTGTCCCCCTTGAGATTTAGCTTTAGCACATGATATAAGTGAGTCTGTTTATCGTAGTTAGTGTTAAATCAACTTGTTAAAAAATTGTTTATCCTATACTGCATAACTGTGTTAAATGCCCTTCAGCTGTGTGAACTATGGCTAAAAAAAGTTGAAAAAAGACTGAGCAGAACAATGCAATTCATCCAACACCATAATTGTTTTGTTTTTCTTAAATTTTGCTTCCAAGCATACCTTAATTCTTATACATATAAAAAGTTACAACCTACATTAAAAATAAATAAGATGGCCACCAAGGCCTGAATTGAGTCACCCCTTGCGATTTTTCTGGATTTATGCCACTGAGTAGCATACATGAATGACAATGTATACAGCTTGCTTTTGTTTCGTTTAGGCTCACTGAATATTCACATGGTTCAACTTCATTGTTTTTAGTTTGCTCACACCATTTCAGAGCAGGTTTAGAGCAGTTGCTAGCAAATATTGCACTTTGCAGCAGCATGGAGCATAATTTCTATATTGGAGCAATTGGAGTAGCACTTCCATCACTGCATTGGTGGCATAGAGATTATTGAGCAGTTTATTCAATGACGACTGCTGCGTTGAATGCCTGGATTCGATTACAGCTACAGCCCTAAATTTTGTGACTTTTAATAAGGCTACGTAGGTTTTTGTACAGCACACCACAATTTTGATATGTGGAATTTAACGTCCCAAAACCACCATATGATTATGAGAGACGCCATAGTGGAGGGCTCCGGTCGACCACCTGAGGTTCTTTAACGTGCATTCAAATCTGAACACACGGGCCTACAACATTTCCGCCTCCATCGGAAATGCAGCCACCACAGCCGGATTCGATCCCGCGACCTGCGGGTCAGCAGCCGAGTGCCTTAGCCACTAGAACACCGCGGCGGGGGAACACCACAATTCTGAAAGCCAGCATATAATACTAGGCTTCCACTTAAACCCTTTCAGACTTCATCTATGAAGAACTGTCAGGTAACACGTTAAATTGGCCTAACATTATTGTAATGCACTGAATATTCCATTTTACAAAAAATAATCCCATGCCATGTTAATTTATGTATGTTATACTGACTTATTCTAACTAAACTGTAATTAAATATATATATTTATCCTGAAGTCATTCATGCTCTGTTTTTGTATAAAGTCTAATCTCAAGCTAGAAATACAGCGCAAATTCATTTTTGGTCATGTTTATTTTGAGCAAAGAAAAACTATCTTTTTGTATTTGCTCACAGGAAGCCACAGGTCAAACTATTGGTCGGACATGGTAGTGCCTTCAGCAATGTGACTATATTATACAGTACACTGCGAAATGAAATTAAATACAATTATCATGCAGGAGGTCGAATTGACCAAAGCTTCGATTTATCTTGCACCATCTTAGCAACTAGTCAACCCAACTAGAAAAAGCAACTTGTCTTCAGAATTGGGTACAAAGCATCTGAAAGGGTTAAAGATATGCAGCCCAGCAAGGTGCCGGAAACTCAGCCGCTCACCAATGCCGCTGTGGTGGCGTCCCAGATGAGGCAACCTACAGAAGCGCAGCGCATCCAACAGGGTCTTGGGCCAGTGGCCCGTGCACTCGGCGAACGCCTGCACCAACAGAGCATGGGTGGCCAATGTGCTACGGCTCATATAACAGTATGAACCAACTAGTCTATAAACAAGTACTTCAAAAACGGATACAGCTTCCACTCATCAGAACAACACCACTTTGCAAAAGGCCATGCATAAAACTTAAAATAAGGGAGAGCTGAACTAGTTTGCAGGTATTCATTCTTAAAGGAGCACTGACATCAAATTTCAAGATCAACATGTGCCCATCATTCGATCGCTTGGTCTGCATAGGTCTTCTTGGCCAAATTTGAACGGCAGCCGTCACGTGGAAGTTATTTAAATTCGATGCCAAAGAGCGTAGAAAAGCCAAGGAAAAAAAAACGAAAAAATAGACTGCCTTGCGACATCGACACTAGTGCTACGTGTTCGGTGTGATACATTCCACAAATACCATCCTCAGTGACGATGCCCCGGTAGTGATGACGTGTACGATCCGAGTGTTCTTATTGTGGCGCTGAAACGCAGAAATGCACTCGCTCATCGCGCCTGATCTTCGACGCACCGGTTTGAATGATTTCGTGAAATTATCAAGATAAAAACCACCTTTAAAAGAACAGCGAAAGGAAGAGCATAATTAAATGTGTGCTTGTTGGTCGACATGTCAGGGAATCGTTGAGTTACAGGTGAGTTGCAGTCGCCTAGTTCGAAGCACGCAAAATTGCAATTAGGGTGTCTTTTCATATCACGTATGTGTTACACATCAACATGACCACAAGCTATCAAAAGTGGAACAGCGTATACTCAGATATCATCGCTAACAAGTAACAGGCAGGTATCATTGAATTTTAGTTCATCTGTAGACTTTGCGTCCACGTAAAAGTGGATATACCGTGTTAACCATGAGAGGCTGGATAGGTGGGGCCACCTGGACCGCAAAAAAGAACCTGGCAAGCAGGAAACACATTCTATTTCTTCGCTGATGCTCATTCGTGGTAGCTATATTGCATTGACCCCTCTGCGTATACCTGAATGCTTTGCACGCCAAAACACACCGATATAGCTAACTGAGACACACGAGCGAACATGGCTGAAGCGTGCATCCTTGGACACCCCTGCAGTTCTGCTTGGAACGGAGTCCATTTCGGAATCACTGTTCTGCAGAAGGTCGACCGAAGCAAAAATAATTCGCGACGTTGCGAATCGCGGGGATTCCAAGCTCCAGACTATTGTATTGAACCCGAGTTGACACTTTGTATGGCAACGACAGCAATGCAGGTGACAAGGCATGACTGAATGTGTCCGCCTAGCAGACGAAATGTTTTCGGAGCAGCTGAGCCTGCCGTCACTTTTTTCTGTGGAGAAGTGATCAGCTGTGGCGTGATCTGGAAGTGACCGTGCGGTAGTGCCACTGCTGGTGCTCCCAGCGCTAAAATTGGCGGAATTGTCGGCCGTTTTGAATAGTGCTAATTACCAGTGATAAATCAATAAAAGTGATAGTTATTCATCCCTCAGTTGCGTTTTGGGTCGTGAATCGCTGCTACGGGGTCTATAGCCACTCGCTGACGCAAAAATCTTGGCATGAGTAAATTTGATGTCAGCGCTCCTTTAAAGATAGTGTGTCCAAACACAAAAAGGAAGTCATTAACGTAGCTTTCTGGGCGATTTTATTCATAGTAATACGATTACTATGAATTACTAATAGGCCATCAGAAACCCAGTCTTACCGCTGAAGATGCAGACAACGGCAGAAAAAAAGAAGGCATGAAAACTTATCTCTGGATGCCCATGTAACAGGCAAACCTATCAATCCGGCATGAAAGAAGGCATTTCATATTTATGCAAGTTAATTGACGGTTGGCCCACACATGCGCTACCACTATTATTGATGAGCCATGCCTTGAACGTGTTTCTTCATTCCTACGCCTGAACAAAACAGTGCATTTATAAAACTGTGGCATGCCCTTACACTCTCAACAATGTAAAGACAGATTAATATTCCTTCTGTGTTCTTGTTTGCATGTCCGGTCTTTCAGATAAAAGCCATGCATATAACCAAGTAACCTGCATTCTATTTCCCCAATCACTGCTATCCTCATTCTCACAACAGATAAAAGGTTTGCTTTTCCTTATGATGAGAATGATGGCATGGAAACAAAAACAGTTAAAAAAGGCCTCTGCGAGTGGTTCTCCTAGTGAGATCTGGGACTAATTTTAGGAGTGAACTGTAGTGAATATCAAAATTCAAAAATTACTATACAGTCGAAATCCGCAATAACGAAACCCCGCGAGTGCGAAATCCCCGCGGCGACAAAATATTTCCGAATCCCCGGTGAATGCTCATAGAAGCCCATGTATTTGCGTATCTTGTGGCAACGAAATGTTTTCGGACAGCGATCCCGCATTAACGAATTTTCCACCACGATGCAGGCCTTCTTTTACCCTCCCACCAAAGGTTAACTGCCAAAAATATACTCGTATGCGTGTTATGAGCACTAAAAATTTGTTAACAACTGCTTTTGCCACACTAGCATAGGTACTGCCATTTTTGTTTACTTAAATCGGCGATGGGGTCTGTGTCCGGCAACATGCCTGGCCACATTGCAGCAGGCGATGGCAAATGATCATGCTGGACTGCAGATGGCGCCGTCGGACGAGCTCAACAGGCCGAAGCAACCCCACAGTTGGAATAAATCAAAACAACGAAGAGAAGACTGAAACTGCAAGCATCATGCACGGATTGCGCTTCGGCCTCACCAGACGAAGATTTGGACGAAGGCGCACTTGATGGCGAAAGTGGTGGCAGTGCAGTGCCTCTATCCCTGACCAACGCCTGGGGGGAACTTCGAACCATCGACATCGACATCCCAGATGAACTCACCGTTGATGCGTTCAATCGCGCCGATGACGACGTAGCCGTGTACAAGGAAGTGACCGACGAGGCCATTATCGAACGCGTGTGTGAAGCTGACGACACCGAGGACCATGAAGAGATGCACACGGAGAAACCCTACCCGCGGATTGTTTTGGGTGCGCTGGACACCCTTCGCTCCTTCTTCGGTGCACATGACGACGACGTAGCAATGGACCACTTTTTCCAGTGCGATGGGAGAACTTTGAAGTTGTTGCATGGCAAGGGTCGGCAAAGTAAGTTGACCGACTTCTGGCAATAAATTTTAGTTCTGCTGGCCGTATCACTGTTTTTATGTCTCATACTCGCGACAACGAAATTCTCGCGAAAACGAAATTTTTCGGTTTACCCGGCGATTTTGTTATTGCGGGTTTCGACTGTACTTGCACTCATGCAAGGCAGTCTAGATTTACTGCAAGGTGCGTGCAAGTAAGTTTTCGTCCTAGAAAGCTGACCTGACATTCGTCGTCTCAAGCGAGCAGTTTGAATATTCAAACAAATATTATGGTATTCAAACTCATTTCAATTTGAATTTAAATTATTGTAAATTTTCGAATTATTCGGAATGATCGAATAGGTGTGTACTAGCCAGCATGTAACATCCCTTGTAAAGTAGAGGGATGCTATACCGTGAATACACCCATCCAAGCAAAATGCACCTTGCTGTGCAGCACCTACTTCAAGGTTAAATGCGACCTAAACTCTCAGAATGATTCGCAATATTTTGTCAAGTTTAAGAGCTTGTTATACTGGCTTGTACACTCTGATTATAAAAACTTTAAATGTACCATAATTTACAGGTTATTACTGGAGTTCTACCAAAAGTCATCTCCTGCTACTGTTGTGTCCATTTTCCTTAAAACCAAAAAGAATTACATTTGCACATGCCTTGTTTCAATTAAATTTTTTTTCATAATACTTGACATACACTATTCGAATTTGATATGAGACTATTCAACCAAAACACAACTTGCTTCGAACTTAAATTCACCATTTGCACTAGATGTTAGGTCATCAGAAACAATGCAACCTCATAATGTGATGAAGCCACAACAGAGGCCCCTCACAATTATGTAATTGGCAAGTAGTTTGTTTCCAAGGTGCACATAATTGCTGTAGCGACACCTTCTGCAGCTGGACTGACACCACTGGCTACACATGTGATGCATTTGCTATGGGGCTAATACATTCTTGCTCACACAACACAGAAATCAAGACGCTAGTCAGAATTTGACTTCTTTCTTGCCTGTGTTTGCATGCTTTTTCAACACCAACAGTCCTCACTGAACTCACCTTTTTCAAGTTGATCCATCGAGTCATGTAAGGCGGCACAGGTATGCCAAGGTAGGCACACTGTGAGGGGAGCCTGTGTATACCCCAACCTGCTTATTAACCACAGTTTGAACAAGAAATAGCAAGCAGTACAATTCAAAACAGCAAGAAAGGACGAGTTTTGAAGTGGCGTTTCATCAGAGCATAGCACTGAATATCAAAAACCTAGTGCAGATAGATTTATGCTCATAAACCGAGTACTGGAAAGCTGTTCTCGAAGTATCCACCTAAGGACATATCCACTTTGGCGGAGTGCATTCAGTAACAACAAAAAGCGAATAGTTGTGGCGTGATGGCAGTGAACCATTTTTACGTACTAAGCCTCCTACCACATTCCCGGCATAGAGAGAAAGAAAGTAGACAAAATGTACAGTAACAGGACATTTAAAAAAACTTCACAAGTCTGAACTTGCGCATAAACGTGTTCAGATGTTTGAGAATGATGCAAGGAATGTGTACCGACTTTCCAGGTGCATCGGGCGCCTAGCTGCATTATTAAGCCTAACTCAAGTGCTAACATCATTACAGTTCACGCACGGTCCTCGAGATGCGAGTCCAGAAGCGAATCTCTGACGCAAAGCGTTCGTTGTGTGAAATGTGTCCTGTACATCTAATTTGTGTTGAGTTGCAAAATCTTCACAAGGTTAAAATTACATAGCAGAAAAAGGACTGGAAACAGGGGACACACTGCTCGCCAAGCTCCAGCCAATCAGTGGAGGCCGAAGTGGATAGTTCACAAGGTGGATACATCGAGAATTGCATCCCTGGAGTGACAATTGGATGGAATTATATGGTCAAGTGGTCACAACGGTGAAGAACGCTAGTGCAAGACTGGGATACTTTTTATTTGGGCACACACATGCCTGGAAAATGAAAGCTCAAAACATAAGCGATACATGCTGCCTACGAAAGTGGCATGAACAGTCATTGGCCGTGGAGTTATCTAATCTCCCATAAGGCATGTCAACATTTATACATGCGGCATTGAACATTCAAGCCTAATCGCTGGTGGCCACGCCATTTTCGGGCTTATCAGAACTGTTCGCATTTGCACGCTCAAGCCTATCAGTAGATTCTACAAGAATGTCGAAGATGCCCAGACATTCAGGCGTGGTTTGCACGTAACAAACCTTTGCACATTGCAGCCACAATGCATTAAAAAAAAAGGCTTCCACGTATCCGCTTCTCTTTAGTTCAACAGTTAGATTTCTTTTCTCACTCTTCCTCACAATCTTACGCATGCACACATTGTGTTTACTGAAGACAAAGTGTACTGAAAGAGTGGTGCCATCTAAGAAATGAAAAGAAGAGGAAGGCATCCTCGCAAAGCGAATAATGACTGTATTTTACCTTCGACTTCCCCCAACTGTTTGAATCTCATAGTATAGAAAGCAGCATTTATTTCAGCAAGGCCAATAAGAAAATTATCAATAAATTTTATGCCTATTTTTTGGCGGGGTAGCAGTCATGCACTTCGTTTCTGTAGTGTCCACAGTGCTGTCAAGAAAAGTCGCCAAGTAACGTTTGTGACATACAAAGTTAAGCAGTATAGCCTCACATTTTCTGCAGGTCCCAATCACCAAAGGTAATAAACACTGTCCGTGCGTGAAGCAGGCCCTCCTTTTGCATCCAATCATCAAAGCGGCTGAGCACTTCCTGCAGATGTGGCTGATCGTCCACCATATCTTGCACAATGCCCGTCAGCTGCACACACGAGCAGAAAAAAATATACTAGTGAATACTGTAGTGAAACAAACAACGGAAATTATCAACTCCAGTCTGAGTCAAAAACTCAGTTCAGTTTTAAAGACTACATAACCTGCATATAAGGAACAACTAAAGTTATGCCACAGGTGAATCGGTAGAAGAGCAGGTATGACCCAACAGCATAAACAGAACAAAAGAGAAGAACTATATGACAAAAATGCTTCTTCTTGCAGATATCCCCTTCAGGTGCATATTGTGATGCACTGTCTAAGAAAATGAAGAAATGTGCTGTTCATAGTGTTCAGATAATTAGTGTTAATTAGCATGTAATTAAATATCTAATTATTCTTCTATTAGTAAGCTTCAATCCATGTGTTGTGGGGGTGCTATCAGCCCCTACAAAGTGATTTGCACCACACGTCTCACGGATAGGCCACATTTATGTTTGATAACCAGAGAGCAGTAGGTGGCACAGTGCTCGTGCGAATTCACTATTACCATCATCATCATCATCGTTAGCTCGCTAGCTGCAGCAGTGCCGCCCTGCGGCGAGGTTTGGTGCTTGCACAGAAAATATTTGGGACTGCCTTTGGCGTTTCGTGGCTGACGTGGATGGTCGAATCCTGACTGGGGCCCGTGGAATGCGACAACCACGGGTCGTGTTCCATGCGTCCCTCGCGGTGAGTTGAACATCAATAACGCTGCCTTCGCATTACCTTGTGTTTTTTTTTCTTTAGTGTCATATTGGGATTATAAAGTTGTTTTTAGCATGTCAGACATATTTGATTCAGCTCGGGATATCGTCGTTCGTAAAAGTAGCTGAATACATGTACAAGGATGCAGCGATATCTTAGTGGGTAGATTATCAGCCTCGCAGGCAAAAGGTCCATGGTTTGGTTCCCGGTGTCGCGCAGTTTTTAGCCGGATTGCAAAAAAAAATATCCACGTGATCATGAAACTGCATTAAGAGGCCTGGGTTGTGGCCTCATCGGTGACCACCATAGGTAACGCACTCCCTCACCAGAGAAGGATTGGCCACCCTGGTGCAGTATCTGGCCACTACCTCCCACATGCATACATTAATTAACCCACAGCCCTCAGTAACCAGCGACTACGAAGCAACTGACCATGACGGCGGTCAGATCTGCAATGCAGCAGAGGGTGCTAAGAATCTTTTGGTCAGGACAGGCCGTCATAGGAACCTGAACTTGGCAACATTTAATGCTAGAACCTTATCTAGTGGGGAAAGTCTAGCTGTACTATTCGAGGAGCACAAACTGCTGAGCGAGTTGGTAATTCATCTTAACCGAGTAGCACGAAAAAATTGAAGCACAAAAGAAATGCGCAGCGCAGCGCACTGTGTCCAAGTGTTTTCTTTTTGTACTTCAATTTTCTCGCGCAACTCAGTCAAGAGGTACTATTCGAGTAGCTAGAGGGTGTTAAATGGGATGTAACAGGGCTCAGTGAAATTAGGAGGACAGATGAGCCGTATACAGTGGTACAGAATGGGCACGTACTTTGCTATCATGGCTTGGCTGAAAGAACAGAACTGGGCATGGTGTTTCTTATCCACAGAAATATAGCTGGTAACATAGTGGAATACCATAGCATTAATGAAAGGGTCATAGATACCATAATTAAACTCAATATGAGATACAAGATGAAGTTAGTACAGGCTTACGCGACTACATCCAGTCATGATGACGCACTAGTTGAAAGGTTCTATAAAGACGTGGAGTTAGCAATGAGTATACTATACTGATGGGTGACTTCAATGCAAAGGTGGGGAAAAAGCAGGCTGGAAACCAGGCAGTAGAAGATCATGGCATTGGTACTAGAAATGTCAGAGGGGAACTACTAGTAGAATTTGCAGAACGCAATTATTTATAGATTTTGAATACTTTCCACCGAGGGAACTGTAAGTGGACATGGAGGAGCCCCAATGCCGAAAGTAAGAATGAAATAGACTTTATACTAGGTGCACACCCAGGCGTTGTGCAGAATAAGGATGTGCTTGGCAAGGTACAATGCTGTGACCATAGAATGGTACGGTCTGGAATTTGGATGGACTTGAAGAAGGAACAACAAAAACTGATATGCAAGAAGCCAATAAATGAGCTAGCACTGAGAAGGAAGTATAGGAGTTCAGAGTCTCGCTTCAGAACAGATCAGTCTCGTTTCAGGAAACCAGCCTTAGCGTTGACACTATGAATGATAATCTGACGAGTATCATGACGAGTATACGGTAGTTAGACAAGACACTGGCAAGCTGTCTCAGGAGACGAAGAACCACAATAAAGGGGCCCTGCGACACATTTTGAGCATGTATTTCTAACCAGTTCTTCTGGTGCTGTGGAACGCGCCGATATCGTTGCGCACATGGCAAAGCCGAAATTGACGCTGTTATAATGTCAATTCGTGGGACAAACTATCTTGATTTAAAACTACGGCTACACATCAGCTATTTTTGTGATGTGAAGTGACGTCATGTCATAAGACATGATGACAAGGACCGTGTGCTTTTTATTAGCTTGACGCGACAAATAGTGTGCAATATTCATATGGTAATAGCTAGGCCATACGAGTGAATGCTAAAACACCATAAACCTTTTTTATACTTTCTCAGAAAGAAATCATTCCGGTTTATAAATGATGTAGTTTAAGAAGAACGAACACAGTACTTAGCCTGCGAATGAGGCTATGGTACGCCAGCAACTAAATATAGAAACACATTATGCGTTTTTAGCGAGCCAAAATTGCGACAGGCGGTGGGAGCTGGCGTTGCTGTAGAATGCGTCTTGCATGCAAGCTGAGAAGTGTCCCCCCCTAAGTGTATGTGTGTATCTTACAGAGTGACCGTGGGCGAGTCTGCTACCCGATGCACGTGGTTCATAGTAACCATGTTGACGATGCCATCAAAAAAAGCGATAGCGAGGTATTGTGTGAAGGCCACAATGAGGTGACATTTCCGGAATGCCTGTATGAGATGTGTGCTGTGATTGGAAGCGGTCTTTGACGTCAGAAGGTGAGTGAAATGCGAAAGAGAACTTTACGTGCAACAATTTCCATTATTCTTGTTGTATTTGTTGCAAACTGTGTAGAGGACGAGGAGCAACACTATCATCATTAGGACTAGAGCGGCGTGATCGGGATAAAGAAGAAGCGGACGGGTGGGCTTCGCTATGGGCACGGTGGCTCATACTAAACATTTTGAGGTCAACGTGGTGTCCATCACAAACGCTTCGCAGCACGAAGTCTCAAGCAATGTCGAGGTGTCATGCTTCTTGATCTGGTTCTCGGGAACGATTTGGCTTCACACATCAGCTTCACAAAAGTCCTCGAGACTGCGACTGCGGTCGAAATTTGTGAAGGCCGCTACGTCTCACCTCCGAAGGTCCGTTCTCCCGTGTATCGGCACCAAAATGCTGAAGAAAGGATGAGTTGCCTTGCCCATAACGAAGCCCACCTGTCCACCTCTTCTTTATTCCGAACACGCTGCTCTAATCCTAAGAATGATAGTGTCGCTCCTCGTTCTCTACACAAGTTGCAACAGCATTCACCTCAGTAATCATCGCTACACGCACTCAGGTGCTAAATAAGGGTGTCCCAAAAGTGTCGCAGGGGCCCTTTAAAAACATCAAAGCATGAAAGCCTCAAATGCAGCAGTCAAACTAGAACTGACAGAGCTTCCGAAGTTGGTTAATAAGCGTAAGGTATCTGATGTAAGAAGATATAACATGTATAGATTTGACACATTCTAAAGAGCGAAGGAAGCATCAAAGCCGTGAAGAGGAAACTTGGAATAGGCTAAAACCAGATGTATGCACTAAGGGACAAGGAAGGCAAAGTAACTACCAATATGGATAGGATAGTTAAAATAGCAGGGGAGTTTTACAGAGACCTGTACAGTAGCTGGGAAAACCACGACCCTAATATAAGAACTAGCAGTAACCCGCACAGCATCCCACCAGTAATGATAGAAGAAGTAAAAAAAGCCTTGGAGGGAATGCAAGGAGGCAAAGCTGTTAGTGAGGATCAGATATCAGATCTGCTGAAAGACAAAGGACAGATTGTGTTAAAATAACTAGCCACAATGTTTATGAAGTGTCTCCTGACGGGTTGGGTACCAGTATCTTGGAAGAATAAGATCTGCCGAAAGACAAAGGACAGATTGTGTTAAAATAACTAGCCACAATGTTTATAAAGTGTCTCCTGACGGGGTGGGTACCAGTATCTTGAAAGAATACAAACATCTTAAGGGGAGATGCGGGTCGAAAAACTAGAGTTTATTTCAAAATTACAGATTTTTTATTTTTGCCTGTTTTGATAACATTAGCACCTCTAATGTTATGAAAAAAAAAATGCAGGTCGAGACTTAACTGCAAATGCTTTAAAATTGAATCTAAAGAGCACAAGGTGCCTGTTAAAAGGTCCAAATTGTGCAGTCTTTGAGCACCTTGCCGCCGATAATGCGCCGCGGCTAGCCATTGTTAATCGCATGAGTCAAAGAGTCGAGCCTCACTCTTCAAATAACAACAGTTTCTCTCACTGATGCAGCGCAAGAAATAATAAAAACAATCACTCTTATGTGTGTTTTTCGAGCGCCGCGACTGGCTTATTGCGTGGTACGAATCGGGGACCGCCATTGGCCGCTGCGCGCCTGTATGTGCTGTGAAGCCTATTTGCGGGGTCCATGTCTTGTCGAGCAGCGCAGCTGAACAATGCTTTTGTCGTGTAATTATCTCCTTTATGAATGAAAAAAGCTATTGCTCGCAAGTGAAAGACGTTGTGCGGTGCGCTTTGTAGGAATAGGCTACGAGCAGCTGGTCCGATTTGCGGCAGTTGTTGGCGTGCAAAAGCCAATGCATCAAAATTCATTTACACCTGTCAGCCAAAAAATTTGTGATGCGGCAATAGATGACGTCAGCGCCAATCTTGCGAGGTCGAAACAGCTCGCAGTGAGAGAACTTAGCGGGGACGACATTGCCATTATGTTCAACGGTATGTGGCACAAACATGGCCGCAAAATGGCATGACAATGAACTTAGTTTGGATTTCACAGTTCTAGCTTGCAGCCGGCACAAGGCTCTGCCAGATGGAGTGGAAGTTTGGCAAGCGTCTCATGGCCTTGTCTGTGAGCGAAATGTCTGTGACGATTCGGCTCAAAAAAGCCGAGAAGGACAAACTCATGGTACTGGCGTATTTTAGTCCCAGTGGCCACTACAAGAAGGATTGTTCTTTTTGGTGTGCAAATTTCATCTGATTTAATAATATCTTTCATAAATAAAAACTTAATTTTAACTTTTAAACTCGTTTTTTTTTTTTTTCAAAACACAAACTTTGCCATTTTTTTTCAATGTGCTCCTCTTTTTTCGGGCACTTCTAGTGCTCGGATCTGCATGAAATTTTGCCCAAATTTTTTTTCAAAGTATGACAAATGCAATTATCTAGTTTAAATTTCAATATTTTATTGTATAATGAAAAAATTGTATGTAAACTTTACTAGGGTAGGTGAGATATGGACTTTTTACGTCTATTATTTTTCACACCTATTACATATTTTGTATGTGCTACCTAAATAGTTATTTGCATTCTACACTTTATTTGAAACATTAGGAACTATGAATGGTAAATAAATTGTGGAAGTTTAGGGATGAAAAGAGGGGGGCAAAAGTTTTCACTTTGTCATGTTGCAGAGCTACAAGTGTGCAACTAGCAAGAAAAGTAGTTATATATTTGAAATCAGCATAAAAAGTTCTATAAACAGCTTAAGTTTCATTGCTATAGGATGAATATTAAAAAGAAGTGACTTGGAGTAGCATCTCCCCCTTAATACATAAGAAAGGAGATGACCAGGACTTGAAGAATTCCCGGCCGATCAGCTTGCTCTTTGTCGTATACAAGCTATTTACAAAGGTAATTGATATCAGAATTAAGACAACATAAGAATTCAATCAACCAAACGAACAAGCAGGGTTTCGAACAGGCTACTCAACAATAGAACACATTCGTACTATCAGGTAATAGAGAAATGCTCAGAATACAGACAACCACTACATATAGCCTTCATAGAATATGAGAAGGCATTTGATTCAGTAGAAATATCAGCAGTCATGCAGACACTATGGAATCAGAGCGTCAACAAAGCATATATAAACACCCTAGAAGAAATCTAGAGGGGATCAACTGCTGCCATAGTACTTCATAAAGAAAGCAACAGAATATCATTCTAGAAGGGTGTAAGGCAGGAAGACACAATCTCCCCAATGCTATTTACCATGTGCTTACAGGAGGTTTTCAGAAGCCTAGAATGGGAACAGTTAGGGATAAGAGTTAATGGAGAGCACCTTAGTAACCTGCGCTTCGCCGATGACATTGCATTGCTAAGTAACTCAGGGGACGAATTGCAACTCACGATTACGGAGTTAGACAAGGAGAGCAGAAAGGTGGGTCTTAAAATTAATCTAGAAAACTAAAGTAATGTACAACAACCTCGGAAAAGAGCAGTGCTTCGAGATAGGTAATAGTGCACTTCAAGTTGTAAAAGACTATGTCTACTTAGGGCAGGTAATAACCGCGGAGCCAAACCACGAGATTGAACTATAAGAATAATAATGAGGTGGAGCACATTTGGCAAGCACTCTCAAATCGTGACAGGTAGATTGCCATTATCCCTCAAGAAGAAGGTATATAACAGCTGCATCTTGCTTGTACTTAGCTACGGAGCAGAAACCTGGAGACTTACAAAGAGGGTTCAGCTTAAATTGAGGACGACACAGCGAGCAATGGAAAAGAAAATGGTAGGTGTAACTTTAAGAGACAAGAAGAGAGCAGAGTGGATTAGAGAACAAACCAGGGTTAAGAATATCATCCATCAATCCATGCAGTGGACTGCTGCGCCACCTGTAGGTCCCGCACTTTTCTCATAGTGATGCCTGTGTCGGAAGTCCACACTTCTACGCAATAATGTAGTCCAGTAACAACTTTCATGAAAAGAAGGTGGTGGCAGCAAATGCTCACCTCTGTGCAAAATGCAGTCAGCTGAGGGTGTGCCTGTGGCTGGACGTATGAGTGGAAAGTTGACTCTGTCTCAAAGGTCTGGCCATTAACCTTGAGGACTGGAAACTCAATGATTTCCTGCAGAAGTGTTAAAGAGCAGGCTTGAATTCATTGTGAAATTTTGGCAGTGCAAACTAACTGGACAAAGAAAGAGTGGGACACAAACAAGCACAGGCTTAAACTTTAATTTTATTGACAGATGATATAGATACTAGAAAAAAACATGAAAAAGAAGTGAAATACTAGAAAGAAGGGTACACCGAAATCAAGTGTTGTCCAGAAACAAGATCTTATTGTCTAGAAGCGATACATAAAGTGAGCTGACTCAGCTATCAATGTTCTTTTTTATAAAAATACTTCTCACGATCTCCAGAGCTTTCATGTCATGATTAGCGTAGAGAACAGACATGCGTGAAAATTCAGGTATGCAACCACACTTTATGCGATGGGCAGACAAATCGAAACCTGGTGCCGACTTAAGTGTATTGTGGTGCTCTGGTATTCAGTGAATAAATACAAGTTTAAGTCTGCACTTCTTTGTGTCCTGCTTCTTCAGTGTACCATTAGTTCACACTGCCAAAATTTTACAATGAATTTTCTGCGGAACTGTGATGCCCAGAAAATTACGAAAGATTGATTGATATGTGGGGTTTAACGTCCCAAAACCACTATATGATTATGAGAGACGCCGTAGTGGAGGGCTCCGGAAATTTAGACCACCTGGGGTTCTTTAACGTGCACCCAAATCTGAGTACACGGGCCTACAACATTTCCGCCTAAAATTACGAAAGCAATAATGTAAAGCATCAGCTCGGCAGACACTAAACCAAGGCTTGGAGGAACAACCTACGCCAAGATATTTCACTATGTCCTTTGCCAGCACCATTAATTTTAGAGCCAGGGTCGAGAGCAACATATTACTGAATCTCAGTAAAGAGAGAGCTGAGCTAGAAAAGAAGCAAGGCATGAAAACAGACAAGAATAATAGACAACCGACATATGAGTTTTTTTCGTTGTTGTTGTTGTTGGAAAACAGCCTTGCAGGAAAGCCTCCTTGCCGATTTTTGCAAGTGGCGTTCAATAATCCATTGACACACCAATAACGCATGCGTGAGCCAACCGTCGGTTAACTCGCACAAAGAAGAAATCAAATGTCTTGACAGTTATCTGTCGCATTAGACCCGCGCGTGCCGTATTGATAGGCTGAGAGAATTTGTTCGTTTGAGCCTAACATCACATACCCGCACTAGGTGATTGGCCGGGATTTCGTAGTTTCAAATTTAGTACGTCGTTTGAACTGTGTTTTCGTGTCTTCTTCCTTCTTAGTCAGCGTTTGTGGTGTCTTGACTTCTTTCTTGGGTCCATGTGTGGAACCACGTTTTTTAAAAGCAACTGGCAACACACTTAGGCAAAAGCGGGCAGTGGATTACCTGCGGTGTTGGCACTCCTTTCTGTGCGCTGCAGGTGGCCTCAAAGTCAAGCACGAGGAAATAATCATACCCCTGCTTGGGCATTGCAGCGGCGGGCGAGAGGTACGCCGGCGATGCCAGGCGAGACATTTGCTTTTTGGGAAACGCCAAGTGCGTGTAACCAGCCGACTTTACAAGGCGAGGTACTGTGGTGCCGGCCTGCAGTGCCGCATGCGTAATACGACACAAAAGCGACGCGTTCCTGTAGAGAACAAACTGTAGAGCCATTCACTCGCATGGATAAAGATACCATTCACAACGCCTTCACATACACACACATACCACGCCTAGCCAGCTAACTATGGTGTCAATCAACTTTCAAGTGAGAACTGCAGTATAGTGCCTAGAATTTGCACTAGGCCAACGCCATGTTTAGCCATGTGCTGTACGAAACTAGGGCTGTTGTGGCGCTCAGTCACCCATAACAATTTAGCTTTTCCTCCGTGGTAAATGCCATAAATTCTGCAACTTGTGAATAAAAACAAAGCTTTTTTAACGTAATTTATTTTATTTATGTGACAATACTGCTAACTCTTCGCACTAAACTGCTGCGTTCACAGCATCCTGTACAACACAGGCACACAAAGTAGTGTCATACATACGCGTTTTTTTTTTTAGCTTTTTCATTTCAATTTTTTATTGTTTTCTAGAACAAGAAAAAAAAAATGCTGCGACTAAGGGCACATGCGTCTAGTACAGTGCCCCTAGTGAAAGAAGACCCAACACTTATATATGCAGGTTGTATGTACCCAGACAACACAGAGCCATCCTTTGGATTCACCTTGGATACGCTGCTTAGGATATGTAGGAACTTCTAAGGATGTCCCAAATATTTCCCGGAAACCTCCATGAAGGCTCAAAATGAGACAAAAAAACGAGATCCTTAGGGCATCTTGGGATTATAATGTGATTATATTTGGATGTCGCACATACTAGTACATGCAGCATTTGAAAGACGCTAGCTAGTTAGTAGAAAGAACTATCTTTTTGAAAGTCTTGCATTTCTTTACATGTTTTTAATACCCCTCAATGTACTCTTCCAGCGATGCAATGCACTCCTGCTTTTCCATGTGACTGCAGGCTTATAACACGTTCAGTGGTTCTGTTGCCTTCCTCTTTGCTTGTTATTTTCCAAATCTTGAAAGCACTGCTCTATTATGTGTTTTCACTTGCTTATTTAGTAAGTGTATATTTATGAAGGGTTGCGCAGGTTCTATATATATGTACAAGTGCGTTAAAAAATGATCGCTGAAAATGTACACTAATTCACGAAGGAACGTGCATATATGAGAATATCAGTAAGTAGATTAATTGAAACCGAGTGGGATGATATATACCATGTCCATTAAACATCCCATATTGGGACATGAATGGGTGGATGCATGTAGATCTCACGCATGCATCCTCACATTCACGACCTCTTCCGGAATATTTAATGAACATCCGTTCGCTGAAGTCTACAGGACATCAATACGACTTTCTTTATTGGATGTGGGACTTAGGTACTTCTTTGGGGCATCCTTACGACGTTTTGTGTTGTCTGGGTACAGAACTCATATTTCAACAATGATATATTATTAATACTCATTTTAAAAAAACAGCTTTCGCACTTGAGCTAAAGCTGTGATATGAAGTGCATAAGAAAGGAACTTCCTATAATCAATTGGCAAGTAATGAGTCGAACGATTCTATGCTTTTGGTTTTATCGGTGGGTGGATCTAGGGTATTCAACCTAACGATTATTTGTGGTAAAAACAATACTTAAGAACATTAGCCGCTTGATATGGAGTGATTGAAAAACAATGTCATCGTCTTCGTGTACCGTAACCTGTTGAAAAACGCAAATAATTGGACATACTGCGGTTGAGGTAACCTCTAATTATTTTAAACATAAAACGTAATTGTGCGATTTTATTACTGTCCGAGGTGTTAATATATTTCCTTAATAGATAATACTTATATATATGAAGGATAGATGCAAAACCAATGCTACTGACCATAGAGTTTCATACAATTATTGTATGAAACTCTATGCTACTGACGGACATGTCAACGAACATGGCGGCATGACGTCACGCTCACGGCATGCATATGATGTCACGCTCTATTTAGCCATTTTTCTATGTAATCTATCGAAAAGAACGTGGATCGTGACGGAAAGAGACGAAAACATTCAAAAGTGCAGGAACGCAAGCAGTTATGTTCGCATATTTTCAACCTTTCATTGCTCTTTTCGTCTCCCATTTTGTTTTCATATTATTCACTTCATAACGGCCCGCTCAATTGCCAGCATTGAAGTAACAGTCGCTGAAATTTCAAAGAGGTTCGAACCGTTTTTTATGAGATCGCACACATGCTAAATATTATTTCGTGGCTGTTGCACCTGATACTCTATGAATACTATAGACGTGTTTGGAAGAAGTAAAAAGTCTATCTATTCTGTGTTAAATGAATAGTGGCACCTGCAATAACTGAGGTTACTTATTCTAAATGAAATGATTAGATATGAAGCAACGTTTTTTGAAGCCCTACACATAATAAATTTCTATGTATTAGGAAAGGTGTAGCTCTTCTAGATCGGTTAGTTGTGATCTTGTAGGATCCCAGTAAATGTGCTCACAATTCTTGCTTCCGCGAAAAGTGACCAGTGTGCAAGACAATACCGAAAATTTGCAAGCTTGGGCTGCAGGTCTGTATCCCCAGCTTCTTCCTTTGTATGAAAGGAAATAAAACTTCACTTCGAAAGCAAGATCGGTAATTACCTGATGGGCAACACGCTAGACAGACATATTAAAAGAAGATTTCGCGAGTCACGTAAAAAGATGCAGAGGCTCAATCGTAACTACCGCAAACGGTAGTGGTTAGAAGATAAGAAACGCGCTGCCCATGCGATTCCGTAAGCGCTAGCGAACTCCCCCCCCCCCCCCCCCAGTAACGCTGCAGCGGTGGTCCGGGTAACTAAAGTGATTTTCCGCGCAATCAATCAATCAGGAAAAATTTCTTTTTTTTCGGGAAATTTTTGCCCGTACTTTTGAGTCAAAGGACAAAAGGAAATCTTCGTGATATTGCAGGCAATTACAGGAATGGTTAAATTCTCCTAGGACGACCGATAATTTGCGGCCTTCATCTGCTCGGCTTTTTTCTAGTTTACTAGGGGTGTTAGACTTGAAGCCCACAATGTGCAGTGTATTAACAGTATATGAGTTAATAAAGTAATTCTTTTGTTGTGCGGATGTGGATGGGCTAGTCATGATTTTAAAATTCGCCAGTACGTGAGACACGTGTAATTAACTAATTATAGTGTGTGTGTGTGGATGGGGCGGAAATTAGACTGTTGTGCAGGGAATTTCTGGCAATTTCGCCAACGTAGCGAAAAGTGCTCGAAATAGAGAATTTTAATGTCTCTGAATGGGAAGTTCTCGGTGTAGTACGGGACATCGCTACCGGTCTCGGAGCACGCGGCGGGCCGTACCCGTGCGCTTTTTTATCCAGTGGCCGTGCCACTGCAAAGCTGCCTTTGTGTGTGCGTGTTTAAAAACAGCGAAGATGTTCTTGATCGAGGCGTTCATGTCCTTTTTTAGGACGGAGAAAAACAGCTCAGGCGCTGGCGTTCTACTTCGGGTCCAGTGTGAATAAAGTTCAGAGAACTTCTTTCTTTCTGTACTAATGCAAGAATTCGAAAAAAACGTCGTATGAGGACTAAAACCGAAATCGAAAATGAAAGCAAACTACGGTGAGAGGTCTCGTGACCCAAGCCACGGACATGCGCTTACATGCATGCCGAGCACAAGGTCGCAGACAGGCAGAGACAACGGTGTTCTGTGGAGGCAACACACCAGTTGAGCGACGTACTACGCGACGCCGACCAGCTTTGCGTTGTTGTGCTAGACTGCACAAGCAATACGGGAGAGGTGAGCGTTTTTACGGGCGCCTTAGAGCGTTGCTGGAACCACTTGTGCCGGCAATGTAAATGTGCGGTGGTAGAACGCACATCGTGCCTTGTTCTTTGTCTCGCAGAAAGCGTGCCTACGAGGCATTGGTTTATCACCATGCTTTCTGCTCTTTCTACTCGCCTTGTGGACGCGTCAAGGTCAGTCTAGCCGAGACTGTACTTCGTGCTACGCTAGAGCTGTCCCTTACTTGCTAACTACGCATGGCTGATGTTTAAAAGCACGCACAAGTCCTTGGCCCTCCCGCGGGCGGTGAAGCGGTAAGCTGGAACGGTAGTCGGATGGTCCGTCGAAAATCGACGTTATCGACTTGTATATCCGCCCCGCCCCCGCCCTTAAGCATGCAGTTGTGTTGGGGGGTCTGTTGCTTAGTCAACGAGAGTACCGTCGCTCAATAATCTCTGCACGCGTCCATTTGCAGGCTAGGAGCTGTGGTGCTAGCCCGCAAGACCATGGTAAGCAACGACTGCGTTCTTGTAACAAATCATCTCCTCACGCCGCTGTTTTTTCCTCGTTTGCAGGCGACCGCCGACGACAGTTGGAAGGACGCGTCCTCCATCTATGACTTCTCGGCCGTTGACATCGATGGAAACGAAGTTTCTCTCGATAAATACAAGTGGGCACACAAAATCGTAGTATTAGGCTGATAGTCTCGACTGCATCTCGCGCTGTGGTCCTTTGTGGCGATTCCCCCCCCCCCCCCTATTCTTCTAAAAGCCAGCGTTGTTCATAGTCGCGTTGTTCTACGTGGTTCCTGGCTGCCACATTTTGCCAGCTTGTGGCAAAACGAGAGCAAAATACATTTCTCATTGAATGAACTAAACTTTCTCTGTAGGCAATATGGATTGACTTAACCTGGGTGTGCAGCATATCATGGTGTCCTAAAATTAATTAGAGGGACTCTGGCGCTGCCATCGTTAAGCAGCGATGGGAATGACGGGTAGTACACACATTTGTCGTAGTCTTCGAATGCACTTTTAGCTTTGTTTATTATTTTAAATTTGTTTTTAATGAAAGCACAAATCCTTTTGAACTTCTTGACCCAATTTGAAATGGTAAGCCTAAAGGAATAAGGTGCTGAAGGCAAGCGCTCAACATTTGCTGATTTTTGTTTTGTCAGAAAACAGCTCCAAGCCACACAAAGCCAGAAGTATGAACATTAAACATATTTGTGTACTACCCATCATTCCCATGCTTGCTGTGCGTTGCAGCTGCCATATGCACTAGCGCTAGAGCTCCCTCTAATGTATTCATTGGAAACTCGTGCCTCGTACGACTGTAATAGAATATATTTTGGCGAATGCACAGCTATGTACGACAGGTCGATCTTTGTGCCGCATTCCAGAATCAACGTTGAAAGTACTATAACCAAAAGCTAATTGTGCACACATTTGGAGGTGATCTCTCCTTGATTTTATGCCAAAATGTAACACGACTGACTGCAGGACAGTGATGCATGTAATTGCATGCTCATTACATTTATTGACTGGAACTCTTACAAAACAACACATTACTTCATTTGTTTTCTTGAAATGTAATGTTCATTGCCTTGGAATTATTTTATGTGAATTAGAGACATCGTAGACTGCGTTATAATTTCGCTGAAGGGGATATGTTTTTGAGTGCTGGAACCGGAAGTGACTAGGTGAATAATGGTTGGCAAAGATGCTCAAGTGTCGTCACTACAAGTATCATAAGATGCACAAGTATGTCAATGGCTATTAGTACGCATCACTGGACAACCAGCAACTTTTCCTGTGCTGCTTCGCAGTTTGCATTGCCAGCGTCAAAGTTGCAAGGGCAAACTGTGACGTGCTGCTATATTCAAGATGTCATACAAAACGTTTCTGCCGAGGTCACGTGACATGTGGTTGCTCTGGCTGTTGACCCTAGCTCTAGCATTTGAGATTCTGGCGATATTGTGAGAACCGTGAGCCACTATGACTAAGGTTACTGTTCCCCATTCAGTGTCTCAGTAATACACTAGAGAAAAAACTAGCACTAGGGCCTATGAGAGCTGCCGTGCATATAAGGCTAGCGTGGGAATGATGGTTAGTACTAAAATTCGTCTAGGCTTCATTATTTTGACTCTGTGTAGCTTGCAGCCGCTTTGTTGCAAGACAAAGTTCAGCAAAGATTCAGCAGCTCCACATTATCACCTTGATTTTTTAGGCTTGCCAATTTAGTCATGAAGTTTACAATGATCCATTCTTATATTAGAAACGACCTCCAAAATGGAATGGTAACCAAAGCCACAGGTGCTTTCAAAGCCGCAAGCATTAAGGTTAGGCGAACCTGTATGCTACCTATCATTCTCACGGTGGCTGAACGATTGAAGCATCAGAGTTCCCCAGTAAACATTTCAGGAGACATTATGCTCTTTGTGACATTGGCAAAGTAGTGATACTTGTGCTACTTTGTCATACAGACGTACTTTTCAAAACTGTGTGTTTTATCGGGCATGCAAGTGTGAACGACAGTGACTGGCTAAAGCTGTGTTATCCATAGCAGTGCAGGAGTATTTGTCACATCTGCTGCCAATGGATTTGCCAGATTGTTCATGTAATCTTGTACTTTTCTGTGCAGAGGTCATGTGGCACTCATTGTTAATGTTGCATCCAAGTGAGGAAAGACCAACAAGAACTACACGCAGCTTGTTGAACTTCACGAAAAGTATGCAGAGTCCAAGGGTCTCCGCATTCTCGCTTTTCCCTGCAACCAGTTTGGGGGTCAGGTGTGTAGACAAATACTGTGTTCTGACTAAGATAGTTGCGCTTGCACTTAGTCGCATAAGGCTTGGCACAGCGAAACAGGACAATTGTGAAGACTAATTTGGTTGCTTGTACATTGTTTCTCAGCTTAGAGAGGGCGTGTCAGGGTTCAGCCCTTCCGTTAATTCAGGGTAGCTGCTGTTGCCTTTTCCGTTTTGTATTGTGAATGTATTCGGTTCACTGCCATCGCTTTGTAGCCATTTGTCGGGCTGTTTCCTCTTTAGTGGGATTTACCCAGTTTCTGTGGATTGTTAGGTTAATAGACCAGTGGTGAGCATTGGGAACTACCAAATTTATGTTGTGCGTGCCAGAGTCTTATGGTTCAGGGTTGAACGATTTTCTAAACAAGTTCGCTGTTGACATGCATTTACAGAGTGATGGCAGTGGTGTAAATTACAAGGGGGGATGCACATCGTGACCATTTTGATTTCATGAATATATGTTTATTTCTAATTATGCAAAAATATAAGTCATGCCTTAAAATAAAATGAAGCGAGGCTAGGGATCTAACAGTGATGCGCATTCAATAGTAGAAACATGTGTTGGTGAAGCAAAGTTTTCAATTTTAGTTCTTTAATGGGCTCTGGCATATGTCTAGTAAACAAGTCATTGGGTTAAACAATAAAATGCTAATGGTTGAACATTAAGCTACTGATTTCGTTTTACTTTACCTTTTTCTTTCTTAATATGAATGTTTTCGAAAAAAAAATCGCATTGTATTTCTAAACTCGGATTTTGGTCTGTTTATGCAAAAATAGAGTATGAATGATTTGAGAATAAATATATATTTAATTACACTTTATTTAGGTATAAATACAGCCAAACATGCAAATCGATGTATTCTGGCAATAGTTTTGTTGCAATAGAATATCGACTGCCTTGCTTAATGTTGTGCAACTTTGATGCATTTGACAGACAGTTCTTCATAAGCTGTGCCTGGAAGGGTTAAATAGGCTCCTGTGTGAGACTACTGGCTCGCAGTAATAACTGTCATTGTTCTGTGGCCTAATTTTCTTGTCCAGGAGCCTGGCACTGAGGCAGACATAAAGAAGTTTGTGGAGAAATACAACGTGAAGTTCGACATGTTCAGCAAGGTAAACGTCAACGGGGACAAAGCGCACCCATTGTGGAAGTACCTCAAGCAGAAGCAGTCTGGGTTCTTAACGGAGTAAGTGTTATCTGCCTGGATGAAACGAGCGCTTCTGTGCACACACTGGTCCGATTTCCTTCGTATAGGATTGCTACCGCTCACTCGGTCAACAAAGTATCACTTCAGAAATTCTGTCCACGAAGCCAAGAAAACATCAACAATGTATAGGAAGCAAGACGTAGGGTCATACAATCGATAAAATTTCACAAATCAAATATAGACTTAAAGCTAAACATTTAAAATCCCATTATAAATAATTTATTCTTTCGACTAATGTCATAGTTGATTCAAAGGCATTTATAAGTAACAGTACTTGTACACTTAGTTGATTTTAAAAATTTCTTTTGCTGTTAATCATGACACTAAAATAATTTATTAAAGTGTACTTTGAATGTATATTATGTAAAAAGCAGGGTGCTATACAATGTGCAACATTTTTGTGCATGTGTGCTGAAGAAAGCATGTTTGAATGTATTGACCATTTTGAATATTAATGTAAAAAATATATCATGTAAAATTAAGCAAATATATCAAACTAATGAAATGTGTAAATGATGTCACTGATGTGTAAAAGTGTATACTGTTACACTTACGCATCACTGTTTTAGTTATCAGGTCAAAACCTCGTCAAGCTTTTCTTAGTCTTTGCCTCCCACAAATAATTTTTTTTTCTGCTGCAAATGAACAATCTACAATTTACAAAAAGTACTACTTTCTGGCAAGAAATGTAACAAATTTAACTAAGGTTTTGCGTTGTCTCAGCAGTGCCATCAAATGGAACTTCACGAAGTTCGTTGTTGACAAGGAAGGTCAGCCTGTTCACCGCTATGCACCCACGACTGATCCTCTGGTGAGGAATTTCTTTTTTGTATTGTTCCAATGGCATAAATATGAAAGTTCATTTTATCCCTTTCAAAATCCTCTCCAGTAAGACTGGCAATTGTGCAGAGCTGCCTATGATGCTCTGGTGCTGAGAAACAATAAGCATGACAACACTAGTTGGCATGTTGCCCTTTGTCGTATTAATGAGAGCTTTGGTAATTTAAACTTGTGATAATATAAAAAAGAATTCCAATGTTCCATCAATTTTGAATTATGGAGTCCAATGTGTTAGTTTTCTACTTTTCTGTAAAAAAAGTTCAAAAATATTTTGTAAATATGAACCCTTTCAGTTATGAAAATTGGTTAATGTAAAGGGTGCTGCAAAAGCACAAGATATAAAAAGGTATTTTGCATGGCTTTACACAATTGAGAGCAATCTGAAATATTTTAAAGTACCGTATTTACTCGATTCTACCGCGCCCTCGATTGTAACGCGCACCCAATTTCCACGACGAAAAAAAAAACGTAAGACATCGATAACGCGCACCCATTTTTCTCGCTGGCCCGCACGACTACACCACTCGAAAAAACGACTCCTTTCAAGAGAGTCTTCCATTTAAATATTAGGTACGGCGAAGCTTGTGCCCATCTGACGTGTAACAGAGCATTGCCGTCACTGTAGTTTTACCGTGGACCGATGTCAGCACGCGAACTTGCTTCACCCCCTTCTTCTCGACAGCTGTGGTGCCAGGCATCTCTCATCGGCATTCCCTATTTGGCCAAGCAGGTAGCCGTTGTTGTGCCGCAAGTTGAGGACGAACCTCTGAAAACCGTGAAGCTTTTCATCGTACTGCTCTGCAAAACTTTTCGCATATGCCCGTTCCCCTACGGTGGGAAAAGCCTTTCCTCTCCATAAATTTAGTTAGCCAGCACCTGCTCGCTTTAAACTGGCTCCGCATTAGACCTTTTTCTAAGGCTAATTGCATAGCCCGCACTTGGAGCAGTTCTGTCGTCACGGGCCGCCGTGCCGCTCGCTGCCCAAGCACATACTCGCCGAGCAGCTGTTTAATTTGCGGAAACCGACCTTCTGTGGTCCACTGAAGCCTTTGCATGAAGCTTTGCTGTCGACAATCTTCTGCTTTTGTTTCTGCCAGCCCCGCATGCACGTTTCGGTAACTACAAGCGACCGCGATGCAGCCCGCTTTACGTCCGTTTCGGCACACGCGATGACTTTTCTTTTAAAAGAGGCACAGTGGTGCACTTGTCGAGTTTTTGGAGTCGGCCCTTCCATGCCGTCGATGCTTATGCGCACAAAGATGACGAACTCCTCAGCACACGTACGAAGTGCCGCACATGGGAAACACATAGGCAGAAATGGCCGACGCGCCATGCCGACGCACGTAGGGGGCGGCCATTTCGGAATGCAGATGGCAATAGAACGACCGTATTCATTTTTTTTTTCGTACTCGATTCTAACGCGCATGCGATTTATGAACTCGCTTAACCGGAAAAAAGGTGCGCGTTAGATCTGAGTAATTACGGTATCATGAGTTGGTGCAAATGTATAATAGCATTAGTACTGCACTTGTTTGTGTGAAAAGTGTGATTAGGACTATGGATTGGTCCCTAATCGAAAATTTGTGAATTGTGCAGTTTTAAATTGACAGTTATTACATGGGGATGACAGCAGTATTTGGTCCCAAAAGCCACTGTTAAACAAAGAACACCAGATTGGCAAATGTTCATACACACTGCTTAGTAAATCACTGCTGGCATTTTGTTACTTAACCTGGGTTACCAGTATTTTTGAGTTAAACGTAATCTATATGCACGTAAAAGGTGATTAAAATTTGCTGTTAAACTCCCTCAACTAATATTTTTAAGAACAAAAATAAGAAGGACGTGCAGTGAATGTTTCACGCTGGTATCAAAAGTTCAAGCAGTGTGTAAGTGAAATTGTGTCTTCGGAAATGTGAAAACCTTTCGTTCTAGAACCTCGCCATGCTTTGAATCGTTGGTACTATTAAAGGGGCCATGACATCCAATTTTGAACTGTAATCCATGTTATGTGGTTTAATCCACAGTAAACAAGCTGGCAAAATTTCGGCACATTTGGTCTAAACATAAACATGCGAGTGGCGAGAGTCCAGCAACACAGGTGCACTCGCAAGATCGACGCTTGTTAGCTGTGAGAGTGTCTTCCGAACGATATTGCTCCGTGGTCATCTGTGCGTGAAATCTGTATTTTAGCTTTTTTCAGTTTGGTACTGAATATGAACAAGGCATACAGCAATTGAAAAAGAAATATTGTAAGTACTATGTGAAAACATTTCCCAAATAAGGATATCAAGATACTTTTTGGTTTGTTCAATTTCTAAAATTAATGCAATCAAATATCGCATGCAAAGGTTACGAATTGAGTGCTAGCTAGAAATAAAACTGATAACCATTCAGTGGCAATGCGTGAATTCCATTGGGCTATTGATAGTGCAAGAGGTAGCCCCGCCGCGGTGGTCTAGTGGCTAAGGTACTCGGCTGCTGACCCCAAATCCCGGCTGCGGCGGCTTCATTTCCGATGGAGGCGGAAATGTTGTAGGCCCGTGTGCTCAGATTTGGGTGCACGTTAAAGAACCCCAGGTGGTCGAAATTTCCGGAGCCCTCCACCACGGCGTCTCTCATAATTATATAGTGGTTTTGGGACGTTAAACCCCACATATCAATTAGTGCAAGAGGTAAATTCTGGTATTTTTCAGTGTGCCAAAGAATTGGTTTGGCTTTATAGGCATGGTCTAACCTAGCCAAGATGGGGTAAAAATATAAGATCATAAAAAAAAAACATAGTTCTATGCTGCAGGGTGTGAAAGAAGGATAACCAGGCAAGTGTGTGATGCAAGGCGAGTGAATTGCACCCGCCATGGCAAAATGGCGGTGGCCAGCGGTAGGTGTAGTTTAAAGCCGGAGACTGCTAGGCCCCGTTTTGCATTTAAATATTCTTTTACAGCACTGGGGCTTTCAATATCTGTAGACATAGTAGATGCTCTACTTGTAGTTTTTCTGTGAAAACCTCGCATTGTTCGGTGGTAGTGTCGTGGCCCTTCAGTTTCAGTTTATTTTTACTTTCGTACAAAACATACATGCTTGCATAAACATACAGAAGGAGGTCCCAGAGCACTTGGCTGAAGGGGGACCTCCTGTCAGGAAATGTGATAAAAATGCACAAGTAAAATGCAGCAACGTGGAATAAATCCTTTTAATCTATTCTCGGTTGGCAAATAGCTACTTCCTGACACTCAATTGAAGATGTTGTAATAGCATTCATTACTGCATTTTCTTTTCCTGGCAGGACATTGAACCAGATCTCCTGAAGCTCTTCTGAGCCGTCAACAGCTGGCACGCTGAGGTGTCTGCAAACGTGGACTGCTTCCTGGGCAAGAGACCTTATGACGGGCAATCTACAAACCGTAATTTGCGGCTGGCTTGCCCTGATGTTTTTCCAGTCTTGAGTCGAGAAAGAAGACGCCTTTGCCGGAACTTCGGCAAGCCTTGCTTTTGATGCTGTGAGCCCAAATAATCTTGATCAAATAAAGCCTAGTTTCACTCGGTCTCGCTGTTGTCCCCCCACCCCTTTTCTTTTTTGAGCAGAAATTTAAGCTTAGATGCAAGATTTATGAAGTGTAGCTCTTGGGCATTTGATCCTGCATGGAGCGGTGCTGCTGTACCTGACGTGACTGATAGGAAGAAAAAAAAAAGAAAGATACCCAGGATCTAATCGGATTTCAACCCGGGTCCTCAGCATGGCAGTCGAGTATTCTGCCCTAGAGCCACGCTGGTCCTTTAAATGTGCACAAAGACTACAGAAGTCATCTTGGACAAGGAATTGTGTGACCGTCAGCGTAGAAGATAAGTGAAATAACCAGTTGTCATGCAGTACCGATTGTGAAACGCGTGTGGTGTCGAGATTCCAGCCACTGCCAAGTACTCGGCCGCAATTGGTCATCAATATCTAATGCTTATTACATGGGAAAGTAGAGAAGCCCAAGAGAGGAAATCCCTAGGGAGTTTCAGTCTGCAGTTTTTTTGCACAATATTTCTTGCAAATGTTGTAGGTATTCTGTTATCTCCTGGCGAGCCATGTGCAAAATCGGTCTCGGGGAAACTCCCACAATGCAGGTTGGCCCTGCACTTTAGGTTTACTTGTGTATTTACGTTACGGTGCACAGTGGCGTAGACACTAGCATTATGCGTAAGGATTTCAGGCCTGGTGTCTTGCATAAGGTTATTAACTTCTTCGGTAGGCTGAAAACCGCTTTCTGCACCTACTGTGGTAGGCTTGTGCGAATAATTGAGTGAATATTACTGTAATAAGTTTAAATTATTGGCAATCTCGAAGTATTTGAAATTAACAAATAAAAATCTGCATGCAACATCTTTGTAAAGGCAGCTTCACTGTAGTGAAGGGGTGCTGTGCCATGAATACACCTGTAGAAAAAAAAAAATCTGTGCTGCCACCAAGCCTCACTTA
This sequence comes from Rhipicephalus annulatus, assembly GCA_013436015.1. NCBI lineage: Eukaryota > Metazoa > Arthropoda > Arachnida > Ixodida > Ixodidae > Rhipicephalus > Rhipicephalus annulatus. Next base: position 259,529 of record WOVY01011731.1, read on the forward strand.
AAAGTTAACTTTTTAAAAGCTTGTTATTCTACTTATATGCTTTAAAATGCAATGTATTTTACGGGTTATCATATTTGCCTTCTACTGAGAGCTAAATCTTGCTACTGTTCAAACCCGGCCGCGGTGGTCTAGTGGCTAAGGTACTTGGCTGCTGACCCGCAGGACGTGGGATCGAGTAGCGGCTGCATTTTCCAAGGAGAAAATGCTGTAGGCCCGTGTGCATGGATTTGGGTGCATGTTAAAGAACCCAGGTGGTTGAATTTTCCCGAGCCGTCCACTACAGCGTCTCTCATAATCGTGTGGTGGTGTTGGGACGTTGAAGCCCATATGTCAATCAATCAATGGTACTATTTGAAATTACCGGCACCTCTCTTTGAAAAATATTAAGTTGGCTGAGACACGACATATATGCTCATTTTTTTTGCGATATAGACTATTATAGGTGTATATATATATTGCAGCTGGCAGAGTATATTTGCTGAAAAGTTTTCTGCACCGACTGTAGTTGCCAGGTGGTCTAGTGGCACCAAATGCCAGAAAAATGGCTGGCGCTATCTTTTGAACCGGTGTCTTCATGCCGGCCATTTCAACCGAGGACTGCTGAACATCGCTATGCCTGCAGCCGTTCTTGTCTCCTCTGGTCTAACCATGCTGGGAGGGCAAAAAATTATCCCTGGATATGCAAATAGTGAAACTTTAGAACAGAGTCAAATAGTGATGAAACCAAATCGAATACCAACTGAATAGTAAGGGAACTATTTTCAAAGCACCCCTAGAATAGTAATGGAACCATTTTCAAAACTAGCCCAAGAACTCACTAAAAATAAATATTCATAAGTTTCAAGAAAGGAACATTATGATCCAATTTAAGTGATAAAAATACCATCAATACGTACATTGATGCAAGCTTGTGCACAGCAGCAGAAAGGAATCTCTTGCGATAGCCAGTTGAAATACAGCAGTGTCTGTCCACATTATCCAAGGTGAGGCTTCAGTGACATTGTGAATGTCGCGATGAAGATAGTGTATCGATGACTGCATCGCTTCAGCCACACAGGTGTTTTAAGCTAGAACACTCGCATCCTGATATCAGTATGGCATCCATGGTCCAGTAAAATCTTGGGCTGCTTGCATCTCGGTGATGAGATCAATAAAAAAAAGGAATGTTACCACTCTTCATTAAAAGATTTCATTCCTCTGAGGTTTTCTCATTGGTGCTCATCATTTGAAAAATATTACAAAAGTATTTGGGATTTCCGATATGATGTATTCAGTTCGAGAACCAAGTCGAATAGGATGGTATTCATACTTCATACATCCGTATTCATACATCCGTACTTGCTACGCTTTTAGAGACACAGCCTCTCTTTTTTGCATTATGCCGTCACTGCATTACCATTTCCTGGGAAGCATAAACCAATCATAGTTGTTTTTTTTACAATTGCTTTTAGTTAAAAAAATGACATGTAACAGAAATGTTTGTACACTTTATCCCTTCAGGTGCCAAGTATGATGCACTGTCTGTTAATGTGTCAAATTCACATAGTATAAATCTCTAGGCACTCAATATTACATCCAAATAGACAAAATGAATTGGTTGCTTGGCACGAGGCTGTCATTTATTGTTAATAGGATGTAATGAAATATTCAATTATTCTTTAGTCAGTAATAAGGTTAAGCTCATCCATTTTGCTCTCTTTTTTTGACAGCAAGTTGACACTACTAGTATCATGGAACAAGTTGCACATACAAATGCATCCTCTGTCACTGAAAAGGACAGGAGACCCTCCATGTAAAAGCCATGAACTGCTTTCCGGTATTTCTCTCTTATAAAAGGGTTCAACTGTATAAACAAAAACACATTGCACTTGCATTACAAGCATCATATTTCACTCTTCTTGTACAGAAAATATGAAACAGTTGACTTAAGAATATGTAGATTTCTGATGATGATTGATATGTGGGGTTTAACGTCCCAAAACCACCATATGATTATGAGAGACGCCGTAGTGGAGGGCTCCGGTAATTTCTACCACCTGGGGTTCTTTAACGTGCACCCAAATCTGAGTACTCGGGCCTACAACATTTCCGCCTCCATCGGAAATGCAGCCACCGCAGCCGGGATTTGAACCCGCGACCTGCGGGTCAGCAGCCGAGTACCTTAGCCACTAGATCACCGCGGCGGGGCTATGTAGATTTCTGGTTGCACTAATTATGATAGCTTACAGAAAATTGTACAAAACCGCATATCTCAATTTTGAATAATGCATGCTATGCTCTCGTATTGAACGTAATATTCGAAGGTCGCAGGTTCAGTCCCCACCAGTGGCACGGTATCTTTTTGTCCATTTTACATGCTTCTCACTTACATCAAAATACTTGCAAATAATATCCCCCTATACTTTCCTTGGCTTTTTTGTCTTGCAGTATTAGGTAATGTTGTGTCTCACAAAGAAAACAAGCACCTAAAGTTTCTCTTCCTTCGTTTTCTTTATTTCAAAGCACAACTGATTCACAGACATGTCACATAACAGCAGAATCTATTGCAGTACAAGCGGTTTAAACTGCACAAAGGACCAATGACTGATGTGCATTTGCAATAACTAATCCTAAAGAGGATGCTATTCAAGAAATTTAGTAAACATCAGTTTTTACAAAAAAATACAATAAAGTATAAATTTAAAGTGAAGTATAGATGTATATAGTGAGTTGCATGAGTATTCCTCACTGTGCCATATAAGTATACAGCACAGATTAAAAGAAAACATGAAGGTTTACCATAGCTTCCATTGGCAGCTGTGGATTCGTTATGTCATATTGCACTTCAACCAAAATGTAAAAACAAGAAACTTGCACAACCACATGCTTCTATTTAAGTTTAGAATGTTCTAATGCTTTTCAAAATATGCAAAGTATTTGTTCAATCAAAACATAACACATAATTGTACTTGAGTAATGATCAAATAAGAAATGAAATCACACTAACTTTTTTTAAATTTTCTCTGTTCGGTTGAATACAGGTTCACCCCGCCGCGGTGGTCTGGTGGTGCTCGGCTGCTGACCCGCAGGTTGTGAGATCCCACCCCGGCTGCGGCAACTGCATTTTCGACGGAGGCAAAAATGCTGTAGCCCCATGTGCTCAGATTGGGCGCACAATTTCAAGAACTCCAGGTGGTCGAAATTTCCGAAGCCCTCCTCTCCAGCATCTCTCATAATCATATGGTGGTTTTGGGATGCAAAACCCCTTGTATCAATCAATCAAACAATAGATCGCATTTTGCCACGGCAAACATTTTCCATGCCTTGATAATTATTTATTTAGTGATGGTTGGAACTAGAGCTGCTAGTTCCACTTAAAGTGGGACTATTTGGGCTTCCTTATTGGCCACGTCGCTTGTAAAATTTTCTTGTCCCTTGTTGCATTTCTGGGCTTATTTGCATTTTCTGGCAAATATAGTTAGTTTAGTGATCACCATGTTGACCAATGGCATGTTTGCCAATGACGCTGAGTAGTTGAGTGTTGAAGTCAAACATATGTTGGGCAGAATCAACAAGTAGCATTAATGACACATTGGTAAAAAAGCTTGACACTCTCGGCGTGCCGAATCGTACATGAATAAAGAGACATGGAGGCACAGGTAGAACACATACGAGCACGAACTAACAACTGTATTCAATAGAAACAAGACGAGCATGTATAGGATGAAAGGGAAAAGAAAAAAAAGAAAGCGTAAACCTGCGCACTGCCCACTACAAAAAATCAACAATCTACATTACATCAAATCTGCATTCAAATAAATGAAGACTGAAATCGAGACAATGTTAAAAAGTAAATAGGTGCTTCTGTTCATATTTGCACATACTTTTGTTGCATGAAGTATACAGAGGAATTTTTGAACTCCCCTTAATAGCTGAGTGATATATTTTAGACTAATTAAAAACATAACCAAGGACGGGTAAATGTCTTGAATTTCTGCATCTTTTGTGATAATTATTTGTTTGTTAGCTTAGTGGAATTTGGCAACTCTAATGGTAACCATCCTTGAATGTTGTTTTTGGAACATTAGATTTTCAACGAAGGCATGTGTGCTGTGGTCAGTAATAAAGTGACACACTCTCATGCTAGCGAGGCATTGCATGAATAGTCATGCAAATGGTCATATCCAAGTATGCAAATGTCAACAAGGAGGAAGCAAAGCTTACATACTGTGGACCTGAAGGTCGTCATTCTAACAAGTACTATCATATTTAATATCCCTATATCATAAAAGACACAAAATGAAAAAGCATTGCAAGAACTATAAAAGCAGCTATATAAGTAAGTCTCCAGAGAGCACTTAAGAGTCTTGAAGTTTTTAGTAGTTCTTTATCTACCGAGGCAAAACTTGCAGTTTATGTATATTCAGGCACAAATTTCAAATGAGCAATTCGTTTTCTAATATATAACCTGTACTTTTTAGAATGTCCAATGTTTCGTATGCTTTTTGGGTGCCACAGTTTGCCTAAACTAAGACAGTTACAAAGCAAATAGGCCCTTCGAAATGAATGAATGCTGAATGCTAGAAAAAAAAAAATGACAAGTCCTAAACACGCTTGAACAAATGTTATGTTATGTTGAACATTTCCACATAAGTCTACATCAAGCTATGATTTTAGTCACAAGTTTTCAAATAACAATTTATGTTCAGAAGGTTTTATTCTTCTTTTCTTGCCTGGTGTACTCATTCCAGGTAATTCTGACATGCTTATTTAATTTGCAAGTCTCTCACGAGAGTTTAGCATAGCTACCGAAACGGCACCTGCAATTATTGCACAAAGAAAATATCTTATTTAATATCAGCACACAAATATACATCAACTTGGCGAGTTTCATTCAAACTAATGGAAAAGTTTAGAAGTTTCCAGGAACAGTGTCTCCCCTTAAAATAAAAAGAAATGGTACTAGTTGAGCAAAATTATCAACTCAAGTCACACCTTTGAATGTTTGTCAAAGTAGGCGGATTACAAGAATTGTTTGATTCGTTCAACAAAATAACAACACCAGTTCCTTTTTTCATGAATAATTGCACAAGACGAGAAATAAACGTGCACGTGTGGTATGCGATTGAAACACAAGTGCCAGAACAAATTAAAAGGAATGTTTTTAAGAAGGAAATAGAACAGGTTTATCATTACCGGAGGAGACAGTCGTGATAAAGGGAGAACAACAGGATGCTCGCTTGTGTCGTGTGGTTATTTGTTTCAGTCGTCATTGCGCGCTCTCCGGAAACAATGAATACATAGCCCAGTTTTCTGCTAGGTTGAGAACAGGTTTAGTGCGTGAATGTCCAAATAAGTATATTGGCCTCGTACAGGGGCGTAGCCAGGGGGTGGCACACCTGGCACGAGCAGTGCAGACGGTTTCGAGCAGTGCACGTTTTTTGCAGCACTGGTGCGCACCCATGCACCCATGCATGCATGACGACCGCGTAATAGGAGCGACTAGTGACACTAGATGTGACCCTGTGTCTCACATAACGATACAAGCACAACCAAAGCTCCTGAAAACTGTCAGAGAAGGCCACCTGGACACTTTAAATGCGCGGTGCACCTTCGTAAATACTTTTTGTAGAACAAATTTTCCCCAACTCCTAGGAACACCTTTCCATTGAACATCTGGCAAAAATTTCAGGCGCTTACTACTACTCAACATAGTCAAATTGCAAAGCTGACACTTTAATTCAATATTTGGCTAGCAAAGGTTCTTTTCATTACAGAACTTCGATGTTGCTGTAGCATAATCACGAGGGGCACGCACTTCTGTCAAGTTCGCCAGCCTAATGCACTTTTTCAACAATACACGCACATTAGTTCGCGCTAAGGACTGTCAAAGATCACTATGTTGCTAAAATGGGCAAATTCAAATTGATTCCGAAAGTTGAGTGGCTAGACTAACTATTAGAAAGCGCTGTGTGCACGATAAACAAATTTAACACGCCGAAATAGATGATCCAAAAGAGTCAATCACTCGTAATCGGTTTGAATAGGCATGGTAACGAAAGAGTTAAGGGGGTGCCCCTCCCTAAATCAAAGCGGTGCCCCCCCCTCTCCTCCCAAAATATTTCTGGCTACGCGCCTGGCCTCATGTGTACATATAATCACACACACAATTCAGAAAAAGCAACAGCATATAACAGACCAATGATATATGGGGTTTAACGTTCCAACACATGATTATGAGAGACGCCGTGGTGGAGGGTTTCGGAAATTTCAACCACGTGGGGTTCTTTAACGTGCACCCAAGTCTGCGCACACGGGCCTACGACATTTTCGCCTCCATCGAAAATGCAGCCGCCGCAGCCGAGATGCGATCTCACGACCTGTGGGTCAGCAGCCAAGGTACCTTAGCCACTAGACCACCATGGCGAAGCGCATATAACAGACCACGCCAAGTACATTCGATAGAACTTAAATAAGCAGCTATTACAAGAACAGTGCACAGTTTTACCAAAACTTTTTTGTGAAAGTGTGATTGCACTTTCAGGCTGCACAGAGGCACACATGAATTCTTGCACGTCATTTTTGCAGCTTCACTGGTCACTTAGTTAAGGAGCGATGACAATCGAAAGACGCAAGTTTTTTCCAAAATTACATATTTTTCATTCTCATTTGCTTTCACAACTTTAGTTTCTCTACTTTCATGACCAAAAAAAACTGAAGATTGTAATTAAACTCGAAGTAGGTTAAAATCACTTTTCAATTAAAGAGCATGGGGTGGCTACTAAAAAACCAACAACTCATGGCTAAAGCTCTCTAGAAGTTGTCACCTGGCTTCTTGCCAATGGCATGGGCACTTCACCAAAGCCAGATGTTCAAAATAATTTCCCAGCTCTCATCATGAAAGAATCATTTTAAAAAACATAGTTTTTGCCGTACACATGAGCTGTCGCTTTAACATGTGTTTTTCTCAAGACCCATTTCTGGGCCACTTGCACACCGTGTTTCTGGTCTTTCTGGTTGCCAGATTAGAAACGTATTCCTAAACATGGGAAGAGTGCAAGTATTTCCTTTAAAACCTGATATCACCCATGTAATTATTATGAATCTAAGGTGAGCAGTTAGTATGGACTGAAAATTCTACAAAATTTCACCATACAATGTCTATAAAAATGTCTTGTACACACTTTCTTGAGACTTATTTGCATTCTACAGTTAATGTGGAGCAGTAGGAGTGATTAACGGCTTAGAACCATAAAAGTAAGTATGGGCTGAGGATTCTACAAGTTTTCACATTACAATTTTTCTTGTCTATTAAAATGTCTTGTACACACTTCCTTGATACTTATTTGCATTCAACAGTTAATGTGGAGCAATAAAAGTGATTAACGGCTTAGAATCATAAAAGCTAATTGGCATAAAAAATTTCCCCAAAACAAAAGCATACTTTACACATTATCATGGCACAAAACAAAAACGGAATAACTTATTATAAAACTAATTACATAATTAAAGTAATCATCAAAGCATATATATGAATATATAAATAACAAAAAAATATTTCCCTAAGCTACAAATTAATGCAACTTTTGTTTCGAATTGCATTTCCTCTTAATAGGGTAAATAAACAGCAAGTGAGAAAAAAATTTAACAAACAAAAAGCAGGATTATCAGTAACGATTCAAAGCACTTCCACTGAAAATTATTATTCATAAAACCACATGTTAACAATTTTTAATGCAAAATAAAATACCAAAACTCCGTCCCCCCAGAAAAAAGAAACTGAAAACCCTCTTCCGAATTTTAAGGAAAACAAACTCCAAAAACACAGAGCCTCAGCCATAAGATTAGAAAGCCAGAACCACAGATAAGTAACTTCTAATTACGAAGGAACTTCTGAGAGCTTCTCAGAAAGAAAGAATCTCATCAAAAAAGTTTCTTAGAACTGATAATAGAACGTACCTTCAGTGCCTTCTTGGGCAGTTACTTTCAGAATTAATCGGGAAGCAAGTAGATGACAGTGCAAGGTCAAGCTAACAACTAAATGGAACCACTGTGACTATAAATTAAAGGTAACAACTGTTACTAAATGCATCTAAACATGAAAACTAGGAAATCTGCCTAGTGCTCATGTTATTAAACATAAACAACGAATGCCCCCATGGTTTATGAATCGAATATTGAGTTTTTCAACTCAGCATTCATGCAGATGTTGACGTTACAATGGCGCAGACAACTTGACTCCTGTCAAGTTGTCACACTGCTTCTGACTTGTGAGAAAGGCTTCACCCGAAACTGTTGGGCCATACATGAGACAGTTTGCCTACCAACCATACGAGGCTATTCTTTGAAATTGAAACAGATGTTTTTACAAGTGAAGAAACTATAGCTTAGTACAGCGAGTCACCTGAGAATCCACATGAAAATCATCTTGTTTTGAGAGAGCATGGCACGCATGGAACATACATGGAACGCTTTGAACACTTTCCAGCATGGTTGCAGTGAGCTCTGTCTCAATGAAATTTGCAAGATTGGGAACATTGTGCTGCACAAAAGCAGATTGGCTTCTGAGTCACGTTTTTCTCTTGTAATACTGACCGTTCTAGAAGGAACTTTACTAACTTAGTAATGAGAATAGCCAAGCTGCTGACAGCAGTGATCGCAGAATCGCATAATTATGCCATAATCATGCAGTTACACAAAGGCCAGGGATACATGTTTAAATTCAGAAACCAACTTAGGGTACTTACAGTATTTATTTATCAATTTTCAGTCATGCAGTAAAAATTAAATGAAAACAAATTTCTAGTTACTAGAAAAAATGATTAAAGGTAAACGAAATCGTGAAAACGAAACCAGCTTGCTTTGCACAAACCACAGGGATGAAACTTCAAATGGCATCAGTAATTCTTATCAGTTAGGTATTTTGCAGCCCAAATAATCCAAGCATTACTAACACACAATACAATGAGTAAATGCTTATATCAGTCTATGTTCTGGTTTCATTCTGCTTCTTTGGGAGGTAATTACATGCATGCAATATTCAAACAAGCAACCAGCCGTGCATGCTGATGGGGCACACAACGAAAAGAGAGCACCATATTTTTTTGCCTAATAAATTCAATCATATACTCGTAAAAAAAAAAAGCAATTGGCCACGAGGTAAACATTTTATCCAAAGTGCTTGCTGCCTGCTATCTTGCAAATTGAAGTCTGAACACTTCTGCTGCTCTTTACAGCATCATGGATTGCATCAAAACAATCGTGATGAAAGGAAACAAAGACTGACATTAAGATGCATGTATTTGTGTTGCGGCAAAGATCAAACAGCCAAAAGTTAAATAAAACTAATGAGGGTGGACTGATTACTGCCATGACTTTTTGTGTTATCACATTATGCAAGTTTGCAAATTAATGCAGTCAAAATAAATGCAAACCTGTCAAGTGTCCATGGCTTCTTTCTCTCCACAACATTTCCAACTAGTTGATCATTGCTCTCGACTGTCAACACTGCTCAAGAATTACTCTCATGTCTAAATTATGCCTATGTGCCAACCTGCACACAATGTGCAAATGTTCGGTTAAAATCTACAATCCAAGGCAGCCTAGCAGGTTAAGGCAAGGCACTGTTAAGCCCAAAGATGTGGGCTTCATTGCCAGCCATGGCTGCCATATTAGAACAGCGACAAATTGAGAGAGCCCCCACGTAATTATATTCAGGTGCACAGGTGGTCAAAGTTCATCGGGAGTGCTCCGAAATAATTTGCCACATAAAATCCCAGAATTTGATTCAACTAATCAGTTAAACACTTGCTTTTCTGAATGCACATAGTGTATGGCACTCAGTTAAGCTAACTGAAAAATAAAAAATGAGGACATAAAAACTAACCTAAAGTTTGGCTACAAATTTGTCCGAGTAATGTCCTGGACTGTACAATGGAGGCCTAAACAAAGTAGAAGATCATTTATTGAGGCAAAAACAGTGCAGACAAAGAACACACAGGACACAGCGCTATCGACTGGTTTCTTTATTAGAAAGCCAGAGAATATATAGGGAGGCTAGCAAAACGAAAAATGGCAAATGTCCTGTTGTCCGGGCTATTTTTGCCACAATGTTCATGAAACTAAGAAACCTGAATCATTTATTAATATTCCCCTTCTGATTATACCTGCAAGAGATGGGCGAAGCAGCAAGATTCCAGCCAGAATAATACAAGCCCAATACACATACTAATTGGCAGTTGAAGAAAAACATCAAAGCACCACCAAGTGCCAAGTTTTACTACGGTTCTCCAAAGCTGAAGGAGAAGCAACTATGTCGATGTCTGTAGCTTCTGCAGGTCGTAGACCACCTCCAGGAGGCATGCGTGGCTCCAGGCCTGAATGGGGCAGGCGTCGGGACAGACGTCACCATCACGGTTGGTGAGTTCGGGCAACCCTCGCCAGGGCGATGACTGAATGATCTGGTAGTTGTTGGAGAGGATCCCCTTCACCTCGTCCACTGCAGCAGCCAGCGCGTTCTTGCTGTCAGCCACCTTTTGGGCAAAGTGCAGCCTCGCTCTGAGGTAGAAGCCCATCGGCCAGAGCCACTCCTGAAAAAGCACTCCTGATGAAGAATGATTGATGCGCTTTTCGAGCCCATGCATGCATATATATATATATATATATATATATATATATATATATATATATATATATTTAATATACCAATCTACTTCATCTATACATTATGATCACTATACATTATCATCATGCATTCTCATCGTTGTCGTGTATGAGTGTCATCATTCTTGGTTCATCGTAGCTGTCGGCTGCCGAGTCCTCGGGCCTAATATAAGGTCATCGGCCGAAACGTAAGAATTAATAAAAGCTTTGGTACATTCATTGACTCAAGCCTATATACATACAGTTCACATAAAATTTGAGACGAGAACAGAAGAAATTATAGAATGCAATGCTTATAATACAATGTTTCTAAGTTCTTAAATGAAAACTTTTTCTGTCAGATATAATAAGAGAACCACCTTCTATAGAAATGTATTAAATAGTAATGCATAAATATAGGTAATTGTGTTCCCCATTGTTGTATTATTAATGCAAAAATTTATAGGCAGAATAATATGTTGTATTGTTACTTATGTCACTGATGTTAGTTCTATTAATGAGAACTGACAGAAATTTATGCCAAAAATGTCTAGGGAATATTATTAGAAGTAATTGTAATGTAAATGTGAAAAAAAAAAGTGGATGAAAACTTGACTTGCCTTGGGCAGAAATCGAACTTGCGACCTTCAAATAACGCATCTGATGCTCTACCAACTGAGCTACCACTGTGACTATCCCCCCCCCCCCATCCACATTATTGGGTGTAATAAATGTGGGAGCATTAGTCCGCACCGCCCGTTGCCCATGGCAATGAGATAGGCGAAGGTAGCGTCAGTCGGGGCTGCCCATTGACGACAGCAACAGGTGGCGCTGACTGACGCTCCCACATTTAATGTACATACATAACCAAAAACAAGGATGGAGAGATAGGTGCCGTGGTAGCTTTATGCTTGTGGTTGTCTCGGCTACTGCACAGATCTCTGTAAAACTCCTCCACTATTTTAACTATCCTTCCTTGTTCCTTACTGCATACATCTTGTTTTTGCCTATTCCAAGTTTCCTCTTCACCACTTTGACATTTCCTCCATTCGTTAGAGCATGCTCAATTGTCTCCATGTCGTAACTTCTTACAATGGACAGCTCACGCTTATTAATGGGAGATGCGGGTTGAAAAACGCGAGTTTTCAAAATTACCGATTTTTTATTTTCGCCTGTTTTTATAAGATTAGTACCTCTACCGTTATGAAAAAAAAAGTACAGGTCGAGACTTAACTGGGAATGCTTTAAAATTTCATCTAAAGAGCACAAGGTGCCTGTTGAAAGGTCAAAAGTGTGCAGTCTTCGAGCACCTTGCCGCCGATAATGCGCCTCCCCTAGCCATAGTTGATCGCATGAGCTGAAGAGTCGAGCCTCACTCTTCAAATAACAACAGTTTCCCTCGCTGATGAAGAGCAAGAAATAATAAAAAGAAGTACGATTCTGCACCTTTTTCGAGCGTCGCGACTGGCTTATCACGTGGTACGAATTGGGGACCGCCATTGGCCGCTGCGCGCCTGTATGTGCTGTGAAGCCTATTTGCGGGGTCCGTGTCTTGTCGAGCAGCGCAGCTGAACAATGCTCTCGTGTAATTATCTCCTTTATGAATGAAAAAAAAAGGCATTGCTCGCAAGTGAAAGCTGTTGTGCAGCGCGCTCTGTAGGAATAGGCTACGAGCAGCTGGTTCGATTTGCGGCAGTTGTTGGCTTGCAAAAGCCAATGCATCAAAGTCATTCACACCCGTCAGCCAGAAAGTTTGTGATGCGACCATTGATGACGTCAGCGGCAATCTTGAGAGGTCTAAAGAGCTCGCAGTGAGAGAACTTAGCAGGGATGACATTGCCATTATGTACGACAGTATGTGACACAAACATGGCTGCAAAATGGCATGACACTGGACTTAGTTTGGATTTTGCAGTCCTGTCGAACTTCTTCCCAGCTTGCAGTTGGCACAAGGCTCTGCCAGATGGAGTGGAAGTTTGGCAAGCGTTTCATGGCCCTGTCTGTGAGCGAAATGTCTGTCACGATTCGCCTCGAAAAAGCAGCGAGGGACAAACTCATGGTGCTGGCGTATTTTTGTCGCAGTGGCCACTACAAGAAGGATTGTTCTTTTTGGTGTGCAAATTTCATCTGATTTAATAATATCTTTCATAAATAAAAACTCAATTTCAACTTCTAAACTCGTTTTCTTCAAAACACAAATTTTGCCATTTTTTCCAATGTGCCCCTCTTTTTTCGGGCACTTCTAGTACTCAGATCTGCATGAAATTTTGCCCAAATTTTTTTTCAAAGTATGACAAATGCAATTATCTAGTTTAAATTTCAATATTTTATTGTATAATGAAAAAATTGTATGTAAACTTTACTAGGGTAGGTGAGATATGGACTTTTTACGTCTATTATTTTTCACACCTATTACATATTTTGTATGTGCTACCTAAATAGTTATTTGCATTCTACACTTTATTTGAAACATTAGGAACTATGAATGGTAAATAAATTGTGGAAGTTTAGGGATGAAAAGAGGGGGGCAAAAGTTTTCACTTTGTCATGTTGCAGAGCTACAAGTGTGCAACTAGCAAGAAAAGTAGTTATATATTTGAAATCAGCATAAAAAGTTCTATAAACAGCTTAAGTTTCATTGCTATAGGATGAATATTAAAAAGAAGTGACTTGGAGTAGCATCTCCCCTTAATCAACTTCGAAAGCTCTGCCAGTTCTATTTTCTGTCATATTTGAGGCTTTCATACTTTTACATTTCTTAACGAGGTCTTTGTCTCCTGGAACTGCTTGCTAGTGTCCTAACTACCATACCTCAAACTTCTACTGCGCACTCCATAAAAATACTCATCAGATTATCATTCATTCTGTCAACACTAAGGCCAATTTCCTCGGTAAACATTTGCCGCCCTCAACCAAATATCCCCAGACAAGTGCGCCATCTGTCGGACAGTGCTAAAAGCTGGTGCAGGGGCCTCACATATTCCTTGAACCGGGTTAAGATGCAGTCGGCTTTTGGTCTTCAAGCACACTGAGAGCTAGAAAATTGCAGTAATATTTTATTACTTCCTAGCTATCATATAATTTTTTTTTAGAGCAAGCAAAGAATAACAGTAAGTTTACAATTTCAAATGTGTTATGATGACTTCACCTCGCTCAGCTAGTACCTACGGCAGCCAACGGTGATGCATTGTCGTTCTAAAATTGCAAGAATTCGAGGATTTCAAACGAGTGTCCTTAAACATAGGCTGGATAGATATTGCAACAATATATTAAGGAATCGGCATGGCCAATGCCTCTGGAGCCGCAAAAATTACAACTTGGCAGCTTCATTTTTTTTCCATGATCCGTTAAAGAGGTGTTTTTTTTTAATAGTTGGTCAAGCAGAATGAAATCAAGTGCATGTTGGCGTCACACAGTGCACTGCTGACTGTGACCAAGTACGATCAGGATTGAATTTCTTAACACTTATTGGCGCTTTGTCTTGCAAAGTGTGTCAAGGGGCAATCACGATCAACAAATTTGATGCAGATCACGTCTTATCATGATAAAAAGTGGTTGTGTAACAGCGGCATTATCCAGATTTTTCTTCAGACTTCGTACTACTGAGTAAATTTTTAATAGCTGCACTAAATAAAAGATATGCCATTTCTACAGAGTTCTTTAGCATTATGGGTAGTGCTGGTTACGGTGGAGTCAGCATAGAGATTTTGATGATTGATATGTGGGGTTTAACGTCCCAAAACCTCCATATGATTACAAGAGACGCCGTAGTGGAGGACTCCGGAAATTTCGACCACCTGGAGTTCTTTAGCGTGCACTCAAATCTGAGCACAAGAGCCTACAGCATTTTTGCCTCCATCGAAAATGCAGCCGCAGCAGCTGGGATTCGATCCTGCGGGTCAGCAGCAGAGTACCTTAGCCACTAGACTACCATGGCGGGGCGGAGCCAGCATAGAACACAATGGACACAGAGCGCTCGTGGCTCGAGCTTAGCAGCCACAGATGGGCAGTCAGAGTCAAGCTCACGATCAGTAAAGACATGTCCATTGGTGTCTCGGCCTCCTCCTTAAGGAGTTCCAGGCAGTGATCGGCCCAAAACTCAGCAACGTAAGTTTTGCGAGAACTTTTGGCAACTTCTCTTTGTCAAACGCAAAAACAAGGTATTTGGTACGATTGCTGAAAAGCTGGTTTAGCCTATTATGTAATTTATGTTCTTATAATGTTGTTCACCAAATTATAATTCTTGTTCATCATAACATGTACAAAGTGATAATCATTCACCCACACTTGCATCCACTTATTTTGTATTCAAAGTTCATTGAAAACAAATCAGCATCACTGGCTAGACCAGCTCTCTGGCAGTGTAGCTGCATAATTTGTTTTAGTGTTTGACAAAGCAAAGTTGCTGAAAAGCACAAAAAAATATGCTTTCAAAAAATCTTTTGTTTGAATGAATGAAGCTATAAAAGCTATCTTGAAAATTTGCAGAAAAAGTTAATTTAAATGAGTGTATTGAATTTCGTTCAGTCAACCCAACTAATAGAGAAAATGTTTTAAAGACCCACGTCTTTTTCCCCTTTACAGGTTTTTGTTTTGTTTTTACCGGTAAATATGTACAGGGGACAGCAGTTACATTTAGGCCACTTGAGCGTTGCAAGAAAGCTGCCACACTGCAACACACTCTCTTCAGAGCACTGTTCTGTTACGCACATATTTCGTATGAGTGTCAGCTTTTGTGTTTTTGTCATCACTAGAACAGAAGCTTGGGTGAGTGGCTTCTTTAATAAACAACGAATGCAGAAAGACCAAAATAGAGAAATGTGCGTGTTTCACTGTGAGCAGACAAGTAAAAAATGTGTTCCTTGAAAGGGGCTGACAGAATGTGTGATTAGATCATAGTTGAAATGAAGTTACTGTGAAATATAGAGACAGATTCGAGCATGCATTTAATGTTGTGAGGAGGATTTTCCTTTCCAAATCGCATTCAAAAGTAACAAAAACTAATATTTTACACCGCCTAGTGAAGGTCCTTTGGCCGCCCTATTCTGTAGAATAGCAAACAAGGTACAACTAAGTCAAGTTCCATGCCTTTAATTTGTCCCTCTCTGCCTGCGAAACTTGGTATATTCATTTAAAGCTTGAATATGAAGTCAATCACTCTGCTCTATGTAGTCACGTCAAGTGATGTCATGTGTGCCTTAATTAGTCCTCAAAATTAAAGTAAGATCATTATCCATACAGGCTCCATCCTTTGCTGCTTACGAGGTAAAAGGAGTTGCACGGTGAGAAGCAGAGCTGCCATCGTCGCAGCCCGTGGAACAGGCATGACGCGACGCATTCAAAATTTGCGCTTGAACCCAAACTGGTCCAATGCTCATTTTTTGCAGCATGTATTGTCGTGTGCATATACGACGTCATGTTCGCCACAGATAGAAAAATTCTGTTCAGATATGTCTGGCAGCATTTTCCATGCTAAATAAAATAGGCAGAAGCATAAAAAATGTTTGTTCATCCCTTTAACACAAGTTATTTTTACTGAGAGATGAATCGTGTTAGAGGCAGCTGTTCCAGCAACTCTGCATAAGTTAGATGCCAACAAAGATTCGCTTTAGCTACAAAGAGCAATTCTCAGGTGATAACAAGAGAAGTGCACTCCAGGTAGGGATGGTGTATCCTACTTTCTTTTCACACAGAGCATGAATGTTTGCTCCCTCTCAGATGCTGCACACAGCTTGTTTTTTCAAGGAGTGAAGAAAGAGCAACATACATTGAGGATGACCTCCTGCATTTATATTCATTCAACTTCCCTTCGTACAGTTGCATGCAATCACTTTGCTGAAGGCACTGCCACGTTTGATGTGTCGTTTACGGGCCGCTTCTTGTGAGCCCACGTGAAAGATGTATTTGTTCTTTGCTCA
Source organism: Rhipicephalus annulatus (assembly GCA_013436015.1). Lineage (NCBI taxonomy): Eukaryota > Metazoa > Arthropoda > Arachnida > Ixodida > Ixodidae > Rhipicephalus > Rhipicephalus annulatus. Next base: position 276,067 of record WOVY01011731.1, read on the forward strand.
AAATGAACATAGCCAAAAATGAATTTACAATATGATTCTATGCTGAGATTTCATTCTATTTCTGCAAAACAGAGCATGAATGGCTTCAGGACGAATAGCTGTTGAATTGTAACTTGATTAAGATTATTTACTATAACACACACAAGTTGACATAATCGTATGACATTATTTTTGTTTTAAAAAGTGTTAAGTGTTTTGAAATGAATGTATTGGTTTGATACATTAACAGAGAATTTTTCATAGATGCTGCCTGAAAAAGCTAAATATTTGAAGGCACTGTACACTTACCAAGCAAAGCTATACTAGTTTTAATCAAAGCAATTGCATTAAGTGACCATACATTAGTGAAAAAATTGCACCTTTTCATCTAACCTTAATCTTAAAGGAGCACTGACATCAAATTTCAAGATCGAGATGTGCCCATCATTCGATCGCTAGGTATGCATAGGTCTTCTTGGCAAAATTTGAACGGCAGCCGTCACGTGGAAGTTATTTTAATTCGATGTCCAACAGCGTAGAAAAGCTAAGAAAAAAACAACAACAGAATATAGACTGCCCTGCGACATGAACACTAGTGCTACCTGTTCGGTGTGATACATTCCACAAATACTATCCTGAGTGACGATGCCCTAGTAGCAATGACATGTACGATCCGAGTATTCTTATCGTGGCACCGATTGGTGCCAAACCGCAGAAACGCACTCCCTCGTCGCGTCTTATCTTCATCGTACCGGTTTAAATTATTTCCTGAAATTGTCGAGATCAAAACCACCTTAAAAGAATGGCAAAAGAAAAGAGCATTATTAAACATGTGCTTGTAAGTCAGCAAGTCAGGGAATCCTTGTGAGTTGCAGGTGAGTTGCAGTCGTCTAGTTCGAAGCACAAGACATATCATGTATGTCTTACACATCAACACGACCACAAGCTATCAAAAGTGGAACAGCTTATAATCAGATATCATCGCTAACACGCAGGTATCGTTGAATTTTAGTTCATCTGTAGACTTTGCGTCCACATAAAAGTGGTAGTAATACCGTGTTGACCGCAAGAGGCTGGGTAGGTGGGGCCACCTGGACCGCAAAAAAGAACCTGGCAAGCAGGAAACGCATTCTTTTCTCCGCTGATGCTCATTCGTGATAGCTATATTGCATTGACCCCTCTGCGTATACCTGAATGCTTTGCACGCCAGAACACACCGATATAGCTAACTGAGACACACGAGCGAACATGGCTGAGGCATGCATCCTTGGACACCTCTGCAGTGCTGCTTGGAACGGAGTCCATTTCGGAATCACTGTTCTGCAGAAGGTCGACCGAAGCAAAAATAATTCGTGACGTTGCGAATCGCGGGGATTCCAAGCTCCAGACTATTGTATTGAACCCGAGTGGACACTTTGTACGGCGACGACAGCAATGCAGGTGACAAGGCATGACTGACTGTGTCCGCCTAGCAGACGAAATGTTTTGCGGAGCAGCTGAGCCTGACTCCACTCTTTTCTGTGGAGAAGTGGTCAGCTGTGACGTGATCTGGAGGTGGTCGCAAGGTAGTGTCACTGCTGGTGCTCCCAGTGCTAAAAATGGCGGGATTGCCGGACGTTTTGAATAGTGCTAGATACCAGTGATATAAATCAATAAAAGTGATAGTTATTCATCCCTCAGTTGCATTTTAGGTCGCGAATCACTGCTACGGGGTCTATAACTACTCGCTGACGTAAAAATCTTGGCATGAGTAAATTTGATGTCAGTGCTCCTTTAAAGCTCTGCAGTAAAGTTTTCATTAGTACTGCGGCTAAGCAAACAGTTTCTCAATAACTTTTACTTGAAACATTCTTTTACATAAAATTTTCAAAAACGTATCTATGGCTGTTCTCCTAGCAAGTAAATTCACTTGAACTAATAAAAAAAATGGTAAATTCTGGCCATTTTTTCCAGCAGGCACTTGAATAAAGAATTGGTGATCAGGCACCAACACATGGCTACCGCCTTCGTGCCAGACCGTCAAATTTTCAAATATTTTGTCATGGTCAGTGTTTCTGTTCAGTTGTTCCCGGTTAGAAACTTGAAAGGCTTCATTACATGAAGTTCAATGCTTGAAAAAGCAGAAAGAAGAGCTTTCTGCATTTGCAACCATAGGTGGACAAATCAAGCTCCCTCGAACTCACCAATATTTTGCTGGAGTGGACTCACTTGAACTCAGACTCATGAAACTTTTCCTGAATCGGGCTCACTCGGACCTAAAATCTTGAAAACTTTTTTTTCGCTAAACTCACCCGAACACACTCTCACAAAATTTTCCTTTAACCAGCACATGGACAACCTGTTCTTCAGATTAAGCCCATTTAAAAAACTGGAAGAATAATGCTTGTGCGAAGTTCTGCTAAAACTTTAAAATACTTTCACATAAGCACTCCAGTCGCTTAGTCAAGCATATGAGGAGGGCTATATAAATCATGCGCTGTGCTATGATAGGTTCAAGCGTTTGAACACAGTAGAATGTTGGTTGGTGCTAATCCCAAGCCTGGATGACCTTCCAGGTCAACAGATGATGACCCTATCAAGAGTTTGTGCTGTGATTCAAGTAAATTTTAGTTAGACTGCTCGAGAAGTTGCTGATGAAGTGAGTATTACCATAGGCTAATGCCATAAAATTTCCTTCTAATTTCTACGTTGAAAAGACATTGTGTCTAACCCATTCCAGAAAAAGCATTCTAAGATGCTTCAAAAAAATGAAAGAAACGAAACGATCGGAACCGTGGATTACCAGTAGAAGGCAGTAGTTCGAGAGGGGCAATGCTTAAAATGTTGTACCACAAGCAGAGAAAGTGTAATAGAAAAAGCTCAGTTTCTGTTTGAGCACACCTCAAAATCAGCGACCATAGTGCGCTTGCACTTACAAACGGAATGTAACAGCGCATTGGGTGGAAGCATAAAAGAGCGTCGTAAGCTTGGTCTGCTAACTGGGCTCACTTGGCCTCAGACTCAGAAAACTCTTCCTGAGATGGACTCACTCGGACTCATACCCACGCAAATGTATCCGGACAGCTGTATCGGAGTCTAGATGAGTATGCTGAGATGACTAATGAGTGAATTTGCTCACCTCTGCTCACAACAGCCAGTATAAAGAGATAAGAAAAGTGTTGATATGCCTCACGTTTGCACCTCTTCTCTATGAGCATATCAGTCTATAATCTCAGCAGACAAACTTTTTTGCAAGAAAAAATTCACCGAGTACGTGAAACAAAAGAAAGCAAGCAAAACTCACTGGACCCTGGTGGTAGTTGAAGCCGTGGGCACACTTGTAGTCATGGGAATCATTGCTGTTGTAGTAACAGCCGTTGTAATTCATGTCACTGAAAAGTTGACAAAATTGAAGCTCGTCACAGTAGAACCCCTCTTATGCATTTTCACAGAGACTTGGCAAAAACCAACCAACCAACAAACAAAAAAGCACGCACAGTAGTTGAGCAACATAACTCAGACGTGCGGTTAAAGCTGGGGAAAAAAATAGCAAAGCTAGCACCAAGCTGAGCAAGCCTTGAAACAGTGAAACTGGAAGATTCTGAAGACTGGTTGCTTCTAGGTTGTTTTTAGGCTAGGCGATACAGGACTTGCATTATTAGGCTTCAGTTTTGTGATACTAGGCTGCTTACACAATGATGTTCAGTGCGGAGAGGTGCAATTTAAGCCATAGACAGTTATAGACACAACACAGGCACGTCGTCGTTGGCTTTCCATCACATTGGGCACTTCCCACAGCTGCTGTTGCCTTCCCGTTTCCTAGTATTCTTTTGTGGTACGTATTTGTGGTTTTCAGCTCACTGCCACCACTTGCATCCTTTAGTTCAAATAACTGTTGCCTCTTTTTTTCTTTTTAGTGTACCAGGGGTGCGATTCTCGCGGTGTCTAGGGCATGTTCACTTCGCCAGAGCGCGTGCAGTTACACAAAAATAAGGTCGAGTCGTAACGTCATGGCGCTCTTAACAACGTCGACGCACCGAACCCACCAGCACATTCCCAGCACAACAGAAAGAAAGTAGACGAAATGTACACTGACAGGACTTTTAAACAAACTTGACAAGTCTGACCTTGCGTATGAATGTGTTTGAAGAACAATGCAGGGAACGCACGCCAACCTTCCAGATGCATCATGCGCACGGCCGCGTTAAACGTAATTGTGATTTAGAGTTGGTGCATGTCCTCATATATGTGCATCTAGAAGCGGATCATTGGGGGCAGCATTCATTGTGGCGTAATACATTGGTCTTTCTCATTTGCGTTGAGAGTTCTAAAAGCTGCATGGCGTCAAAATGACATTGCGTAAGAGAGACTAGGAACAGGTGGCCCACTGACCTTCAGACAATCAGTGGGGGCCGAAACGGACGCGAGTAGTGGGATTTACTCAATTGGTGCAGCCTGTTTATGATAGTTTTTTGGTACAAGGTAAACAATGTGCTTAACAGTCCTGCTAAAAATACACATGCACTGCACACTGCATCACCTAAAAAAGAGATTGCTTCAAGTATTTCACTAACAGGGAGCAAACCAGGTCATGCAAATGTGGTCTCGGCAGCGCCTATATTCACATTGTGCTATACAGATAGTTAATGAGATGTGGGGTTTTAACGCCCCAAAATCACCATATAGATGCCATAGTGGAGGGCTCTGGAAATTTTGACCACCTGAGGTACTTTAACGTGCACCCAAATCTGAGCACAAGAGCTTACAGCGTTTTCGCCTCCATCGAAAATGCAGCGGCCACATTAGAGATTCAATCCAGCAACTTGCGGGTCAGCCGTAGCCACTAGACCACTGCGGCGGGGCACTATACAGATAGTTAAACCTCCAAGCAAGGAAGCCGGTAAAGTACTTCGTTATGTTGGCACATCATTTTTTAATTTCAACTTTTTAAATAAGTTACATTCACCAAACATTTCCTTATTGCAGGGCAAGTGCCAGAAGGCTGTTAAAATAATACAGCAGTACAAAAAACTAATTACAGTGCTGTGCCAGTGAAGTCCTCTTCACAGTGATTGTCTATCACTGTGAAGAGGACTAAATGAACACATGTTCAATGCAGTGCAGTATAATGGAATACACAAAGCTATCAGGCATGTCCTGCCTCCATGGCTTGACATGGAAACCTCAGGCATCGCCTAAAGTAAAGCTGGGGTTAACACCGGTGCCTACTGAACCTTAAGGGGGGACACTACACCTGAAAACTTCTTTATTTTAAGTTCTTTATTGATAATTAAGTGAAACTCATTGAGTTTCACAGATGAATCACGATTCCACAGATGAGTCATGAATGTCAGCATATGTTACCTTCGTTTACGTACTCTTTTATGGAAGTGACGTTAACGTTAAAAAATAACGATAGACTTAATAACACAACCTCAATAAACGGAAATTAGAAATCGAGCTGGAGTTCACCAAATGCTAAGCTTGAAACGGGAGCTACCACCAATAAGTGTGTAGCTGAGGACATTTGTTGTTACATTACCAATAATAATAATAATAATAATAATAATAATAATAATAATAATAATAATAATAATAATAATAATAATAATAAAGGCATGCCACGTTTCATTTCTAAAGTTTCTGTTACCGTCCCAAAACACCACACGATTCTCAGCGCAAACTGCGCCTACAGTTTTCGAGAAGGTTCCGGACTGTAGTAGATCATTTCGATAAGATCATGCCCATTGTGCGAACGGTACAGATTTTTCTGGAACCTACACCACCGCCAGCGATAACGCTAGAACATTCGACGGCAAGAGTATAAATGCCGAGGCTCCGTTCGCCGCTATCAGTCCGAGACTGCTATCTGTGCAAGACTGCTGCTGTAATTGGACTTTTCGTTTACCGGGCACAGGTTCGCCCAAATAAACAGTTAAATCCCAACACGAAGTCTCCTGTCTTCGGCCACGTCACGACCCCGTGACATCTGGTGGAGGTGCTGTTTCTTCCATGTACCGGACGCCTCCGTCAAGCCGTGAACCCAGCCCACGCCGTGAAGACACCGACGCCAGCAACGAGCAGCGAGTTAGCCGCAGGCAACAAGGTCTGCCATCGGAGTACGGGCTTTTACTGGACAAGGCTAGGAAAACCAAGACGTTGACGTCGACCACGGCGACCATGTCAACGCCGGTTTTACCTGCACCACTCCTGCTCCGGAGTGGTGCAGGTAACTTTCCGCGGTTCGCCACTGGAAGACGCGGAAAGCTGGATCGAAAGGTTCGACCGTATCGCCGCCTTCAATGACTGGACAGACGAAGACAAGCTACGGCATGTGTATTTCGCCTTGGAAGATGCTGCTCGGACCTGGTTTGAGAATCAAGAGCGAAGCCTCACAACGTGGGACGCCTTTCGCGCCAGGTTCCTCACCACTTTCGCAAGTGAGGTGCGCAAGTAGAAGGCCGAAGCTCTCCTCGAAACCTGCGTGCAGATGCCAAATGAAAACGTGGCGATATTCACGGAAGATATGATTCAACTCTTCCGCCACGCTGACTCCGACATGTCCGAGGAGAAGAAGGTGCGTCTACTTATGCGAGGAGTAAAGCAGGAACTCTTCGCCGGGCTGATCAGAAATCCGTCTAAGACGGTCGCCGAATTTGTTTCAGAAGCATCTACGATAGAGAAGACGCTCAAGATGCGCACGCGGCAATATAACCGTAGCTTCTCGTCTACAAGCTACGCCGACATTGAAGCACTCGGATACACGGACTTGCGTGAGACGATCCGAGCGATCGTGCAAGAGGAGCTGCGAAAATTACTTCATTCAGCGCAGCCTCACGTGGAATCCATCACGGACGTCGTTCGCCAGGAGATCCAGCAGTCGCTGGGCGTTCCTCAGCCTCAAGAGCCGCAGCTGCAAGTCATGAGCTATGCTGCTGCAGCACGCCGCCACGTGCCTCCTCCACGCGCACGCCAAAACGCCGTCTTATCGCACTTCTGTCGCCAGACACCACCACCGCCACCACCCCCGCCGACAACCTGCCGTTCGCCACCGGGCCAGCGCAGTCCGCCGAGGAAAACCGACGTTTGGCCCACCCCTGACCACCGCCCACTGTGCTATACCACTGCGGCGAGGCCGGGCACACTTACCGCCATTGCCAGTATCGACAGATGGGACTGCGTTGCTTCGCCGTCGATGCACCACATCCGCAGCCAGGGGAACGGCCACGTGACATCGCCGACTACCTGACAGGAACTCAATGGACACCACGAAGTCTTTCCCGTTCGCCGTCGCCCAGCCACCGTATGTCACCGCACCCCCGGCAGCACTCCGGCCCAACGCCGGGCCGGTCTCCTAGCCCGTATCTGGGAAACTGAGGGCAGCAACCGGTGGAGGTGCGGTTGCTGTGGGACGAACTACCGAAGATCCTCCGACGACGACGACGCCGCGACGGAGCTTTCCGAACACAACGCCAACCAGGCAAAGTCCTGACGGCGAAAGCTCAGTTACCGAAGGTGGCCTGACGACGCAGCATGGAAGCAGCGGAACAAGCTGACGCAGCCGTGACCCGACGCCACGCCCTAACTGTAATGCGAGACGGCAAACTAGCGACCTCGACGTTCTTATCGACGGCCACAGTGTGACCACTCTCGTCGATACTGGAGCCGACTATTCTGTCATCAGTGGGTCGTTCGTCGCAAAGTTAAAGAAAGTTAGGACAGCTTGGAAAGACCCTGAAATCCGCACAGCCGGAGGTCATCTCGTAACGCCTGCAGGAATCTGCACAGTGAGAGTCACCATTAACGGCCGTATTTATCCTACAGACTTCGTAGTCCTACAGCGTTGCTCAAGAGATGTCATCCTTGGCATGGACTTCTTATGCCTCCATGGTGCTGTCATCAACCTAAAAACAAAGTCGATAAGGTTATCCACAGAAGAAGCACTACCACCGCGCACGCCGTCAAAACACCATGCCTTGAATGTGCTGGAAGAACAAGTCACCATTCCGCCTCGCTCAAGCGTCATTATTTCAGTCGGCGCTCCTAAATCACCTGACTTGGAAGGCGTCATTGAAGGCAGTCAGCATCTGTTGGTCACCCGAAATATTTGCGTCGCAAGAGGAATTGCAGAGCTGCCGGGAGGCAAAGCAACGGTTATGCTCACGAATTTCAGCAATGAGTACAAACATGTGAACAAAGGAACAACGGTCGCATACATCGAAGAAATTGTCGAAGCCACCAGTGCTTTCGCCCTCGCCGATTCTGCGGAACCAGCTCAGAGGAACCAAGCCCTTCCCATAGCTTTCGACGTCAATCCCATACTTCCGAACGATAAGCAAGAACAGCTCAAGGCCCTGCTCCAATACGAAGATTGCTTTTCGTCATCATTGAAAATTCAGCAGACCCCAATCACGAAACATCGCATCATAACCGAAGAAAATGCCAGACAACTCCGTCAGAGTCCGTACAGGGTTTTGATGCGAGAACGTGAGGCCATGAAGAGACAAGTTGATGAAATGCTGCGGGATGACATTATCCAGCCGTCCAAGAGTCCATGGGCATCCCCCGTGGTGTTAGTGAAGAAAAGGGATGGGACCCTACGTTTCTGCGTCGATTATTGCCGCCTGAACAAAATCACAAGAAAGGACGTGTATCCTCTCCCACGAATAGACGACGCACTTGATCGGCTCCATAACGCCAAGTACTTTTCGTCAATGGACCTCAAGACTGGCTATTGGCAAATCGAAGTCGACGAAAGAGACCGAGAGAAGACGGCGTTTATAACACCGGACGGCCTCTTAGAGTTTAAGGTGATGCCCTTCGGCCTTTGCTCAGCGCCTGCAACTTTTCAACGCGTCATGGATACAGTACTAGCAGGATTGAAGTGGCAGACTTGCCTTGTGTACTTGGACGACGTCGTCGTGTTTTCCTCGAGTTTCGACGAGCATCTTCGGCGCCTTGAAGCTGTACTTCAAGCCATCAAGACGTCCGGACTCACACTGAAGCCAGAAAAGTGCAGATTTGCGTATGAGGAGCTCTTGTTTCTGGGGCACGTTATCAGCAAGTCTGGAGTTCGTCCCGATCCACGGAAAACAGCCGCTATCGCCGACTTCCCGCCGCCCACTGACAAGAAGGCTGTGCGCCGATTTCTGGGCCGGTGCGCCTATTATAGGCGGTTCGCGAAAAACTTCGCCCGCATCGCCAATCCTTTCACTAACCTTACCAAGGCCGACGTGGAGTTCAAGTGGGAAACGCCACAGGAACACGCTTTCCAGGAGCTTAAACATCGCCTGCAGACGCCTTTGTTACTTGCCCATTTCGCCGAATTCGCCGAGACAGAAATACATACTGACGCAAGCAGCGTAGGTCTTGGCGCCGTTCTTGTGCAGAGGGCTGACGGACTTGAAAGGGTTATTAGTTACGCCAGCCGATCGCTATCCAAAGCAGAAGAAAATTATTCCACAACAGAAAAGGAGTGCCTCGCCATCATCTAGGCTACGTCGAAATTTCGCCCCTACCTGTACGGCAGGCCCTTCAAAGTTGTGAGCGACCACCACGCCTTGTGTTGGCTAGCCACCTTGAAGGACCCTTCAGGTCGCCTCGTACGTTGGAGCCTGAGACTTCAAGAATATGACATTAGTGTCATTTACAAGTCCGGCAAAAAACACTCCGAAGCCGACTGTCTCTCTCGTGCGACTGTCGACCAACCACTATTCGTCGACCCGTATGACTACTTCTTGGGAACGATAACTACCGACGACTTCGCTGAACGACAGCGGGCCGACCCAGAACTTAAGGCCCTAATAGAATGTCTCGAAGGCAGGACCGCCAAAGTCCCGAAGGTATTCAAGCGCGCACTTGCGTCGTTATTTCTACGAAATGGTCTTCTACAAAAAAAAACTTTTCACCGCTTCGAGCTAAGTACCTCCTTGTGGTGCCTTCAGCTCTGCGACCAGAACTCCTGCAGGCCCTGCACGACGATCCGACGGCAGGGCACCTCGGTGTTTCTCGCACGCTCGCGAGGATACAAGAAAAGTACTACTGGCCACGTCTTGCCACCGACGTCACTCGTTATGTGAGGACATGCCGGGACTATCAGCGACGCAAGACACCGCCGACAAGGCCAGCGGAACTTCCGCAGCCAATTGATCCACCTTTCCAACCTTTCCAGCAGATTGGTATGGACCTACTGGGGCCGTTCCCGACGTCGGCTTTCGGAAACAAGTGGATCGTGGTAGCTACCGACTACCTCACCCGCTACGCCGAGACAAAAGGCAGTGCATCCGAGGTAGCTAAGTTCTTCGTCGAAAATATCGTCCTACGTCACAGCGCCCCAGAGGTCTTTATCACCGACAGAGGAACGGCATTCACTGCCGACTTAACTCAAGCGATCTTGGCATACAGCCAAACAAACCACCGCCGGACGACAGCGTACCACCCACAGACCAACTGCCTCACCGAGCGGCTTAACAAAACGATCGGCGACATGCTGTCAATGTACGTCAATGTCGAACACAAGACGTGGGACGCCATTCTTCCGTATGTGACCTTCGCATACAACACGGCGGTGCAAGAGACGACGCAGATATCTCCATACAAATTGGTCTACGGAAGGAGCCCGGCAACGACACTCGATGCCATGTTACCCAACGTCACCGACGAAAAAAACCTCGATGTGAGCGAGTACCTTCAACGCGCCGAAGAAGCCTGACAACTTGCGCGTCTTCGTATCAAGAATCAACAGACGACCGACAGCCACCGTTACAACCTTCGACGACGCTTCGTGGAACACCAGCCCAGTGAACGTGTTTAGGTGTGGACGCCGATACGCCGACGTGGACTAAGTCAAAAGCTTCTGCGACGGTACTTCGGACCGTACAGGGTGGTTCGACGTCTCGGCCCACTTGATTACGAGGTTGTCCCCTACGGCATCACGAACTCTCAACGACGCTAATCGCGACCCGAAGTCGTCCATGTCGCGCGCCTCAAGCCGTTTCATGTGCGTTAACAAACTGAAACAGTGTTTTTTTGTATTATTGTTGTATCGTAATTTATTCATTGTACTTTCTTGCATAATTATTGTACCTTCATCTTTAGTTAAAGCATCGGGACGATGCCTTTTTTCAGAGGGGGGCAATGCCACGTTCCATTTCCTAAGTTTTTGTTACCGTCCCAAAACACCACACGATTCTCAGCGCAAACCGCGCCTGCAGTTTTCGAGAAGGTTCCGGACTGTAGTAGATCATTTCGATAAGATCACGCCAACTGTGCGAATGGTACAGATTGTTCTGGAACCTATGCCACCACTAGCGATAATGCTAGAACATTCGACGGCAAGAGTATAAATGCCGACGCACTTCGCCGCTTGTCAGTTGTTGATCGAAGGGCGACGCTCCATTCGCCGCTATCAGTCCGAGACTGCTATCTGTGCAAGACTGCTGCTGTAATTGAACTTTCCGTTTACCGGGCACAGGTTCGCCCAAATAAACAGTTAAATCCCAACACGAAGTCTCCTGTGTTCGGCCACGTCACAACCCCGTGACAATATAGCCCAGCAAGCCACTGCTGATGGCAGTTCTAGCCAAACCAGAAGGCCTTCAAGCCAAGTTGAAATTGTTGCCAAGAGAAGCATGTACAAATTTACAAATATGAGTAATGTTGCAATATGAAAGCCAGCTATGCCATGTGATATGCAGAAGCAACAAGTATCCAAACAGTTCTACCAACATGAAAGCTAAGTAATGCTTTAGTTAATATGAAGGACAAATTGCCAAGCAGAGATTTCCCTGGTCTTGTTTATCATAGGCTACCATATATATTGTGACAACCAGTACATCGGTACAACTGGTGATTTCAATAAAAGAGTTAAACAATGCCAATATGACGTCGCAAAACCATGTGTGGCCTCGAATACCCTCGCTGAACACGTGAATTCTACAGGGCACCACATTGACTGGTCAAGCATGTGTGTTGTGGACAAAGAAAAGAAGCTTGCATCATGCTCACACCTGGAATCTAGATACAGACGACTGCACATACACGGGACAGGAGGGATGGAACGCTTCTGACAATGTACTCTCGCTGCCTGCGTCACATACTTAGGCGTATTTAAGTATGCTGTGCCTTTCTTAAGACTTTTATTGTGAATAAGGCTCTTGTAATGGGTGCCAAAACATCAGTGAACTTAGTGTTCTATTGGTTGGTGTATCCTTTCGTGTTTAAACGAAGCAACAACAGTTATGCACTGCCTTTTTTTTTTTCATGCCTTCTTCAGCCGACTGAGTGACTTCTAAAGCTTTGATCAATGGTAATGCTTATTTTTTGTGATGGTCACACAAACTGTTGTCAGTTTCCGTGATCTGGCCAGGTTTTTCAGAAATTCCCTGACTTTTCCAGAAGGGTCCGAATTCCCTAACCTTTCCAGGTATTCCAGGTTGGTAGACACCCTTATACTAGAAAAATGTTGCATATTTGAAACCTGCACACAAATATACATGAACTTGGCAAGTTTTATCTCATTTTATGAAGAACTGAATAATTAACAGAGGCTTGGCTCAACTATGCTAGGATATATGTAGTATCGGCTACAAGCGGACGGACTAGTGAGTGAGCTCACACCAGTCGAGCACCATCCCACTAGTGATACATCACTCCAGGAACTTCCAGGCCTTCTCAGGCGAGCCACCTGTGCGCCATGTGATGTAACTAATCCTCGGGCATGTGCAGCACGGCTCTCAATACGCTCCACGACATTGCTCAACCTCGGACAGTGTAGTTTATGCTACAAAATATTTTTCAGGACCCATGTCCCCCCTTAAGATTCGCTTTCCACTTTGTTTCGTTGCATTTACAATCATTTGAGACAGTATACTTATTCTTTGTATTAAGTTCACAACTCAAGAAAGCAGAAACGCCTTCCTGGTGTGTGTTTGTAGGGTGGGAGGCAGGGGTGATGAAAGTGCAAGAAGGGGCATACCCATCAAGAACACCGACATTAGAGTGGACAGATAGAGAGCAAAGCAGGGTAGGGGCAAAGAGTTTTCTACAAGTACACTAGAGCGAGCTCTGGCGCTAGCGTCTAGGAAGCTGCAAGGCCATCAGCCAGCATGGGAATGATAGATGGTACACGGATTTATGTAAACATCGATCTTTGGGCTCCATGTAGCCGCGTTGTCACAAGATGAAGTTCAGCAAACATTCAGCAGTTCCACTTCACCACCTTGACTTTTTTTAGGGTTGTTCTAATTGGCTCATGAAGTTTGCAATTATCAAATTTTTTATCCATAATAAATGCCAAAACACAATATAAAAAGCCACAGGTGTGTTTGAAGCCACAAGCACAACAATTAGGCAAGTTCATGTGCTCTCCCATGGTGGCTGACCAATTGCAGTGCCTAAACTGCCTCTAGTAAACATTATAAGAAGTGGTTGAGAGCCCCTCGAATAGTCACTGTTCAGCTTTAGTGATCACCTGGGATCAAGAGTCTTCATTCCAAACGGGCCAACAAGGATCTCCTTTACAACATTCAGAGCATCCCACGCCTTTTCAACAGTGAAAAGCTCAGGTGCCTGAAATGATCAAGAAAACAGGATGCACTCTCACACAAGCGTAATTGAACACAGAAATTTGGGTTAGCTGGGGGGCGTAGAACTTGTATGTCGTAACATAGCAAGCGCAACATAGCAAGAAAGGCACATGTAAACAGAATGAACCCTAGACATCAGCTAGAAGTTTACTGGCATAAAACGATGAAAATTTACAAACTTGCCCAGAACCCACAAAGGGATGCAGAAGGCACTGCTAATGCAGATACCAGCAATGTTGCTTCAGTTATGCTGTTTCTTTAGAAGGGTGTCTTGCAGGGCGAGTTGGTAATATTCCATCCATTATTGATGATGAGTGGTATTTTGCGGCGCAAGGGCCAAGTGATGGCCAAAGAGCGTCATTTCAGTAGGCTAGAGATATGAACAATGATATGGTGCGTGGCTGTAAAGGGGCCTTAAAATTTCTCGTGCTAATGCGGGTAAAAACATAGAAGTAATAAAATCATGACATTGGCGCGAAATACGTGCAGTGAAAGTGAATGGCAAAATGTCATAATAATAAAACCATGACGGAGATGTAGTCACCGCAGCCACGACCACGGTACAGAGGTCGTGCTACAAATCACCTCGAAATATGGGGTGAAAGCTATGAACATCTTTTAAAAACATTAAAAGTGATTGCAGCTTAAAAAGTGGATCCCTATTTCACCCCCTTTCACCCTCTTTGACTCTGACGTTTGTAATAAATTTTTAATTGAAGTTAAGCGCTGGTGTTGTGTGCTCCGTGCAATAGTTGCTGCGCTTCCTACCAAGATGGATTCATACCAACTGGCCTGATACATTTACCTTGAAATTCATTATGATGGTAATTTACAAAGATTGCTTAATATTTAGGTATCAGTTTTATTTAAAAGATGTTGATACCTTGAATACTGTAATCACTGCTATTTTTCAGCCTGTTGGTACAAAATATTTTAAACCTATAGTTGCTGCTCATTTTAAATAGTTGTAGTACTTTTTGTCAGTTAAAAGTAATTATAATATTCTTTTGCCAATGCTTGTGAATATTTGTTTCAAATAAAATGTAGAATTCTCAAACCGTTTTTCATATCGCCACCTTACCAGTTAAGGCCTGCTTTGAAAATTGTTGCCTTACTAATCGAAGAGTATTTCATTTGTGCTCAATTCAGTTTTAAAATTCACTATTCACAAAAACCTAATTGTAGGAGCTCCAGTGAACATGTGAGCCAAAAAATTTTGCCATTGAATGCAGCAGGCAATTCACTAAGCTTGTGCGATTATTCGAGCAAATATTACAGTGTTTAAATTAACTTCAATTAGAACTTAAACTACTGAAAATTTCAAAGTATTCAAAATGGACAAACAGGTGTATATTCATCCAAATATACTGTACTATTTCCTTGCATAGTTTACACTCTCGCACAATTTGCACACCACTAATGTTTAGCCACTTTTACTTAAAAAAAATGTACTTGCATATTTCGCGCTCCTTGACCCGCTCGAGCCAGCTCGCCAGTGTGCACAAAGAGTTGGTACCTTTGAAAGGGCTCGCGGTTTGCCGAGCGTGCGAGCACAGTCATGCAAAAAGCAAGTGTAAAGTCTCTTCGTCTGAGGACTTCCATCGAACTTTCTTCCTAAAACACCGCACCAAAACCTGTTGATAGGTCGTCGGAATTGGAACTTATTGAGCGTTTGCCTCCCTCTATCTGACCACCATGACAATGCATGTTCACATCGCAGCATAATTTTCTGGATCGGCAGTCGAGGGCCCGTCTTGTCAACTGTTACCCTGCATATGCATTGCATAGCACGCTAGGTTGATTTCGAAAGCTTAGGTTTCGCCATCCGTTCGTCGCATTTTTATTGTTCTTCTGCGATGGGCTACAATAATCATACATATGGTGAAACTCAAGCTTGCTGTTATAAAGCTTGCCGAACGAAAGGAGAACTGTGCCACCACCAAGCCCTTCAGCGAGAAGTTCTTCAACGTGTGACAATTAGTAGGGAAGAAAGCTGAAGAGTGGGCACTTGCTAATACACATTATTTCTGCCTTTGAAGAACACCTTTTCAAGTATGTGCAAAAGATTAGGTTCTTCGGTATCGCTGTGCCGTGGGTATTGGTTTCTTTTAACATTGTCGAGAAGAGCTTAAAAATGTTTCTGTTTTAGTAAAGTAATGCGCAGGTTGGTTTGATCATGACAAATATACTCATTTTTTTTCTATAGCATGTGATACATACTATTCGTTTTGGATAACAATCTTTGACCAAATCACTGTTCATTTCGAAATCCCTTTGAACTTAAAATTTGTATTCGCACAAGCCTAATGAAAACAACACGCCAAGCTCTTGATGACTTTTGATATTTGCAAGAAATGATAAAATGAGTGACTTACCACAACCATAGCGATAGGAAAATTTGGCCGCAGCTGATAGTCGGCCCACGGCCAAATGGCACCGTACGAGTCCTTGTAAATCAGACGGCGATTAATCAATTCAGGGTGCAAATCATCATGGTGCACGGGGTGATGTTCAGCAGGCACCCAAAAACATGGTTCAAAGTTCTTTTTGATCAACGACCCCCACTGATCGAAAGTCATCACTGTTGTGACACCTGCAAAACAGCATAAGGGTATAATGTTGGGCAGGTATTTTAAGTGAACGCATAATGAACAAGTGTTAACACTAATGTTGTCACTTCTTCTTTCTGCATCCTTATTTCTGTCGTTCACTTTCGAAAAAAATGAATGGAAACTATGATGCCTCGCTGAAACTACCTCCTAAAAACTTGGAGGACACTTAAGCCTCACTTTCGAGAGTATGTAGAATGCGAAATCGGGCATCGTGCCCACCCCCTTCTGACCTGCTCGCCTGTGTTCAGTTCCCACTGTGTGCCTCAACAGTGCCGTAAGCAAACGAATGGCTGTGGTCGTAACATTGGCCATTTGCAAGTATCAATGTTTCAAAAAGTGTTAACTGCGCATAGAACGATTAGGAAAACGACAAGACAAGAAAATAAGAGAGGTAACCTTTTGCTTTGTCCTTTTCCTAATCACTCTATGCACTCAAAACTTTTTGAAATGAATCCCCACCAACTTGCCTAAGCGTCAACCCTTTC
The DNA here is from genome assembly GCA_013436015.1 of Rhipicephalus annulatus. NCBI lineage: Eukaryota > Metazoa > Arthropoda > Arachnida > Ixodida > Ixodidae > Rhipicephalus > Rhipicephalus annulatus. The sequence continues at coordinate 292,708 of WOVY01011731.1, forward strand.
TATCATTGAATGTCTACTGCAATCACAGCTGTTAAGTTTCTACTACACCATCATTCTTTCTTTGGCAAATCATCAAAGGGCCCAAGATTTCTTGAATATGTACTAGCTATATATTGTTCAGGTTTCGAGGTCGATGGCAGGTACGACGGGTATCTTTAGGGTAGCTGGCTCCCCGCCATCGTCCGCTTAGCCGATGCTCACCAGTGAGGAGACATCTTCTTAGAGAAGAAACGAAGGTTTATTTACATGATGTAATGAGATGAAACTGTACAGTGATTCAGCAGCGATTCAGCTCTAATTTAGCTAGTATTTACAAATTGTCCACGGCTTTTATAGCCTGTCGTCTCCTTACAGGGAGGTTCGAAAAAGGTCGTGACGACTCTTGCCCACGAATCAGGTGACGTTAAGTCTCAGTGGTCCACCCACCAGAAAGAGTGCAGAAATTGGGCCACTCGTGAGAAGAACGTGGTTGAGAATGTCCAATGGTTATCACGAGCGCACCGTACAATGACGCACCCGGCCCACACCTTGAAAACATCGCAAAGTGAGGAGGTAAAGTCCGGTGGAGGGAGAAAGTTGAGCTCCTCCAGGGACAAGATGGCCGCTAATACGAATGTCAGCAGCGGTCCATGGCTGCGTTATGTTACAGTGTACCAGAAGTTTCTCGAACATGGCAGTCCAGGTGCTCAATCTCTGAGAACTGCTACTGCAACGCCTTCCCACACTTCTAAACTGTCAGTGCTTTACGACAACCTCAGGAAGGTGACAATAGCCGAGTCGAGAGGTTGACTACATGGAAATGCAACCATGCTGCCGTCTCACGCTGTTCGGCCCGGCTCAACAAAAGGGTTGTTTCGCAAAGCTTCAGTCGAGTTTCTCGCAACCCGGCCACAGAAAACAGCCTGGCCCATCTGCGGGACAGCGTGGTGCTTTTCGCTTCTGGGGCACCAATGGGGTTGAAAGCATTCTAGCAGACTGGCTTACGCACAATGGTGTCTGCTGAGACGAACTGCCGGGCCAAACATAATACACAGACTCTCTCTCTCTCTCTCTCTCTCTCTCTCTCTCTATATATATATATATATATATATATATATATATATATATATATATATATATATATATATATAGTTATAAACTTCGAGAATAGTGCAGTATAGGAAACAAAACAATAAAATATTTATTTAATCCTAACAGTTTCGGCTGGTGGACCAGCCTTCTTCGGAGGATGTAAGTGAAATGATACAAGTTCCCGTAGCAGAGGGTCACCCTCACAGTTTAAAGACCCTCCAAAAAAGAGAGAGAGAGAGAGAAAAAGACAAGCGGGCGAACGAGGTAGCAACAGAGTTGCTACCTCGTTCGCCCGCTTGTCTTTTTCTCTCTCTCTCTCTTTTTTGGAGGGTCTTTAAACTGTGAGGGTGACCCTCTGCTACGGGAACTTGTATCATTTCACTTACATCCTCCGAAGAAGGCTGGTCCACCAGCCGAAACTGTTAGGATTAAATAAATATTTTATTGTTTTGTTTCCTATACTGCACTATTCTCGAAGTTTATAACTTTTATTACGGTAGCCGGAAGAAACTCTGATCATCTATTGCATCTATATATATATATATATATATATATATATATATATATATATATATATATATATATATATATAGTGTGGGCATTTAGTATACCAATCCTCTTCATCTGTACATTATCATCATTATCATGTGTTGCTCATGCATCCTCATCGTTGTCACGTAGCATCATCATCTTGGTTCGTTCATCTCAGCTGTCGGCTGCCGGTTCTTCGGGCCTAATAAAGGTCTTCCAAATCAAGACTTCATACGTGGTGGAGCATGCTGTTGGATCCCCCGTCATCCTCTGAATTCTGGATTGCAAGGGCATTCAATGCTCTTGCAATCCAGAATCCGGCTACCGTTGCTGACGTTGCGACAACCTGTCAGCGCCTCGAAGAACTTGAGTCGATGCGCCTACAACCGGACAGTGACGCGGCCCGTATTACGGCGGATCCAAACCTACGAGACACAATAAGGGTGATTATACGCTAAGAATTAGAATCAATGGGATTCACACTACCTTCAGCGTGTCCCATTCAGTCTTCTTTAACGTCATTGCGGGATGTCATCAGGGAGGAGCTCACGTCCATGACCCATATGGCCCACCTGCAGCCCATTGGCGCTCGTACTCTCTCATCGTTCTCGCATGCCGTCGCCGCACCATCAGGCACCGTCAGCTCGACGTCGCCACCACGAACGTACGCGTCGGCTTCTGCCACACCTCCCAGAAGCTTTCCCACGAGCTTTCCATCACCACCGCCTGAGCCATCATCTGTCCCTCTCACTGCTCTCTCTCCTGGTGCATCTAACACAAGCTACTACCCTCCTTATCGATCAGCTCGCCCTACGTGCTATTATTGCGGCTATTGTGGTCACATTTCACGCTTTTGCCGCAAGCACCAGCAAGATGAGTGCCGAGGGTACGACATACGCGAACGAGACTATACCGCAGGAGCCTTGTGCCAGGACCGTCGTTATTCGTCACCGCCGTGTCGGTCTCCATCTCCGCCAGCATCCGGTGAACTGCGCAGTAGTCATCGATCAACCAGACGCCGTTCACCATCGCCCTACCGTCGCTCCTCTTCTCCTCTTCAGCCTGCTTCTCTCGCTTCTGATCGGCGTCTGGAAAACTAAGTGATGCAGTTTTTGGAGGACAAACTGCATTCCTACACAGTACTCCAATTCCTCCAGCGCGCCCTTACAATACGATTGCAGTCACAGTTGAGGGAGTGGACGTTGATGCTTTGGTGGACACTGGGGCTGGGTTTTTTATTATTCGTGCTGATTTGTGTACCCGTCTTCGAAAAGTCACGACGCCTTATGATGGACCGACACTGGTTACAGCCCAGGGGACAATGATTCGCCCTTCCGCTCTCTGTACTGCCCGTGTGCTAATCGACGACATTCTTCATCACATACAATTCGCTGTGCTATCCCCGAGCTCCCACGAACTCATTTTAGGCTGGGACTTTCTTTCGTCTGCTTCCGCGGCTATTTGTTGTACACAACGTGTCATCCATCTTACTGACACAGACCACTTGCTTAGTGACGAAACCTACAGGCCACTTCGACTCATCGCTGCTGTAGACATCGAGTTACCCCTGAACGAACATCAATTAGTCACAGTTTTGTCCAACAACGTCGACTCTGGTGACATTTTTGTCACTTTATCGCCCCATTGCCTTAATAAAGGCATAGCTCTCGCATCAGGTGTGGCTCGCTTCAACAATGGATTAGCTGTCCTCGCTGCTACGAACACCACACCAGATAAAATTTTACTGCCGCGGGGCACCACTGTCGCCTGCGTTGCCGATCTGGAGCCTGTGTGCGTCGTGCCTCTTACCCCTGCCTCCTCTAAAGGCCATCCAGGAGATCATGCTGCTTCCTCGGCCTTTACAGCAGCCATCAACAAGGACTTGACAGACTCGCAGAAGCAGCAGCTGCTTGATTTGTTGCAAAAGCATGCAAACTCTTTTGACGTTCATTCATCCAGCCTGGGTCAGACAACTGCTACAGCACATCGTATTCAGACCGACGGAACATCCATTGTGCATCGTCGTTCGTACCGCGTCTCCCTAGCCGAACGAAAAATCATTGAGGAAAACGTAGACGATATGCTGCAACGGGAGGTAATCCGACCCTCAACCAGTCCTTGGTCGTCTCCAGTGGTTCTGGTGCGTAAAAAAAAGACGGTTCCGTACGATTTTGCGTCGATTACCGAGCACTCAATAAGATCACTAGGAAGGACATATACCCCATGCCATGTATCGACGACGCCCTCGATTCCTTACAAGGTGCTGAATTCTTCTCAAGCCTCGACTTGCGTTCCGGCTATTGGCAAATCCCCATGCACGAAGATGACAAAGAAAAAACTGTGTTTGCAACTACGGACGGCCTATACGAATTCAATGTTATGCCGTTTGGTCTGTGCAATGCGCCCGCAAGTTTTGAGCGCTTGATTGACACCGTGCTGCGTGGCCTAAAATGAAAGACTTGCCTATGTTACCTCGATGACATTGTTGTCTTTTCGTCGACGTTTCTTCAACATCTGCAACGCTTGGACGAGGTCCTGACTTGCCTTGCAGGCGCTGGTCTTCAAATTAACACCAAGAAGTGCCATTTCGCCAGCAGATCTATCAAGGTCCTCGGTCATGTTGTGAGCAAGGACGGAATTCGTGCAGACCCTGAGAAAACTGCTGCGGTGCTTCGCTTCCCTTGCCCTGACAAGCCAAAGATTTGCGAAGTTTCCTTGGTCTCGCCTCTTACTTTCGGCGATTCATACAAAACTTTGCCTCCATAGCCGCACCACTCCATAAGCTACTTGCTTCTGGTACGCCCTTTCAGTGGTCTCAGGAATGTGAATCGGCTTTCGACAGCTTGAAGAGTGCCCTCACAAACGATCCTGTACTTTCTCATTTTCACGATGGTGCACCGACCTTCCTCCATACAGACGCTAGCGGCCACGGTTGAGGAGCCGTGCTCCTCCAGCGCGACAACTCTTCGCGAGAGCGAGTCGTTGCGTATGCCAGCCGCGTCCTCTCCGCAGCCGAGAGGAACTACACGGTCACCGAGAAGGAGTGCCTCGCCATCGTTTGGTCAGTGCAGAAATTTTGTCCCTATCTTCACGGCCGCCATTTCACCATTGTGACCGACCACCATGCTTTATGTTGGCTTTCGACACTCAAGAACTTGTCGGGACGCCTCGGCCGCTGGATTCTACGCCTACAATAGTATGATTTTGACATCATATACAAGTGTGGCAGAACGCATAGTGACGCCGATGCTCTCTCTCGCTGCCCACTACCAGCTGCTCCCCTCAGCGTTTCCGCAATCACTTTGCACAACACACCCTCGGAGTCCACGTCTGCGGCGGTTTCCTCTCTCGCCTCTATGGACCAGCTGCTTTCAAACGACCCGTACGATTTTTCTTCTCGACAGCTGGCTGTCCCATACTGTCGACGTATTATAGGCTACCTCACTGGCAGTTACCATCCACCTAATGCGAGGCTCCGTCGCCAACTCTCGCAGTTTAAGCTGGACAACTCGGTGCTGTACCGCAAAATTTATCATTCTGACGGTCAGCGCTGGGTTCCCGTTCTACCCCGATCGCTTCGGTCCAAAGTCCTCAGAGCACTTCATGACCATCCGACGGCTGGTCACCTTGGTTACCACAAAACCTACGATCGCCTTCGAAGTCGGTTTTATTGGCCAGGTATTACCACTAGTGTAGCTTGGTACGTTGGATCCTGCACTACCTGCCAATGTAGAAAACTACCCACATCTGCTGCAGCCGGTACACTACAGCCTCTTCCGTGCCCAGCCACACCATTTGAAGTTGTAGGCATCGATCTTTATGGCCCCCTTCCAGTCAGTGCTGCTGGAAACCGATGGATAGTAACAGCCGTTGACCATTTGACGTGCTACGCCGAGATGGCATTCGTCACTACGGGTTCAGCTTCTGAAATTGCCGATTTCATCCTCCGAGCCATTATACTGCGTCATGGTGCTCCACGTGTATTGCTCAGTGACCGTGGAAGGGCCTTCCTTTCACAACTAGTGAACGAACTTCTTCGCGCCTCTGGCACAACTCACAAGACTGCCTCTAGTTGTCATCCCCAAACTAACGGCCTCACTTAGCGATTCCACCGCACTCTTGCTGACACGATCACTGCCTACATTCAACCAGACCACAAGAACTGGGATGTAGTCCTACCATTCGTCACTTTTGCCTACAATACGGCTATTCAGTGGACAACCGGCTACTCACCATTTTACCTAGTTTATGGACGCTCCCCTACTTCTCTCCTGGACGTCTCTTTCTTTACCTGCCATGTGGATTCATCCCCATCTTCTTCAGAGGAATGCGTTTTACGTCTCGCAGAGAGCCGCCAACGTGCTCGTATAAACACTGAAGCCCGACAGCAAGACAGAAAGCTGGTTTATGACGAATCGCATCGTGCTGTATCCTTTCAACCTGGAGACGAAGTGCTCCTTTTGACGCCTATTCGCATACCTGGTTTGTGCGACAAGTTCCAGCCATGGTTTATCGGGCCGTACACAGTTCTTGAAGAAACTTCACCAGTGAATTCTCGCGTGACGCCACTTGTAGCCCCAGCAGATCGCCGTTATCGAACTACTGAGGTCGTCCATGTCTCCCGTATGAAGCCCTTCATGCGACGTTCTTTGTCCCCTTGACTTGCCGCGGCCAGGCTGGCCGCTTTCACGTGGGGGGAATCAGTGTGGGCATTTAGTATACCAATCCTCTTCATCTGTACATTATCATCATTATCATGTGTTGCTCATGCATCCTCATCGTTGCCATGTAGCATCATCATCTTGGTTCGTTCATCTCAGCTGTCGGCTGCCGGTTCTTCGGGCCTAATAAAGGTCTTCCAAATCAAGACTTCATAATATATATATATATATATATATATATATATATATATATATATATATATATATATATATATATATATATATATATATATATATATATATATATATATTCGTTGAAGGGCCTGTCAATGTCCATGAGCCAACATGAACATTGAGAGGCCCTTCAGTGGACTTTAGGAATGTCCCTCAGGGATGTCAATCAAACGTACAAATTTGTTACCTCTGTACATCCGATTTACGTCCATCGGATGTACTGCATACTTTCGTGGACGTCTGATGAATGTACGGAATATCAGAGGTGTACATCTCATCATATTACTACCGGATATCCATCTTTACTTGGGAGTTTGTCAGCTTCACATAGCCTGGCGACCTGCTTTTGCTTTCGGGAGCAACAGTTCCTTTGCTTTAGGAATGAAAAAAGTGGGAATTATAAGGGCTTGTTTTTTTTAGACACAATATTGCTACCTGTAGGCTGCCACAAACCATAGTGCGAATGCGCGTGTGCGCCCGACGAAGAAGATGAGGGTCGCTGGCTGCTCGAGCTCGGAGCCAGACTGGCCAGTGCTGCAACCGCTCTTGCAAATATATTTTTCGAATATATTCGCAATACTTTGTCTCGTTACTCACGTAACATATTTGGTGGAGGTGGAACGATCCCCGTCCTCACCACGCAGCTCCGCAGTGGCCGCATCCTCCAGCTTCCCGCCATGGCTTTCAGTGACAACGCGTCCGCGTCACCATCTGCGGCTTCTCCGACAACCTTTGTCGCCGTCCAAACACCCCGTGATCCCGGGACATTTTCTGCGCAACCTGGCCTCGACGTCGACAAATGGCTTCGCCTTTATGAACGGGTCAGTCAAACTCACCGCTGGGACCCTACCATGATGCTCGCTAATGTTCTCTTCTACTTGGACGGAACCCCGCGTGTCTGGTACGAGACAAATGAGTCCGAACTCACCAGCTGGGACACGTTCAAGGAGAAGCTACGTGACATCTTTGGGGACCCGACCGGTCGCCACGCAGCTGCACGACAGGAGCTGGCTACCCGTGTCCAGTCGCCAACTGAATCGTATGTGTCATACATCCAAGAAGTCCTCGCTCTTTGCCGAAAAGTAGACGAGGCGATGTCTGAGGCTGAAAAGGTTGGACACGTTTTGAAGGGGATCGCGGACGACGCCTTCAATTTGCTGGTGTACACTAACGTCTCGACCATCGACCGTGTAATTCAAGAATGCCGCCGTTTCGAAACAGCAAAAAGCCGTCGGGTGCGCCCTCCTTTTTCTCGGTTGCCAAACACGGCGGCTACGTCCACCTGCTCCGATTCTACCGTCACACCGCCCTTTGAGCAGAGTGTAACGCGTATCGTTCGACGGGAACTTGAAGCAGCAAGTCCAGCGCCGCTTCAGCCCACTTCTTTCGAACATACGATGCCGACAACCCCCGCGATCTCCGTTATTCAGGCGGTCGTACGACAAGAATTCGCCAACCGCGGGTTCCCTGATGCTTGCCCCATCTCTTGCCCCTCCTCCAGACCAATTCCCATTAATCCACCTCGACGTGACCCATTTGTTGCTCCACGATCTCGCAACCCGGCGGAATGGCGAACTCCTGACGACAAACCGATCTGCTTCCGGTGCCACCGCGTTGGACATGTCTCCCGCTACTGCCGTGCCTCCTGGACGCCGCCACATAGGAGCCAGTTTTTCGCACCTTATAGCCCATATGAAGATCTTCGCCGGTATTCGTCCAGCCGTACCGCCCCTGCTTTCGACACGTCTAACAGCCGCCTTCCTGCTCGTTCTCCGTCCCCTCAACGCCGTCGTTCCCCCGTCGCCCCAGCCACGCCGCCATCACTCGCCGCCTAACTTTTCATCGTACCCGACGGAAAACTAGACAGTGCAGCCCCTGGAGGTAGTGCTGCATCATCCCTGTCTGAACCAAACCCTCCATTGACGCTTCATACGAACAAAAATCTTGTCGATGTACACGTGGACGGTATTTCTCTGTCGGCACTAGTCGATACTGGCGCTCATGTGTCCATAATCAGCGTTCATCTTTGTCGCCGCTTAAGAAAAGTACTCACGCCTCCTGCTACCGAAGCTGTACGTGTGGCCGATGGCGGCACTGTTCCTGTCATTGGCATGTGTACGGCTCGCATAAGCATCGCCGACCGTTACATTCCTGTTCTATTCACGGTGCTCCAGAACTGTCCTCATGACCTCATCTTAGGGATGGACTTCCTGTCGACCCATTCTGCTCTGATCGACTGTTCCGCTGGTACTCTTTGCTTAGACCTTCCTCTTCAGCCGGATATTCACCCTGAACCTCAACACGGCCTTTCTGCCACAGACTTCCTCCGCTTACCGCCTAAAGCCCTCACATTCACCGAATTCGCCACGACCTCACCCGTATTGGATGGGAATTACATCGTCACACCGATTCCTGATGTCCTACTGGCACGTGACGTCACCGTCCCTCACTGCATCGTAACTGTAGCCTCCAACCGGACCCGTCTACCCGTCATAAATTTCGGCTTCACAAAGCAAGTCCTCCCTGAAGGCATCCTAATCGCCACGTTGCGGTCCTTAGCCGATGATCACGTCACCACTTTCGCAGCCGACGCATGCACCAATTTTTCTTGTCGCCCACTCGATGCCACATGCCTCGACATGTCAATACGTCCCATGATCGACCCTGACCTTCCCCCAGAGCAAACAGCCGCTCTCGCACGCCTTCTAGCTTCCTACCGTGACATCTTCGACCTTGACGACCGACCACTCGGCCAAACTTCTCTTGTAAAGCACCGCATCAACACCGGTGATGCTGCTCCCATTCACCGTCGACCGTATCGCGTGTCCGCGTCGGAGCGCCAGATTATTCAAGCTGAAGTGAATAAGATGTTAACTAAAGGCATTATTGAGCCCTCATCAAGCCCATGGGCGTCACCCGTCGTCCTGGTTAAAAAGAAGGACAACACATGGCGCTTTTGCATCGATTACCGGCATCTAAATCGAATCACCAAAAGGACGTGTATCCTTTACCACGTATTGATGACGCCCTCGATTGTCTCCACGGCGCACGCTACTTTTCATCCATCGACCTTCGTTCTGGTTATTGGCAGATTGCCGTAGACGAGAAAGACCAAGAAAAGACCGCCTTCATCACTCCAGATGGCCTATACCAATTCAAGGTTATGCCCTTCGGTCTATGCAATGCCCCCGCCACGTTCGAACGTATGATGGACTCTCTGCTACACGGATTCAAATGGTCAACATGCCTGTGTTACCTAGACGACGTCCTCGTATTTGCACCTACATTTGAGACCCACCTTGAGCGTCTGTCGGCCATTCTCGACGTCTTCCGCAAAGCTGGCCTCCAGTTGAACTCCTCGAAGTGTCACTTCGGCCGCCGACAGATTACCGTGCTGGGCCACCTTGTCGATGCTTCTGGTGTGAGACCGGACCCTGAGAAAATTCGTGCCGTCACGAGTTTCCCAATACCCCAATCCGCCAAAGATGTCCGGAGCTTTGTGGGACTTTGCTCCTACTTTAGGCGGTTCGTGAAAGATTTTGCGGCAATCGCCCAACCACTTACCGATCTTTTGAAGAAAGGCGTTCCATTTTCGTGGGGGTCCACTCAAGCTGCCGCCTTCTCTCACCTCATAACACTTTTGACGACGCCCCCTATCCTGGCCCACTTTGACCCATCTGCCCCAACTGAGGTCCGAACTGATGCCAGTGGTCACGGTATCGGAGCCGTTCTCGCCCAATGCCAACAGGGACACGACCGCGTTATCGCGTATGCTAGCCGCCTCCTTACACCTGCAGAGCGTAACTATTCGATCACGGAGCGAGAATGCCTTGCTCTTGTCTGGGCGGTCTCAAAATTCCGCCCATATTTATATGGCACTCACTTTTCCGTCGTCACCGACCACCACGCGCTCTGCTGGCTTTCATCCTTAAGAGATCCTACAGGTCGACTTGGTCGCTGGGCTCTGCGACTGCAAGAATACACCTTTGCTGTGATATACAAGTCTGGACGCCTGCACCAGGACGCCGATTGCCTTTCTCGCTATCCAGTTGGCCCATCGGCCACCATACCTGACAACGACGCCTGCGTGTGCTCCGTTTCTCAACTGAACCACATAGCCGACGAGCAACGCCGTGATGCAGCCCTACGAGCTATCATTGAGCGCCTCGACTCCTCCCCATCGAACCGATCCTATCGCTCGTTCGTACTCCAGAATGGCACATTATACCGGCATAACTTCCATCCAGACGGCCCATCTCTGCTGCTTGCCATACCCAAACACCTCCGCTTGGCTATACTCCACGAACTCCATGACGTTCCTACTGCCGGTCACCTGGGTGTGTCCCGCACATACGACCGGATTCGCCGTCGCTTCTATTGGCCAGGTCTGGCACGGTCCGTCAGAAGATACGTCGCGGCGTGTGAGGAATGTCAGCGCCGCAAAACACCATCGACGCTTCCGGCTGGGCGCCTTCAACCACTCGATATTTCTACTGAACCTTTCTTTCGCGTCGGCTTGGACTTACTCGGCCCTTTTCCTCTGTCTTCTGCTGGCAACAGGTGGATAGCTGTGGCCACAGACTACGCCACACGCTACGCAATCACACGCGCCCTTCCAACAAGTTGCGCCACTGACGTCGCCGATTTTCTTCTACACGACGTGATCTTGCAACATGGTGCTCCACGCCAGCTGCTCACGGACCGAGGCCGCACATTTCTATCGAAAGTCATAGCGGACATCCTACGCTCTTGTGAAACACGCCACAAGCTCACTACGTCGTACCATCCGCAAACAAATGGCCTCACAGAACGCCTGAACCGAACCCTAACTGACATGCTTGCAAAGTACGTTTCCTCAGATCACTCTGACTGGGACATCGCTTTACCATACGTGACATTTGCCTACAATTCTTCGCGCCACGACACTGCTGGTTACTCCCCTTTTTTCTTGCTGTTCGGCCGCGAACCCACATTACCCCTCGATACGACGATTCCGTTACCAGCAGCTCCAACTTCACAATATGCTCTGGACGCCATCAGCCGGGCCGCCCACGCACGCGAAACCGCTCGTGCTCGCCTTCTGACCTCCCAAGCAAACCAACGGCGTCGGTACGACCAACGACACCGCGATGTGCACTTTTCGCCCGGTTCGTTGGTTCTGCTGTGGTCTCCGACCAGGCACGTTGGCCTGTCTGACAAGCTGCTCTCTCGGTACACAGGGCCATACAGAGTGCTTCGTGAGGTGACTCCCGTCACTTATGAAATCACTCCTGCTGCCTCGCCGTCTTCATCCACCCCTAGGGCCAGCGACATCGTACGCGTCGCACGCCTGAAGCAGTACCACTCGCCCAATGATCTTGACATCTAGATGCGCCGAGACGGCGCCTTTGCCGACGGGGGTTATGCTACCTGTAGGCTGCCACAAACCATAGTGCGAATGCGCGTGTGCGCCCGACGAAGAAGATGAGGGTCGCTGGCTGCTCGAGCTCGGAGCCAGACTGGCCAGTGCTGCAACCGCTCTTGCAAATATATTTTTCGAATATATTCGCAATACTTTGTCTCGTTACTCACGTAACAATATTAAAGAGAACTAACAGACAACTGTCAGTGTGCAACCTGTTACAACCATCAGTGTACAACCTGTTAACAGATGAAGATGTATGCAGTTACACGAGTTACTTGAGAGTTATGAAAAAGAACATCATAAAAAAAAACAGAAAAGATCAAAGGACCAGTGTTGCCCACTGCTCCATGCATACGTTAACCCTAACACAGTAGAACTAGCACATCATCTACCATATTGTACATATGAGGTGTGCTGCCACTATCACTGTGGCTGTACCATGCTCAGTCTTCTCCACTGCATTGTATGGGTAGTAGCCGTCCTTGTACATCTGGTCCAGCCACCGCAAGGCAGATTTGCAGAGACCTACCAGTTCCACTGCAGACCCATCTCTGCAGAAAGGAAAAGTAAGCGCATAAAACCATCTAAAGAAAATATCTCGTTTCCAATATCCTTGTCGGCACACAAGCCCAGCAGTACGCAATTATTCACTTACACATCAACTTCTGACCATTTACTATCAAACCACAAGCACTGATATAATAAAGCAATGGTTATAATGAAAGAAATGAATGTGCATTTAATAAATTTTTAGGTCCAACAAAAGCCACTTATACTTAGAACACACCTCTACTATGGTGAGGCAATGCGAGTGGTGCCAGTAAAAGCATCTAGGAACGCCAGACAGAAAAGATCAAAGCACCAGTGTTGCCCCCTGCTCCATGCATGGGTTAACCCTAACACAGCAGAATTAGCACATCATCTACCATATTGTACATATGAGGTGTACTGTCACTATCACTGTGGCAGTACCATGCTCAGTCTTCTCCACTGCATTGTATGGGTAGTAGCAGCCGTCTTTGTACTACATCTGGTTCATCACAACTTATATTTCTACCAAATGCATAGAGATGTGCTATATAAGATGAGTTCCTGGCATTCAGAAATGACATATTTCTCACTGTACAACCAATAAAGTGCTTACTAGTCTAGGTGAGGTCCGCTATGCTGATAATACTGTCACGGGGTTGTGACTTCGAAGTTTGAAGATCAAACTGTTTATTCAGCCAAACTTGTGGCCAACCAACAAAAAGTCAGATTACAGTGATACATGCTGGTACTGAGAGCGGCGAACCGAGTGTCGACTGTCAATTAACTGACAAGTGGTGGAGCGCGTCAGCATTTATACTACATGTGCCATCGAATATTCCAGCATTACCGCTGGCAGCCACATAAGTTGCAGAATGATCTGTAATGTTTGCATTGCGGGCATGTCCTAACAAAATGATCTACTACAATCCCGAAGCTTCCTGAACACTGCAGGTGCGGTTTGTGCTGAACATTATTTAGAGTGTAATGGGGTGATGACAAAACTTGAAGAAGTAATGTGGCAATATAATAATTGTTGCGGTTTGACGCCCCAAAACCATGATATCACTATGAGAGATGCTACAGTGGAGAGCTCAAAAAATTTCACCTACCTGGGGTTCTTTAACATGCACCTAAATCAAAGTGCACCTGAGACTGTGCAACTAGCCTCGAGTGTTTTTAACTCCATTGAAAAGGCGGCCGCAGCGGCTTAGATTCGATCCCACGACCTGTGGGTCAGCAGCTCAGCACCATAACTACTAGACCACTTCAGCGGGTTAGGTCCACTATCTTGTTAGCCAATCATTCTGCGTCTTTTGATAAATGCAGAACACAGTATAGAACACCTATAATGCTTGTTGCCATGGCCATAAACATTCGCACTATAAGCATGACACTTCAAAAGCTCCAAACATGCATAAATCTGTGCAGACATGTGCGGTGAATGTATCGTCATTTTCAGGTTGATGCACTATAAAGGTGTTGTGAATACAGCTCCTTTTGCCTATGCCATTGATCTTGTTCTTCAGGGTGAGCCGTTTTATTTCTGTTATAGTACATTGACAGCCTTATCTGAAAGAAGAAAAGAAGTGAAACTTCAAGTGCTTGTTTTTCTTTGTTCGACACAATACTAATGAGTACCAACAGGCAACTATGCCACAAACAGCCTTTTCGTCCACTTTTTTTTCTTCACATTTACATTAGAATTATTACTCGATATCCCCTATACTTTCCTCAGCATAATTGCACACACATGTGTTGGTTTTTGTTGCATTCAACTATTGTTTCAATAAACTTCAGTAGTCCCGTGCTCTGTCCTTTTCTTCTTTTGCTCCATCTTGTTCCCACTAATTTTTTACAACATGCATCACTTCTAACATGCTCAGCTCACTACCTTACTGGTACTTAAATTCTGCCTTCTTTCCTTCAGTCAGACAGAAGATTCTGTTCTGATAGATTTGATGCTTTTGGGTAGCATGCAAGACATTATTGGTCAGCTGCCAGCTAGTAATAAGATCAGGTGTTACAACCACACACGCCATCATCGCTACTAGCAGTGCTGACTGACACTACCAGGTTGAAATAGACGTACATACCCCATATAATGTGGTTGGAGCATGACCACTGGCATAGCTCAGTGGTAGAGCATCGCACGCATTATTTGAAGGTCGCAGGTTCAGGCCCTGCCAGAAGCAAGTTACGTTTTTGTCCACTTTTCTGTCTTCACATTAACATTACAATTACTAATAATAGCATCCTCAATACTTTCATTGATGTCACAGCCTGTTAGCTCTTATTAATACTGACTGTAGTGAATGGGTGAAATTCATTAGGGAATGTTTTTGTGAACTTTTGGAGGAATTTCAAAATGTTTTTGCAGACGTACAAGGAAGAAAAAGATGATGACAAAAAGGCAAGCCAGTGGCAGGTGGCATAAATGGCGATGGCATGACAAGGAAAAAAAAAAGCAGACAAAGAAGAGGAGCACGTGTGCAATGTGTAGAGGGCTGAGCCAAAGCTAGCCAAAGAACACGCCGGGCCAGGGCACTGTCCTCGAAGATTTTCTTGGCCATGCTTGGCGAAGCTTTGGTGCTTGCCTGGTGTTCCAGCGGCTCCAGCTAGAGCACATCGAACCTGGGCACTCTTCGTGGAACTCCTCCTGTTTGTTCCTGGTGATAGAGGCCCGGGAGCCATGGTATACCTGTCTGGGGCTACCGACACCGGGCTCGGCTTCTACTGTGTCAGCGTGCGGGACAGGGACGACCAGGTTCAGACACAAGGCCTTAGGGAGGCCTTATCTTCGTGCCCACGTGTCTGGGCTCGCCTCCTACAAGGGTCATTGCCGCACGTGGACTGTTGCCTTCTGAAGATGACATTCGCTACAAGACCATGAGATCTTGCCTTTACCCCCTAGACCAAACACTTGATTGATCGTAGGACTTTAGGTGTGCTCAGCTCTGTGCATGTTCGTGTGTAGGGTACCTCATTAGTTCCTTGTCTTCGTAAACATAGCTTGAAACTCTCTCGTATGAAGGTACTTTTCAAGGTGCTAATTGAAGGTGCCACAAATCTAGCAGTCTCTACAAATCTAGCAATTCATGTGCACCACCCTCACTGCAGGACATTGAATGTGTTCTCACTGGCTCTGTTTGGCAACACCATCTCAAGTTACCTGGGTGTGGCAGGATGCCCCTTGTTGCCAGCTTTCTCGGAGCTTCCCATTTTGTCCATCCATGTTCCACAATTCCAAGGATTGCCGCCGTACACGAAGCCATTCTTGGTGTCTACGCCAGCCTTAACATTGAAGCCTGAAAAGTAAAGACATGCTGGGTACCTGCGCTGCTAAAGACAAACGGGCATCAAGACAGGCAAACATAGGCAGAGAGTTAGGGGGGCCTGGGGGCTCAGACCCCTCAAGGCTGCTTCATCAGGGGCTATGCTTCCCCTGGCACTGGCTTGAGATATTTTTTAAGAGCTTGGCTAAGGCTCTCATCTATTGCCACTGAACTGTTTGCCACCCTCTTTTGCTGCTATATCACAGAGGACTGTTTATGCCAGCTCCTTTTCCTTTCAGGCTTTTAAAATTTCGGTCAAGGATTAATGACAAGTAGGAAGTCTGGCGCTATGGTCATATTGAAAAAAAAAGTCAACCGAGGAGAAAAATTGTGGTGTTTGCACGGCTCTTGTGCAAAATAAGTACAGGATATACGCATCAAGAAAATGAGAGTTTTGTTTTATGTAAAAGACAATTGTTAAAAGCAAGTTCAGAGTACACAAGCTAGCGACGTAGTGACAGGTAAACTGCAGCACAATCGCACTACAGTGTAATACATGAAGCTCTGCCAAAACTTCATAAAAAGCTTCACAAAACACCCACACAAATTACTGCTGCAAAACCTGACCAATTCAAACCAAGTTAAAGGAGTACTGACACAAAATTTTAAACGTGAGATAACCTGCGTAATAGTTGCGTGAACGCATGCATCATCTATGAAATAACAATGAATAATATATCCTAGAACATCTGACGTAATATCCTAGAACCACTGCCCGTAAAACAAGCCTTCGATTTTCGTGTAAACAACCAACCACCCCTTGCAGCACGAGTTTGTGTTGGCTGCCCCAATCTTTGCGAGTGCTCTCTCTGAACAGAAATGGAAAGAGAGGGCATACTTGCATGGGAGTACAAAGAGCGATGTCCTTGCATCGGTAGTGCATTTTTTGGAATTTATGCACATTTTCAACACCCCTTAGGGGATTATAGCAGCACTCAGGATACCTTCATTGAAATAGTTGTCAATGTGTGCTCAGGTGATAACCTAAGCAATGTGTGCTCAGGTTAAATACAAGATTAAAAAGCAATTGAAATGTCCTGCACAAAAATGCAAAAGCAATGCTAATATTTAAATTTCAGGACTCTGTAAGATGCATCAAAGATACCAACCACTTTAAACCACGTGAAAATTACAGGAAAAGTGGAATGCTTGCATCTATCCATGCCTTTATGCACCGCCTACAGAGTGCTAGTTGCACTAGCTGCAGATGCCTCTGAAATGCGTACTCAGAAAAGCGAGGACCTATTCGTCACAGTGAACCTCTTGGTCATGATAAACAAGAGACCTTCTTTGTGTCCCTGCTTCTGTTTTTTTTTCTTTTGCTAGTTTTTAACCTTGCATCACGTCTTTCATGAAGTTATGCACCAACAGGCCCAACATCTTATATTGTTATATTTAGTGGTTCCAATACAATTATGCAAAAACTCAGGAGATGCCAATCGTTCCACTGCTTAAAGAACTAAAAACAAGGCACAAACACAGAAAATTCCAAAGAGCTCTCTCCAAAACATAATCTTGAGAACTAAAGATTATTCGTGAGAGAGCAGTAAGAAAAGAAACATGAATAGTCACGCATTAGCGTAAGCAAAAAAAGGTGAGAAGTTTCCACCTGCCGTGTAAAGCTTAAGAAAGAGCAAAGCAGGTTGATCTTAGGGGCTTAACATTGCCTTCTTGGCTGATACTGGGCCTTTCTTTGGCATAGACAGAGCAGTGTCGAACCACAGCCTTTCACGGATGGTGCAAAAATATCCAAACTCCAGCGCCGGAGTTTGGATATCATAGGTGCCACACTGGCTGTGGCACCTATTGTAGAAGCACAGGCCTTTTATCGCTCGTAACAGCTTGCACCATGCTGGGAAACTCGGCGCAAAGGCTGCACGAACTGTCGCCATCGGTGGACGTGGCTGGTAAGCAATGGCACATGACAAGCAAAGGCGTGGAGGGTATATTGTGGACATCCAACAATTCACCTCGTGCTTTAAACAGCTTTGCTCTTAAAAAAACAGATGATATCCCCAAGCAGCCTTTTTTTCCAGAGGGTATCACTATTTCTTAAATCTTTGAAGCAAGTAACAATTGCCCAAAACATAATATTATTTTTTAATCAGTAGTTATATGTCTACAAACTAAAGTGGGCACACTCGACAAAATGAGGAACGCTGCTAGTGCACCATGCTGGCATCACACTCAGTCACTTCGTAAATGTGCATTTTATAAAGTCACAGCAAGCTGGTACCAACAAACCTGGTCCAACACAGCTCGAAAAACTGGTTTTCACCGACAAAGTTGAATAGCTCTTCTTCAAATGACTTCAGCTGTGGGCTTGTGCACTGGCATAAATCCAGAAAAAATCACAAAGGGGGACACAAATCAGACCATAGCAGGTTTTTTTAATATGGGTTGTATTTTTATTTATTAAAAATAAAATAAAAAATAAAAAAAAATAAATTTTAAAAGCAAGCACGAGGTCCGAGCTCGAGTAACTGCATTGTTTTGTACAGTCTCTTTTGAACCAGTCGAGGGGCTATACCGATCTCCAGTCTCACATAGCTGAGTGGTATTGAACACAGGTACACACTGAAAAATAATCTGCCTTTAAAAAAAAATTGAATGTGCTGCACTCAACTGTCAGGTAACTAAAATATATGATGTTCTAAAGCTAAATCACAAAGAAAGACACCTGCAAGGGGTTTCATGCACCCTCCCCTCCCCTACTTGAAAATGAAGGGGGTCCAAACTCCCTTGAGCCCCCCCCCCCCCCCATTATTTACGCCAATGGACTTGTGTGGTACTCACCTTCATCGGTCATCTGGCTGTCGATCTGATAGCCTGCGTTCCTCTCCCTAAATGCAATGCCTGCAAAGTGGCGCTGGAGGGCTTCCTGTATCACTTCTTCAAGAGGCATCTCCTGCACAAGAGAATGGATCAGTTGCATGCGTGCCAATGACCAACCTCCGTACATGCTGTAAGATGCGAGGACACTCGTGAGACCCAATTAATCAGATAAAGTAACAATGTCAACCTCTCGTCGGGTCGTTCATCAATGGGTGATGCAACTTCAAGACAAAAACATGTTTTCGTCGCATCTCGCACTTCCTAGGAAATCTGCTTTTCCCAGTCAGTAAATGCGGCTACGACATGCATGCAACTAAAGTTCGATATGCATACCGCGTCTTTCACGGACAAAAAATACCACATGCGTCAGATGTCGGCACTACTTTGGCGAAGATGAAGATAGCACTTTCTGTCTTTGGGTTGCGTCTTTCAGCCAACAGATATCTGCTGCCATCAACAGACACTCGCCGTTTTACTTTATTTGGTCGAACATGCCTTGCATGCAAGCTGAGAAATATCCCCACCAGAAAAGAACTTACACCATGCCTCCGTACAGCTACGCAAGACAGTGATGCACTTATGCCTCTGAAATACAGTAGGGTCTGGACAAACTCTGGCATGCTATGTATACTACTCGTATCAACTAGGGGCTAAGAAAGAGCTAGATACATTGAGCTTTGGATTAATTTAATCCACTGCAAAATAAATTTGTCTTCATTCACCTTCATTTAGTAGTGTACTGTTGCATATGGTTACTCTGCAGAAGGCACAGCCACGTTGCGCACATCGTTCAACGTGTCGCTTCCTGTGAGTCATGTGAAAAGTGTAATTTTTCTTTGCTCAAAATAGATATGACCAAAAATAAATTCACAAACTAGCCTGCAATTTTGGTCTATCTATGCCAATTTTCAAGTCTCGGTTTGACAACCTGCAATTTATTATCCGTTTGTCTATCCCACAGGCATTGCCAGAATGCACAGAGCTGCCGTCATAGGAAGGGTTTCATGTCAATTGCAGGGACGGCCAGTGATGTATTGGCGGGTGCGTGGTCGTGCGCATACCCAGCCAGCTGGTCCACCACTACGTTTCCAGCAATCTCGCGGTGGCCTGGCACCTAGCACACCACAACCTGTCGTTTGAGTGCGTAAATTGTGCATAAAAGAGAGTAAGGTGATATAAGGACAGGATTTTTGTGTTTTTTCAGTGTTTTCAAAGCTGTTACGACATTCAGCTAATCTGTGTACACAACCGCATGTTGCAGTTCTAACTCCTTGATATGCTTGACGGCCACAGATATCACATGGGCTTCTGCAGTGAAAATACTTGTTCGCGGGTGCAGAATACCGGATTTTGAAAAGAATGGGCACACAGCTGCATCGAACACACCAGTACGCATCTGTAAAAAATTCTGGGCAAGTGCCTTATGTTGAAGTTCAAGGAAGTGTGTGCGGAAGTGTGCAGTAGGTGCGTGTTTAGTAACCTCCACGAAGGACACGTCACAGTCAATTATCTGCCACTGCCACGGCGCTAGATATGCTGCGAGAGCCATCAACCGGTGCTATAGAAGTGGCACGCCTGTTTCCTCAGTGAGGCTCCTCACACGGAGCGAGTAGGGCCGTCTCAGTGAAGGACGGTTGTTGAACAAGGCACCATTGGACACATAATTAATTATAGTGTGAGTAGGATGTTCCTCGCCTGCGTTAACCTTGTGGTAGTATGTAAAGGACATGTAACATCTCTGCAGATGGAGCGGCCATTCACTTGATTCTACATACATGCTTTCTACAGGACTAATTCGAAAGGCACCTATAGAAAGGCGAATGCCTAGATGGTGGACGGGGTCGAGCATCTTTAAGGGTTATGGGGTCAGAGACTGATAGGTGATAGCACCGTAATCTAGGCGCGTGCGTACGAGGCTTCTATACAAATCCATCGGGCATTTCCTATCCCTACCCCACGTAGTGAGTGACAACACTTTAAGAATAGTCATTGGCTTTAAGCAATTGTTCTTTAAATACTTAATATATGGCATGAAGGTTAGTTTTGCGTACAATATTAGGCCCAGAAGCTTATGCTCAGACTTTACAGCCAGACGTTTACCATGCAGGTTCATCTCAGTATCGGGATGAACGCTCCTCTTCCGGCAGAACTGGATGCAGGTTCTCTTTTGAGCGTTTAGTTTAAAGGCATTCTCATCTGCCCATTGAGAGACCTTGTTCAAACCTCATCGAACCTTACGTTCACACACTGAGAGGTTACAGGACAGGAAACCAACCTGCACAACATCAACATATTGCCACAGAGAATGCTCCTACTAATTATTTTACAAAGAGGACCAACGGGACTCTATGTGAGCGTGCCTCGTAACCAACGAAACGCTATGTGGGCGTCTGCAGTGCCTCGCAACCAACGAGACACTATGTGGGCATCCACTGTGTCTCACGCCTGCTCACGCATCTTGGGCAGAGCAGCTCATGCCTCGAGTGGAGGAGCACGAGTCGGGAAGACTGACGGAGGAGTTCTTCAGAAAGAGACACGTAGGCGGAACGCTTTTAGCAGACTCTTCTTTGTGACATAGCTACTTTTCTGGGCACAAGTTCGCCCTCAATAAATCATTGTGTGTGTTCCCCCTCTTGTATTACGTGACAATATGTACAGTAAAACATATTTCATGGTATAGCGAGGCGCAAGGAGTTCATTTTGGCTATAAATAGTGTACAACTCAATACACCTCCTTGCGGCACTCCTGTTTCTTGAACAAATGCACAACACAATACAGTGCCTACTGGTACACCGAACGTCCGATTGCACAGGTATAGTCAACATTCTGCCGCGCACACCTAGGTGTGACAGGTCTCGAAGTATGCCAAAGGGCCTAGTTGTGTCATAGGCTTTCTCCATATCTAGGAACACAGAAAGAAAATATTGTTTGCAAATGCAATCATCACGAATTTGTGCCTCGATATGGACAAGGTGGTCAGTAGTGAATTTAGCCTCCTGAAACCCGCACTGGTACGGGTCAAGAAGGCTATTTGTTTCAAGGGAGTGCATCAGTCGCCTGTTTATCATTTTTCAAAGACCTTGCACAGGCAACTCGTCAATGCTATGGGCCTGCAACTTGATGCTGAAGATGGGTCCTTACCCTGTTTAAGGATTAGAAAAATTATGGCTTCTTTCCAGGTGGAAGAGATCTCTCCGGATAACCAAACAGCATTATACAAAGAGAAGAGGGTTTTTTAGGTTTCAGGGGGCAGACGTTCCAGCATTTCGTACACTATACAGTCGGAGCCTGGGGCGGTCCTGTTACAGGAATTTAGCGATGCTTCTAGCTCTACCATGAAAGGTTCATGGTATGCGTCATTATTTGTGGATTTCCGTTGTATTTTTTGTTTTTCTGTTCTTGCTTTGTAACGTTAGAACACCGGACTGTAATGGGTTGAGCTGGAGACCTGTTCGAAGTGTGAACCGAGGGAGTTTGCTTGGTCTTCCAAACCGTTGCCTTGTGTGTTTGCTAGAGGAAGGGGATATGCATTTTGCCCTACTACCCTACTGACCATGCTCCAGACTTTTGCCTCATGTGTATATGAGTTGATGCCAGATAGAAACTTCTGCCAGCTCTCCCTTCTGGCTTGCTGACGCGTTCTCCTGCCTTGTGATTTGATGTTTTTAAAATTTACAAGGTTCTCGGTGGTTGGAAAGTCTCGAAAACGCTTCCATGCTTTGTTTTGTTGTTTGCGCGCATTGAGACACTCACTGTTCCACCAGGGAACACGCCGTTTTTTAGGTAGTTCTGATGTTTGGGAAATGCACTTGGCAGCAGCTTCAATAACAAAAGCAGTAAAGTACTCTACAGATGCATTTATGCTAGAACCGCATATGTCAGTCCAACTTAAGCTAGCTATGTTATAAACTGGTCCAAATCGGCTTTTTCTATGAGCCATTTGGGACCATGTGCAGGACATTCAAATTATGTTAGTGTACTCAAAATTATAGGAAAATGGTCACTTCCGTAAGGATTATTTCTTACTTTCCATGTGAGTTTCGGAAGGAGCAATGGAGAGACAATGCTGAGGTCTATCGAAGAGTAGGTATTATTAGTCAGGCTATATATAGTATGTTGACTCTTTTCGATAGAGGAGACACGCACCAGAAGAAAAAAGGAACTGTTCAATAAGGCGGCCTCGCGCATCGCAGCAAGAGTCACCCCATAGGCTACTATGAGCATTAAAGTCCCCTAGGACAAGACACGATTCTGGAAATTAATCGATCAGCGACTGAAATTCATGTTTATTCAGTTGATGGTGTGGAGTTATGTAAGTACTGCAAATTGTTACCAATTTGTTGAAGATGACAGCTCGGACAGCTATTGCTTCCAGGGATGTCTGAAGGCATAAATGTGTACAGGCTGTTCCTTGATTAACTATTATGGCAACCCCACCGGCTCATCTCGGTCCTTTCGAAAGATAACGTAATTGTGTAGAAAGTTAGTGTGTCTTGATTTCAAGTGCGTTTCTTGCACACACAGCACTTTTGGTGTATGTTTGTGTAAAAGTTCTTGAATATCATAGAGGTTCCTCAGCAGTCCTGTGATGTTTCACTGTATTATATGTGTCATTTTAAAGTTGTGCGGTGCTGTGTGTACAAAAAGTGTTACTTCAGGTTACAGGGCCTTTTGGGGGCCCCGCAATTTGACTTTTTTTCTTTTTGGGAACGCTCCAAAAAGTTGCGCCTATCCTTCGGCGTCTGAGGCGCCAGAGGAATGGGACTTGTATCCATCACCTCCTGCGAGGTGGCAAATGGTGCCCCATGAGTAGGCACATTCACAGAAGTTTTGGACCTAACTGCAGGTGCAGTGTTCCGGGTTCGGCAGACTTTGAAGTCTGCTGAACCTGTTTAGCAGAAGGAGGAGCAGCACAGGCTACTCCAGCCATGGGCGCAGACGGCAAGACCGCGGTCACACTTTGTGTGACATTCGCGGGTGCGGTAAGATGTGATGCGGTGCGCTGACGCGTCACATCTGCAAAGGAAGGAGAGTGCTTGTTATGGAGAGAGCAGCACTGGCGTGCCTCTTGAAAAGCCAGATTGAATTTCACTTTAAGTTCAAGAATTTGTTTTTCGTTTTTCTAGGATAGGCACGATCGCGAGTAGGCGGGATGGTCTCCTCTGCAGTTCGCACAGCGGGTTGCAGCAGTACAGCCGTCCGATGAGTGTTCGTTGGAGCTACAGTTTGCGCAGGTAGCGCGCCCTCTGCAGCTTTACGACAAATGTTTAAAGAGCTGACATTTGAAACAGCTACAAGGATTTGATATGTAGGGCCTGACACGAAGCTTGCAGTAGCCAGTCTCATTTGAATCGGGTAAGTCACTGGTACCGAAGGTGATAATTATATGTGTCGTTGACAAATTTCTTTGTACCTTCACTACATTCTGGTCGTGTCAGTCTTCCAATAGTTCACTCTCTGATAATCTAAGAAGATTATCAAAAATGACACTGCGAATTGTGTTCAAGGTTGTGTGGGGGCTTATGGAAACTGGGACATCCCCAAACGCTACTAGTTTAGATAGGTTGTCGTATTGGAGCTTGTCGCGAACCTCCAAAAGGGGGTCGCCGCTTCCCAACTTGCTTACACGATACCCTGGGCCGATCGCTTCAGTGAGTGTTTTTGAGACAAGAAAAGGTTAGATTGCTCGAACTGTTTTGTTTTATTTCTGACTATGCACAACACGAAACTTGGGGAAAGACTGCTTTGGTTTTGACGAAAGGAACTGTTCTTCGGTGCGCCACCTTCTTGGGCGGCAATCAGGAAGAGGGGGAAAAAGTTGGCCATACAGATAGAGTAAAGTTTGGCAGCGATGGTGGCCACCTACCAACGAGCCCAACGGAGGGCACTACAAGGTTGAATAGTAAACACTTGGAGACCCCAGCCATAGATCGTCGCTATAACCGAATATAACTACCCAAGGTTGGGTAACTACACAGGGTTAACCCTCGCCGCCAGGAAATTTGGAAGTAAATGGAAAAGAGAAGAAACAGGACAGATAAAAAGTGAAAGATAAAGACGAAGATGTAGGGAGAGAGAGATAAGATAAGGCGACTGCCGATTTCCCCTGAATGGGTCAGCCCAGGAGTGCCATATATGTGAAGCCGGGGCCAAAAGGGTGTATTACCTTTGCTGGGGGGCTTAAAGGTCCAAGCACCCAGCTTCAGCTCAATTCCCAGGATCCCCTTTTCCCCGGACACTGCTCAGCCATGCACGACTAGACATGGGAGGGAGTCGAAACCCCCCATTAGCTCAAGTCCGCGGTGTCGCTACACACCAAACGCCTGCTTATGCAGACGCCCCTGTGGGGAAATGGTCTCATCGAGCGCACGATGAGACCATTTCCTCATTAATATGATTCTATGTACGTCAATGCAAGGCACGAGAATTGAGATGATATCATCTTCTTTATTACGTATGCCTACAACTCGGCAAGGCATGAAGCCACTGACTACGGCTCCTTCTATCTACTTTACGTTCAACCATCGCGGATCTTCCTTGACCCCATTCTGCCAATTCATACTCATGTGGACCGTTCTATTGCTCAGACTCTCTGCCACGCAGAGGAAGCACGGCATGTCGCTCAGCTTCATACATTGGCATCCCAGGACTGTTCCAAGATCACCTACAATTCATAGCACAAAGATGTCTCTTCCAACAAAGGCAACATAGTTTGGCTCTGGATGCCGCTACGCAAATGTGGCCTGCGTCAAAAGTTTCTGGCATGTTACACCAGCCCCTTCGTCATTTCTGATCGCCTCAGTGACCTGACATACTCAATAGCTCATCTCCTAAATCGTGGCTACCATTTCCAGTAGACGCAACATGTTCCTGTCACACGCCTGAAGTGCTGTCATCAGCGCGACTCGGCGTTGACATAGCTGTTATCACCCGGCAAGCTTTGTCTCTGGAGGGAGGAGCGCTACACTAATGCAACAGACAGGATGAATAGCGCTTGCGTATCGGTGTGGGGGGCAGCCATTCAGCTCCTTTTTCCATCAGCGCATCTTCAAACAGACACCTTTCATTGTAACAATATGCTGTGTATCGCTGCAAAGGATCGATGTGCCGCGTACCAGGACCAACATTGAGAGTATTTTTTTTCTTCGCTGGCAATGAATACACCTAACAGACAAACTGTGAAAGCATGTTGGGGCTAATATTTGACTATTTTTTTTGCAACAGTTGAAGCCATTTTGCAGAATTAGACATTTATCTGCATGCTAATTAAGATTATATAGTAAAGCGTATGCAACACGCTACATTCCTTAATTTTCTCTTTTGAAATGTAATAATACTGAGTGCCTTGGAATCATGTCTTACAAATTCGGCATATTTACAGACAGTGCATCGTAATTTGCACCTTAATACAATGCTCCAGAGGCAACGAACACACACCTTAACACCGGGCTCCTGCGGTGGGCTGTCGTCAGTCGGATAGAGACGTGCGACCTTGTCTTTGAGGATAAGGTAACCATCAGGAACCTCCTTGGTGTAGTCCTGAATTGCCTGGATCCACCACCACACAGCGTCACGACAGTTGTACCTTGCGTGCGTGCCTTTATCCAGCAGGTTTGGAATGAGACCGTGTCGAAGGCAGCCCGCAAATGCCAGGATTATGTACCTGCCATTGTTGCACAGAATACAAATGTCAGTATGTTTTGCCAATTTTAATTTGAAGAGACACAAAAAAATGAGGTACCAACTTGCCTGCCTCCTCCTTTTGATTTGTTTTAGGCTTGTGAGGATAATTGAGCACTTCGAATATTTGGACATATTCAAAAGAGTATTACAGTTCTTGAATTCACTTCGATACCAATTTTAATTATCCAAAATTTAGAGCTATTCGTAATGAACCAAAATTTCCGCATGTACACAAAGTGAACGATGATGAAAAAGCTTGCTCCAGAGGTTAAAACCAGTAAACTGTGAATCCTCTGTACATATGCTCAATCATCTTCATATAAAGACATGACATGAGAGCTGTTATGATGTGAGCATGTATACATGTTATATACACAATGTTTATTATTAACATATCCATGTACTATATAAGGATATTTACATACTGATGCCGTATATACATTTTGTTCAAGAGCTTATTTACTGATCACATAGACTCAGAGGTACTTTCTTATAGTATAATGGCTTTGTGATCCGTAAGGTACAAAGCCAGAAGATATCAAATTATAGGATGTAGTGGAAAGTTCGAGAGGGGTCCTGACAGCGATCCCGCGCTGTAGCCGCGTTGCAAGTGGGTAGCACCCTGAGTGATGTCCGACGAAAGAGAAAAAAAGCACGTCAAGAGAAAGTGCTATATATAAGCGCGCCCACCTAGCGGTTTCCCACCAAACCAGAGCACGCGCTGAAAGTGGAGCGAGTGTCGCCTGAGCAGCGGTGCACCATCTAGTGAGCGCTCTTGAAACGAAGCGCACAGCTGCGCCTCTAGCAGGAGCAATGATCACTAGTGTTCACACCAATGCAATGACGAGAGACAACACCCAAGCAATAGAAGCAAGCTATACATAATTCTGAATTCAACTTTCTGTAAAAATTGCTTCACTGCAGCAATAAAATGCTATGCCAAGAAAACACTTGAAACGCTATGCCATGTAAACATTTACACAAAAGAAATCCACACTGCTGCAAAGTCTTATATCAATGTTAAATGAGTACATTATCCTCACATCAATTCATAACTGTTTAGCTTGAAAACTTGTAATATTGGCTTATACGTTCCAAGTATAGTAAATTCTAAAACATAACAAATTTTACAGGTTATCACGTGCGTTCTGTCGAAAGTCATGTCCTGGTAGTATTTAAAGTTGCTTCCTTTTCACTTGAACCAAAAAGAATGGCACTTGCAGGAGCCTCGTTTCAAACTTACAAAAAATTGTGTGGGTTAGTTGGGTTCTGACAATAATGACCATTTTTCTTTATAATATGTCATATATACTATTCAAATTCATTTCGAAATAATTTGATGAGATCACTATTCACTTCAAATTCACCTCACACATAAGATTTACTATTCACACAAGCCTAGTTTATTTTATTACTGCTAAATCAATAAGTTTGTAATGTAAGACTAACTGGCCCAACTGTATGCCTTACAGACATAGCACACGCTAACTACTAAATCTGTAAACAGAGCTCTGTGTCACAATTACATTCCAGAATATGCACAAAGGACACATTTGTGTGTTTATCTATGCAGCAGTTGGTGACCACCATAAAGTATTGTTGAAGTACAAGCTCCATTTTCACTGAAAATTGCCTTTATTTACATACATGCACTTGTCAAGTTGTAAGAGCAAAAACAATAATGGCAGCCGACGAAAACGTTGAAGGCAGCAATGCAGTGGCTGCAGTATCAAATGTTGAATTCCAATAGTAGAGCCGGAGCAGCCAATGAATTTTGCAAGCGAGCACTCGACTCTGGCGTAAATGCAACATCTCCGTGGCTGAAACATGTGTTGCTGGAGCAAGGCGGAAGTGGAAGGTCCACCTTTCAAGTGACATGTTGCCCAGAGTATCTAGCACCCAGTTTCAGTAGAGACTCAATAATTTGAACTCAAGAGAGACTATAAAATTGTTCAAATTAAGTGGAGTTCTAATTAGTGGGCAGGCACTAAAATGTACAAACAATGCACCACACTGCGCAGGATGAACTCAAAGAAGCCACCTCAAAGAAGCATTGCACACTATGCACTACTACAGGTTTGTAGAAGGTGAGTTTGTTGATTAAGTTCGTGGAGCTTTTAACAGCGAACAAAATTAATCCATCAGTCAAGGATGTGCCAGAAAACCACCAGTATACACTCATGTGAGCAGTGAATCATAATCTGAAAATATATGATGTTATTCATGCCCTTAAACAGATTTATTTAGATAGTTGAGTAATGCAATCAAAATTATAAGTAATCGGGGTCTCCCATGAATGTTCTTTGGACCAGAATAAGCCTAAATTTAGTTTACTTGCACTTCTTCTGTTGTAACTCCATGATAATTGTTTGTTGCTTGCCCAAAAGCTCCAGTGCAACATCAGAAATTTAATCTGCGGAGAAACACTGCTGTTTGTTGTTTCAGTTTGGTTTGCTTTTGCAACCTCTTGTGATCCCTCTGGGCTGCCTTCTGCATAGAGCAACGAAAAACGAGTACTCCCAGTTTAAATTATCGGGGTTCCCTTCACAGAAATACACAGGGCTGTGCCCGGACCAGGGCATCAGTTCGAATCAACTGCATGTTTGAACTGACGCACTTTTATTGTATTCCATTGAGCTGTGAAATTCTGTCACATCTCCACTTGTTGATGGCAGTTTTAGCATCGCTGTTACTATCTGATGATTCGTGCAAGAACATCTTTACGACTCGGAGCTGTCACTAGTGAGCATCAGAAAAACAATGGCACACAATTTGCTGGCTGGTCCATGTCGTCCACCATTACCACCACAACAAGCAACTACAGGCAACATCCCCAAGCAGGAAAAAGTGAAAGAGTGAGTAAACAAACTTTATTCAAACCAGCAGACTGAGGTGTGGGCCTAAGCTGCGCCAGGGTGGTGGAGAGACCCTGGCTCTCAGCAGTCTCCCGTGCTCGCTGGATGGTTCATACTGTATCTGCCCAATCTGAGCTGATCAGCGCGGCTTTCCACCAAGCTACCAAGCTGTTCTGGGGAGACTGCATTGGTGTCCTGTATCTGTGCGCATCATTTTTATTGACGTCAAAGTGTATGAAATACGGTAATTTAATTAATACACTATGCTTTTACCATAGTCATAGAAATTTAACCGTTGTGTAGTGCCCCTGGTTTCTCATTTCTTTTGCGTAACTAGCGATACAAGGTACGGTTTCGATTCTAAGTTGATTGGGTTCTTAAATTTGAAAAAATGGGTCAACCTACAATCGTGTTAACACTGTAAATTTCCAAAACCACCTTGACAGCCAGTCAACAGAGCAAGAGGGGTGAGGAATAATAGTCCTCGCTGGGTGCCAGTAGATTTCATGTGCGCCTCATAGATTTTCTGCGATGTTAACAATACTCGCTTTTCCTGTAAAGTGCCACGAGGGGCCTCTGTCTATGTCACACTAGTGGCGATATCGCAAGGTGCTGACAACTCAAATGAGCACTTACGATTACTTCAAAACCTAATTAAAATATTGTAAAGGCAATGATTGATCGATTGATTGGTTGATTGATTGATTGATTTGGGGGGGTTTAACGTCCCCAAACCACCATATGATTATGAGAGACGCCGTAGTGGAGGGCTCCGGAAATTTTGACCACCTGGAATTCTTTAACGTGCACCCAAATCTGAACACACGGGCCTACAACAATTCCGCCACCATCCGGAATGCAGCCGCCGCAGCTGGGATTCGATTCCGCGACCTGTGGGTCAGCAGCCGAGTACCTTAGCCACTAGACCACCGCGGCGGGGCTATTGTAAAGGCAATGTTCGTTAATCATAACCGGTAAGAGGTGCCCACTTATACGGGACTATCAAACAGAAGTTTCAAATTTGGTATCAGGGATACCTTAAGGGGGAAGCACGTTACATTGCTGTAGGTAAAAATGACCTGTTGAAGGTAGATACCATGCAAGAGTTATAAAGTTGGGTTTTTGAGACCTAGCAAAGTGCATGTTTGGGCTAGCTAGCAGTCCATTGATGCTAGGTACTTTCATGTAAACTTCACTATACTGAAAATATGAAAAACGCTCTTTACTCGTGCTGACAAAAAAAAACACAAGAAAAAGTCAAAGCAGCAGAAATGGCCAAGAATGATCAGCATACCTTCCACTGCCCTGTCAAAAAATTGTGCTTTCTAGGTGTAGCACTTTACAGTGCCACATGTATTATGTATAACTTCCTAGCTTTACGTGTAACGGATGTTTTTTATCTATCTTGTGAGCTCACTTCACTATTATCACATTTGGGTGCCGTTGTATGTGGAGGTGAAGTGGTGCAGGTGAGCAGTTATTGTTACAAATTATCATCATCATCATCATTTATTGTACCCTCAACTCTTTCGTTACCACGCCTATTCAAATGGATCGCCGCTGATCGACACTTTCGATCGTCAATTTCCGCATGTTGAATACGTTTCTCATGAACCCAGCACTTTCTAGTAATTGGTACAGCCACTTAACTTTCAGAATCAATTTGAATTTGCCAGTTTAGGCATTGTAGTGGTTTTCGACGGACTTTTATGCGAACCAATGTGCGTGCGTTGTGGGAAAAATGCACTTGGCTGGTGGTGAACTTGACAGAAGTCCATGCCCGTTGTGCTTATGCAACAGTAACATCAAAGTTCTGTAATAAAAAAAACCTTTGCAAGTCAAATACAAAATTAAGATTGTCAGCTTCACAATATGAAAGTGTTTATCACTAAGAATTGCTAGAAATTTATACCAGATATTCAATAGAAAACCGTTGCTATAGAAGTAAGAAAAGTTTGCTCGACAAAAAATATTTCTGAAAGTCCACCGCATGTCTAACGTGTGGAGGCGGCCTTCTCAGCCAGTTTCCAACAGCTTTAGGTTTGCTTGCATCGTTATATCAAATGCAGAGCTGCAACTGGCGTCACTGGTCGCTCCTATGGCAGCGGCGTCACCCATGCATGGGTGCGCAGCTGCGCTGCAGAGTACACGCACCGCTCAAAACTATCTTGCAACCGCACTTGTATTGAGTGAAAACTAGATTAGAGTCCAAGGATGACAGGACCTCTGCTTGAAGTTCAGTGGCGATGATGTTTTGCACCAGCCTGCAGCTGTCTAGGGTTTGTTTTCTTTACGGCCTCAAGTTGTCTCCTCCGCCGCAAGTGTATAGCTGCTGAAGTTTGAGCACAATCTTACAGCTACTCTGGTAACGGGACACGTCACTGGGGCGCGGCAAGCTGGCAACAGCTGCAGAGCTTTTCTTCGCGACAAGAAGGCGAATGAAGCACAGCTTGGGCCCGACTATGAAACAGCGCAAAACGTTTTATAACTGCCCGCTATAATGTTATTTTCTTTAATATGATGTGCACAATCCAAAGAAATACGCTCGGAAGCTTATATTGGAACGCCAGCTTATGCGGAGAGATATGGCTCATGGAGAGAAGTGACGCTAGACGACATAGTGAAGTTCCTTATACATATGATTGATAGAGAGATTATTCACGTCACGGGCATCCATCCTATATTAGAACACCTACAGGCTTTCATTGCAAAAAAAAAAAAAAAAGAATACTGAGAAAAGTGTATGAGTTCACTTGAGTAACACGAAAAACCAAGCAATGTTGCACCGCATCGCACGAGGAATGAAGCAGTTTATTATTATTATTATTATTATATTCAAACTATTCCTAGGTGACCTATCTTTAAATTGTACATTTTAGTTTTTCACAGTTTTGAATATTTTAGCATATATAGAATTTTTTATAGCACTGCTTACCAGCAGGCTACTAAAATTGTACACTTTTCCTATTTTTATTCGTTTCAAGATATTTTTGTTGCTCTACAACATATACCTTTCAGAAGGAGCATTTCATTGTGCAGAATTTGGTATGCTGCAATGCGTGTTGAAGTACTTTTTAAACTAGCATAAGCTATCTTCCAGAGACATTTTGCCATGTTCTTTTCCTCAAGCTTTGTTATCACCCTGTTAGGCTATGTTCAGCGCAAACCGTGCCTACGGTGTTAGAGAAGCTTCGTGGCTTCTCTAACACCGTAGCTTCTCTTTCTTTAGGGAAGCTTCAAGGCTTCTCTGAAAAAAAAAAAAGTTTGCAAAATTACAGAATAAATGATTTCACTTTCAAAAGCTAAGCAAGGACAGTGCAATAGACAGAACAAGTGGTATAACTGTTTTTAAAAGAGGAATAGTACATGAAATAATACTATATGAAATAATACTATGATGGTGGCCGATTACGGGTTGAGAAAACATGAAAGTATGTGCCTACAAATGTGTCTTAACAGTAAAAATCAGTTGGAAGTTAGAGCTTGCATGTGTCATGTTCTTTTGTCCCTCGTTTTGGAAGTTTTTATTTATTTATTTATTCATTTATTTATTTATTTATTCATTTATTTATTTATTTATTTATTCATTTATTTATTTATTTATTCATTCATTCATTCATTTATTTATTTATTTATTTGATACTGTAAACCCCGTGCTTCGGGTAATTACAGGGAGGGTGTTACATAATACATAGTATTCACACAATAAAGCAGTATTCAATATCACAGAAATAAGAGATGAATAATCATCACCATAAAAAGAAGAAACAAACCGCAGTTACTATGCTTATTAAAAATCGAGAAACAAATGCTGCCAACAGAAGTTAGCAATTATCACTGCAGAGAAAGCTGTATAAAGCATATTTTAAATTGTGAGGGTGCTGACACTCCCTGTAAAGTTGTTTGCGCTGCGTGGCGCACGTGTCTTGCCTAAAAGCTGCATTTCGGGTTACAACTACTGGGTGGTAGGTGGCGTTGTGTTTGCGAGTGTTGATCACCACTATCATCATCATCATCATGTGCCAGCAATGACAAGCCTTGGTAGTGGCGAGCGAGAAATAAGCTGGTCTCTTTGGGTGGTGGCGTTTAGCGGGAACGGTTGTCTCTCGTGGTGGGTCTGCCGTGGACGCCACCTTGGGCCGCCTGCGGTAGGCCCACGTGGTGAGTCAGGCGTTAGAGACACCGCCTTGATTGTCATGTTGTTGAGTGTTGTTTAATATTGTGTAAGGATGTCTTCACGTGTTAATTACAATTGATGTATAATCATTCGGCTGATGATATCGTCGTTCTAAATTAGTTAGATAAATGTGTGTATCGTTTGGTTTGGACCGACCGCGTCTGCTGTGTTCGTTCACTCCAAGAGCATGGTGGTGGCGCTCACCATTTCAAGACCCCACAAAGTTGATTTACATCATTTGTTGCACAACTAAATCAGGTAAGCTATTCCACATTTCTATTGTGTCTTGAAAAAAAGGAGTGGCGGAAAGCATTCTGCGTGTGAAATAGGGTTGAATAGCTCTGCTATTATTAAGACGATCACATCGCCTTCCAGTTGGCTGAAGATATAAATCCTTGTTTATTTTTGTTTGGCCACTTATAATTTTAAAAAGAAATTGGAGGCATTGTTTGCGTCTACAATATTCTAAAGACCCAAGCTCACAGGACTCTAACAAGGCCGTGACGAAGTGTGTGCGTTAATATTTACCACATATGAAATGGACTGCTAATTTTTGTATTCTCTCAATTTTAGTCCTCAAAACCTTCTGGTGAGGTGACCAGACAATACTAGCGTACTCTAAGACTGCTCTTATGAATGCTTTGTAAGCAGTTAGTTTCACGTCTGGTGTTGCATGTTCCAGCTTCCTGTTTCCTGAAATCCACACAAACTACATCAGTCATTTTCACGCATTTTCGCACATGTGGGCATCGACATTTCTACAGAAATCGTGGAGCGTTTCTGCTAATTGTGTGACCGTTGAAAGTTTACACTAAGGTAGCATCAACAAATGGTGAGAGGTGTGGCTATGTACAAAGTTATGGGGCAGCACAGAATCATGTGTTACCTTGCCTCCTGGAACCGGCCAGTAAGCAAAAAGAGGCCCCGTAGTGCGATGAACGTGTCCCGGCCCCAATTCCTCATGTAGCCAGCTGCAAAGTGAGGCAGCCCTGCAAGCACACCAGCAAAATGTTACTGTCTGACAGGTGTCTTGCTGAGCAAGTTGGTACGATAACATCATTAAAGGTACTCTGCAATGCTTTTTTGTCAGCAGTCTGCAGCGCTGGAGTGCGTGTAGTGCTGAATAGTGAGATAAACACAAAAAGAATTACAGTACAATCTCGATGATACGATTACGGTTGATGCTAATTTTGCAATGATACGAATTTTAAAGTTCCTTTGAATTTACTACATTATACCAAATACGCCATGATTAGGCGTTATACGAACAAGTTCCCCAGCCACAGCTGATGATACGAATGCGCGATTGATCGCTGCATGCAAACGACGCAACGCGGCTTGTCTGTGGGGGGAAGGCCCGTTCACACCGTGCCTCGAAGACAGTTAACGTGGCAAAACTCACGGGAATTTTTAGCCGCCTAAGTGACCAGAAAACTACGCCGCGAGGCTGACGCGAAAAAATCCTCACGAGACCAATTTTTCCACCACATAGCGGATCACCTATTTGCTTCACAACTTATGCTACACAGGCTGCACTAGGTCTCAAACCACGTGATGTAAACAACGAGCCGCAAATTCAACATGGTGGCAAAGGCAACGGCAGTGGCTTGCATCGATGCAGTCGCGAACTACACGCGCCGCAAATTCAATATGGTGGCAAAGGCAACGGCGGTGGCTTGCATCGATGCAGTCGTGAACTACACGCGCAGAACGACAAAGCTCACAGCCTTGACAGAAACGCGTTCATCGAGAGTCTGGTTTATATCACGATCACTGTGAACACCGAAAGTAATAGGTGCAGCAGCAGCGAGTAGGCGTGATCTAAGGTGTCTCGCTTGCTTTTTTACTGCTGGCTGAATCCGTCGGCATCGCTGCCGGCGCGTCCGCTCGTGTCGCTTCTGCTGACTTATCTCCCGAACTAACGTTTGTAGTGGTGTTTGTAATGGTGTAGTGGTGTTTCTTTTGAGTGCTTTGAATGCCTAAATAGAACTCGTTACGAATTTTAATGCTCAGGAAATGGGCAAAATGGCGTAAATTCTCAAGCGGCCAAGGAGGCGGTGGTAGGCAGAATGAATGTGAACAATTTTCAGTGGGCCCGATTGTGGTTTCGTGGCCACTCTGGCAATTTCACTTGAATTCTACCGTGTGAATGATTTTTTTCGAGTCGACCTCACGGTGCGTTCTTCCGGCCACTTAAGCGGCAAAGCGAGTGAATTTACAATAAGTGTTGTTGCTTTACCTCCCTTCGATGCCAAGTGTGAATGCGCTTTAAGTGACAGCAACATGAGTGTGGAAACCACGGCCATTTTTCAAGAGGTGGTGAAGGCAGGAAAGTCAAAATAAGATCATGGATGTTTTTTGAGTAAGTATTAGTTTACCTCAATAAAGTTCTTGTTCATCTTCCTGATCAGCTTCAACTGGTTTTTGGCTCATGCGAATTCGGGATGATATGAATATTTTGCAGGCTCCCTTTGAACACGTATCGAGATTTTACTGTATTGAAATTGCTGCATGTCAAGAGAAGTTATTAGTCATTAAACTGCAAAAGCCCAGCATGGAATGAGAAAAAAGTTTCATTTCATTCTCCCAATTGACATCAAAGGCCAGTTCCAATCCCTGCGTGCCTCTTACATGGCGGACGACTTGTCTCGTGGTGGCCATTGTGCAACGCACCTATATTCCATCCCACCAGGACCATTCAGCACTACCGAGGCTACAGGGTGTGAGCAAGCCATACAATTACGCAGTGAGACATAGTTCCAGGCGTTATTACCTTACAATTGACAGTGATATTTGCCCTTGTTTGAAAGATGTTACACCACATCGATGGATCTTATGTTTATTTTTCTTCACATTGGTGTCATTGTGCCGTGAATTGCTGCATTACTAAGTGCTGGTAACAGTAGTTATGCAAATCAACATGCCAGCGTCCATGCAGATATAACTGCCCACTTCAATTTGAACTAGTGCTTACTCGCCCACTGCACTGGCAGCAACAAATGAAAAAATGAGCCATCAATTAGTGCCATCTTAGGCTGAGGACAAAGCATCAAGTAAATTCTGTTGTTATTAGCGTGATTAGCTGTTTTTTAGCCATGTCTGCTCAGCCTAACCCACCGAGAATTCAGTTATGGTTGTTAAAATTAGCACATTGCTGTCAAAGCATCAGCACATTATTCTAAAGCAAATACAAACACCGGTCTGTAATTTAAGCGTCATACAAAGCACGATGACAACTTGATAAATTAGAAGCACAGAGCACCAACTGCAACAGGTGCGGCCAATTTTTTTTTCTTTGCGATGCCATCAATTCGCTTCACTCGCCCTATGCATGCAAACAGATGCTAGGCAGACGCAATGCGGATGAATACATGTCGAGAGGCTAGTTGCCCCTCTCGTTCGCTACCGGGGCCCTTTAGCCTTCACAGTGATGAAAGGAAGTTCTGAGATGGAGTATAGCACCATTCTACAGTGGTTTTCAAAATTTGATATTTAAAAACAAAGATCGTTTTGTATCTAAGAAAATATAGAGAATGCTTTGATAATTTTTAGTGCACAACAGTGTGGCCTAGCTGGAATCATATGAATATTACATGTGGCTTGTAGCGTCAAACCAGTCAAAACGTACGGTCAATGTCATCACTCCCATGTGATCAAAGCATTACTGCCAATCGCAAAATAGCCATTGTGAGTTACTCTACGCCAAAACCAATGTGGTTTCTCTATTGAAATAAAATTATAGCAGCTTTGCTTTTTGCACTTCCACTCGCGCAACACTATCAGTGCATTCTACTGTTCAAAGAGCAGCAATGAAAACTACACGCATAATTTATGTCACTGGGCCCCTTTAAAGAACGCACAAAAAACCCGGACAGAGAAAAGGAGCACACGTACCACACATTCTAGTGATGGACAATGCTGGTATTGTGACTAACAAGATAATGATTATAACTTGGCAGCAAATGAAGTACTATAAACTTTTTTTAGCTCCTTCACTCAATGCAATCCACACATTTTCATTCTGTGATGTCTCTTATTTGTTTGACGGACAACTGGTGTGTTCATAAATACGTTTCATTGAAGTAAGCTACAAGGTTCCCAATTGACATCTTGCCTACGTCTACATGTTTTGTCCAAGTCATGGAAAAGATCTCAAGAGATAACCTTCTTCAAGTGCTAACACATTCAAGTGATGGAGAGTGCTGATATTGTGACATTGTGGCAAATAAGATAGTGATCACAGGGATTAGAGTGAGATTGTAATATGGTAACAAACAATGTACAAACTTATGCAAGACGCATGTACCACAACATAAAGCAGCAAAAGTCCATGATATTACAGTTTTAGAGGAAAGTTGATAGTATGTATATGAGAATACGATCTTATTTGAGCTAGTTTTGGCTCAGAATTTTGCTTATTAAAAAAAAAAATGCTCCTCAAGTGCATATTTGTCCGCATATAATGCCCCTGTAAAGACGTTTTCACTGCCGTAAACGATCACTATACTGTGAATACACATACCAAGAAAAATTCCGCACTTCCGTGAAACCCAACTTTAAGGTTATATGAGCACATTGCCCTCTCATCATTTTTTTTTTTAAAGTTTAAAAGAAGCTTGATATACTGACTTATGTGATGTAACGTAACACATTTCACAATCACTTGTATTCTGCCGAAAGTGATATGCTGCTACTATACAAAGTTGCTTCCACTCCCTTTGAGCCAAAAAAAAATTAAATTCGCATGTGTCCTTTTTTTCTGCACAATTTATCCCATTTCAACCTGCGCAATTTGAAAACAATTTTGTGCAAGTTAGTAGAGTTGTGACAAATATGCTTATTTTTCGGTATAACATGTGATATATTCATTCAAGTTCAATTTAAAATTATTTGACCAAATCACTATTCGCTTTGAATTTCCTTCGAACATAAAATTTACTATCCACACAAGACTAATCTTGACAGAAAAAAGAGGTTACTCAAGCACACCGACCAAGGAAGGCATAAATGATGAAACGGGTGCCCACTCGCAAGGGAAAGTTCTCTGATAAAATATAGATTCACAGCTTTTTCATTAGGCACGAGGCAAGATTTCTGTCGTGGAAGGCACAAAATAAAAAGCCTTCCACATTTGCCTTCCACATTGAAATTTGCCTTCCACATTGAAGACAAATTTTATGAGGGCACATGCATCAAACAGAAAGGCAATGTGGAAAAAAAATTACTTGTGGGATGAGTTGAATGCAATAGCACAATAGGGCGTAGTGTGCGTCACCTACTGAGCTGCTCACCCGCTTCACTTCTCAGTGAATGCCGTAAAAAAATTGACTGTGCGCATAACATTGGCTGTTTCAAACTATCCTAAAAGCCCACTGCAAGCACAGTTGTGATGTGCCCACTACACCATAACTACGTATTCCTCTTGCGAATGGCGTGTCCGCATAGGCCAACACGCGAACCTATATACATGCAGCTGTTCACTGTGTTGAAGCGTCTGCTGCTGCTGATGATGAAATGTGTCCAAGCATTTGTGATAGGTGGGCCTTTAAAACACCTACTCATTTCACCATTCACACGCTCTGATATTAGGTGCGATTCTGTGCTTCTTCCATGCAATATTACATGCGTTAAGAAGACTTCTTCCATTTCATCACCATCACAGTGCTTTTTCTGAACGAGTTTTGAGCAATACCATCGCTCAGTGGTAGAGCACCTGCTTGCCACACAGACCGCGTGGGTTTGGTTCTGACCAAATTCATATAACAATAATTTTATTTGCACCTTTTTTTATTTTCCAGTCATAGACGCGATTTTTTCCTTCCAACCAATGACACATGTACCAACGCCGAAACCAGAATTCCTGCGAAACAAGCTCCAACACTGTCACATAAATAATGTGATAAGGTGGACATTACATGTGCATCAGATCACAAATACCACGTGAATGCATTGAATAGTATCTACGGTATTTTCCCGTGTATAAGACACCCTTTTTTCCCCGACATTTTTGCTGGTGCGTCTTATACATACAAAAAATCACGCGATTTTTCAACACCACATCGCCGTTTCATTCAAGATTTCGATAAATTGAGCACGAGAGCATTCATAAAAAATATCTAATTTCGTCACAACAATTAAGCGGGTGTGGTCTTTGATGTCAGCTACGTGCTGTTCAAGCAATGTAGTGACCACAGAGATTTAGGCCACAACAAATGACACCATTGTCACGTGCATAGAGTTTCCTAAATATACACTAGAGAGAACTCTGGCGCTAGTGTCTATGGGAGCTGCAACACATGGCACTTCAGCGAGCATGGGAATGATGGGTAGTACACAGATTTGTCTTATCTTCGTACTTCTGGCTTCGTGTGTGTTCGTGTGGATTGGAGCTGTTTTCTCACAAAACGAAAATCACCAAATGTTCAGCGGTTTCACTTCACCACCTTATTCTTTTAGCCTTACCATTTCAAATCGGGTCAGGAAGTTCGAAAGAGTTCGTGCTTTCCTTCGAAACAAAACTCAAACACAACAATAAATGAAGCCACAAGTGTGATTTGCCTCCTGCCAGTACGAAGACTAAGCAAAGCCGTGTACTACCCATCATTCTATGGTCGCTGAACGACAGTGGTGCCAGAGCCCCCTGTAGTTAATTTTACGAAATTATATGTTGCTCTCATCCTAGTTAGTATTGGTAGAGCGACCACCTTGAGAAGGTGTACGTCATGGGTTAGATCGCCAGTTCAAGACGAATTTTTCTTTGACCAGGAAGCTTTCCTTTCTAGAAAAATTGTGTGGATTTCTGTGTTCATTTACGCTAAAAGAGAGGTGGCAGTAAATTATCCTTTCTATGCTTTCACGCCTCTATGAAAAACATGAACGAGAGCATTTTAATGAGAAAAACCAGACTCGTGTACAGCATGAGTACGACGATGTATACCTCTGCGTGGTTTTGATTCCCACATCGTGAGGGGCAATCTGAACGTTTGTTATTACGTGCATATAGCATGCAGAACAAGCTCATACACGTATACAACGACATTTAAGACGCGATGTCTGAAAAGCCAGCGCCTCCAAATTCTTAATAGACTTGACGCAACCGTCGTTGTTTACGCAGTGCTCTATACATGGCCAAGGCTGCGAGACAAGTACAAGGCCAGTGATTCGCTGAATTTAAAAAAAATGCGGAGTTACTTAAACAAAGCCACGAGTGCCTTCGCCGCCTGCAAGCACGAAGACTAGGCAAATCCATGGTCATACCCATCATTCCCATGGTCGCTGAATGATCACAGTGCCAGAGTCCCTTCCAGTTAATTTTAGGAAACTCTACGGCCACGTGAACCATGGTATTGTTCGAATTGATTATTTTTAAACGAATCAATAAACCTATGAAATGAGAAAATAAAGCAGGGTAGCTCAACTATAGTGCCTAGAATATAATTACTAGTGTGTCAACTGCCGAGCGTTTCCAATGGGAGACGCTGGCACTGCTGATGATGCCTTCCTCTGGAGGCCACAAGACGGTGACACCCTTAGGGACCGTGCTATCCGAGCAACGGGGCGCACCGAGAGAGAGCGCGCGTCCCACACGTGTTCATGTGCGTCACTAGAACTTTGGATGCACTTTGGATGCACTTCGGATGCACATTCGTTAACCCAGTCGATTGCGGTGTAGTTAAGGGGCATTTCTGCTGTTGCGCACATAGCACATGCCTCCGCATGTCTTTGCCGTGTTTCTTTTCTATGCTTGTTATTAACGTTTGTGTCCCTTCATGAAACCGGGATGTCGTCGCAGAAAAAAAAAATGCAAGGAGAGCGCTCGTTTCTTTTTTATATATTGTGTGAGTGGACACTGCTATAACAACGAGTGCATCTTATTATTGAGCAGCCCTGCAGACCCAGAACGCTGCACCGAGTAGGATAAAAACATAAAGTGAAAGAATCAAAGACTATCTGTGGCAGCTGTCGTTAGTGAGAAACATTTTAGTAATTGCTACATTTAGTGCTCCTTCAAAATCACAGTCAATGGTGTCATCAGTGAAATTCTCCGTAAAATATTCAAACAGAAAATTTGTGTCCTTCATTTTATTTGCCACTCTCGATTTCTTTTGACGGCCAAGATGATTTCTCGCTTAATTCGCCGTCGCCGACACCGGCATTTCTACAAATAGAGCTCTCTAATGCTGTTGCGTTATTAATCATTATTTTTCTTACACTACTCGACAATGTCTGCATCGGTACCGGGTGTTTCAATAAATCTGTCCAAGATTCTCAAAAATGAAAAAAATTCTATATGTGCTGTAGCACTCAGACCATATTCGTTATGAAATTAAGCTATTTACATTTAATTAGTTCAGCTAGCGTCAACGTCATTGGAGAATTGAAGTTCATGCGAAAAACTTATCCTACCTTTGAGCAATAGAAAAGTGGCTTATAATAAGTAAATTTTGTGGCATAATTAAATAAACCAAATACCGTGTGTTTCGCTGTTGAGTTTCATCAGCTTTATTAAGGTTGACTTTTTCCCTTGGAAACCATGCGCATTTTTTTATTTATTGATAGTTTTTTGTTCAAATCCTCGATATCATGTACCGTAGACATGTGCATTTGTAAAAGTGTTACAAAAATACTTCTTTGATTACGCATCGCCTCCCAACCAGCGTTCTACAGTTCTAAGTGATCGGCACCTGTCGCACGCGCGCGTTGGCAGAGAGACGGTTGCGCCCGTGATAGAGATGCCGCCGACACCGCTCCACTCAGGCTCTCGCTCCGGCCGCTCGGCTATTGGCTCAGCATAGCACAATCCCTGCGGCTATCGCCGTCTGGTGGCCGTCGATGGAAGGCATCATTCTCCGTGCCACCGCAATGGCCACGATCGGCACACTAGTAAGTATATTCTAGGCACTATAGCTCAACATTTTATTGTAACATAGTAGCACTCGCAATACCAGTTGCAGCAGCGAACGCATCACTTTGCTACCCTCATCATAAGTTTTTGTGCAGTAGTTGCAGCTTCCGGCTTGCTATTGCCATTTGTGTCGTGTCTTAATTCGAACTTCCGGTTAATTCGAACTCACAATGAGGTCCCGTCAAAGCTATGTGTATTGTAATGGGCAAAAACGCCCGGTAATTTGAACATCCAAGCCCTTCCGATGGTTAATTCGAACATACCACGCTCCGAAAATGCTCACAGCACCCAGCCCGAATCCTGCAGCGGCACCTGTGACACCTCAATGCTCCCCGCAAAAGAAATGAAAACGAAAGAAAAGGCTGCGGTCCAATGTTTGCTCTCTTTCAAATGCCGATCTTCGACGCGCGCGTGTCACGCTTCTCCCTTTTCCGTCCCTGCCACGTAAAGACCCTCCTCCTTTCAATGCCATGCGCGAAGAGAGAGAGAGAGAGAGAGAAAAAAAAAAGCCTTCGCTGGGTTGAATGATTGTGTGGTTAAAGGAAAGGAAAAAGGCACAATCTTCTGCAGCCCTTGCCCCTTGTGGGAGCATGGCTCTGGGCCTTGAGGGGGGGGGGGTCTCTCATGCGCCGGTGCCACGCTTTCCCTTTTTCCTTTCCTGCCACCCTTCTCCTTTCAACGAACGCGCGAAGAAAGCAAAAAAAAAAAGTTGCCGTAGAGTGTTGGTTCTCTGAAATGCCGATCTGCTTTTCGAGACGCTCCTCCTTTCTTGTCACGTGCTGGCCCTGCTGCGGCTGCGTAGCGGAGAGCGGAAGGCTCTGCTACACAGCAGTCGTTGTTGTCATCCTTATAAAGTGTCGACGCTGGACATTTTTGCGTGCAACTTCTCTTGCCAGGAGAATGCTGAAGCCGAGGTAGAAATGGTTTGTAAGCTGCGTGCAAAAATCGATTTACTCGCTGCAAGGCAAACGTGTGCAGACGCGCATCACCGATTATCACCGATTCAATTATTAACGGATATCCTGTGATTTTGTGAATAAATGTAAATCTTCTTAAACTACCCCCTGTGTGCATCACCGATTACTTCAATTATTAACGGATGTTCTGTGATTTGTGAATAAATGTAAATCTTCTTAAACTACCCCTTGTGTGTTAGCCCAATGCACATGCGCTACTGCATGGAAAGCCGTCCGCTTATTTAGCTTTCATTATTTCAAACTTCTTTTAATTCTAACAAATTTTCAGGCCCCCTCGAGTTCGAATTATCGAGATTCGACTGTACCGTATAAACAATGGCAATGACGTGCTTGAAGGTGCTTTCAATGCCATGTAAGAGTTAGTACTAAGAGACTAAAAACAGCAGCCCCACGATACCGCTAATTGAGGTGAAAGTGCACCTGAAGATGTGGTTTCGGATCTCACGGAATAAATACAGTGAAAAACCATCAATACTATGTGCCAGAAATGGCGGCATAACTACGCACTATATATACTACGCATTATTCACCAGCTACAAATTTACATCTACTGACATGTGCCATCGCCACTAAACATCGAATAAATTCAGTGCCACAAGAAATATTGCCGAAAGTGCCCACTGCAAAGCCGTGTCTTTCTTTTTGCCAAGGTGCGGAAAAGTTTCTGGCTTTTGCACAGCCGCCCAACAGCATGTGATGGCGACGCCGGGGAGCTTTTCGAAACTACTGTGGAGTCCGGGACGGCGTGTTGCGTTCAGTGTGCGCAGCGTGGTAGAGCGACAGAAGGGACACAATTGGCTGTTCGTGAGACAGTTGTTCCGCAGAGTGCTTCTAAGCGAAAAGTGATGCAGTTTTTTTTTTAACCCTGTACAGTCGCATGGAACCAAATTGTTTACTCTATGGCTAGTTGCGTGCAGTGCCTTTTTACTCGGCGCACAACATCACTGCCGATCCGCTTGCTGTAGAACGCTCGCTCCGCTTCTGGCCATGCACAGTTGCGGCGAGTAGCCAGCTTGGGTAACGTGGCGACAACGAGCTTTCCGCAAGCAATGGGCTCTCCGCAATGCTCTAGTAGTCCTGGCAGCAAACGAAGGCGCGTTTTGGCTGTCACTGAATAAAAGCGTGCATCATGGTTACAACAGCGCTGCACTTGCTGTATGGTGCGCATGTTGCATAATACAGCAAGGTTTCTCGGTGCCCACGACCTGTGACAGGGAGCTGCTTGCATTTCTGTGTGTGCGCTTCAACATGGTCCCACAAAACAAAGCGGCAGCGATCAGCGGCCAAGCACGTTCAGGTAGTTGCCTACTAAAGAAGTACAGTAGACATAAACAGACGCTACACCACACGCCTGCCCAAACAGACAACCGGGGATGCTTACTGCATTAAGGCTTTTCGCGGCAATAGGTCACACTGGCGCGTTTGTCAGTGATTGCCACCTGTCCTTTGTTTTTTCCCGATGATTGCATGGCAAGCCATCACAGCAATCGCGCGTAAGTCTGAATCGGCTGATCTCCACCCACTTATCAACATGACAGAAAACCGTTCAAGACACATTGTGGCATCTGCAACTTAAGTGGCGCAGTA
Organism: Rhipicephalus annulatus; assembly: GCA_013436015.1. Taxonomy (NCBI): domain Eukaryota; kingdom Metazoa; phylum Arthropoda; class Arachnida; order Ixodida; family Ixodidae; genus Rhipicephalus; species Rhipicephalus annulatus. Next base: position 337,492 of record WOVY01011731.1, read on the forward strand.
AAACTTTCTGCCACAAAATGTTATCACGATACTTAGTTAATATGCACTAACCGGTAGGCATAAGCAATAAACTACAATTTAAGCGGTCCGCGAATGCATTAGTCTCTATGAGACTCGACAGGGGATTCGTTGCAACTACGTTTTAACGATTCGTATTCCTAAAGCGGGTACGTACTAACAATGTCTGACTTCATTCGTTTTCTGCACCTCAAAACAATGTTATTTACATGTTTTACACAGCTGCTTAGATGTATTCAATGCCGTGCATGACTGTTTTTTTTCCTGTGTTTTCAAATGCGGCATCAAAAATAGGAGCGTTATACCAAGGTGCACCTTATTAAACTTTTTCTCCACGAAAGTCGCAAAAGATAGAGAGTGAATCTTATACAAAGGCACTGCTTGTACACTAGAAAATACAGTACTTCAAAGCCTCAGCTAAGTACACCACTTCGTACCAGCAGAAATCGTGGTGCATGTCTCCTGGCGAGCATTGGTCTTCTCGTCGATTCGGTACGGTGGTTGAGGTGGTGTCAGCTGACGCGACAACGGTGGCAGGTGCGCTCCCGGGACATAGCCCCCCAGGACCACTGAACCAAAGGCCAGTTCTCGTACCAGCATGGAACCATTCTTCACAAAACTGCAGTGCACATTCATAACAATAATTTTTGGGGTTTAACTTCTCAAAAGCACAACATGATTATAAGAGATACCGTAGTGGAGAGCTCCAGAAATTCAGACCACCTAGGGTGCTTTAAAGTGCACCTAAATCTAAGCATAGAGGCCTTGAGCATTCTCGTTTCCATCAAAAATGTAACCGCTGCAGCCGGGATTCGATCCCGCAACCTGCAGAATCATTGAGCACCATAACCACTAGACCACTGGAAATGAATGCAATGCCTGTTCATACAAATAGAGTTACCAGATCCACTTATAATGAGCTGATTTGAGCTTCTTTTTCGATGAAGTTACTAGCAAAAACTTACAACCGCTTGTTGCATTTTTTGGGGCATTTATTTGCACTTTGCCACCAAATATCTCTTTCCGGCTCTGATTGACGTGCATTCTCCAGTGTCTAATTCACAAAGCATAAATCCAAGGTACTCAATATTACATACATCTTAATAAAGAAGATGATGCAACTTTATGTCAAGTGTTATTCTCTAGTCAGTAATGTTGCATTTTATATCATAATAATAATAATACAACAGGCCTCAAATACGTGCGCAAAATTTGATTGATTGATATGTGGGGTTTAATGTCCCAAAACCACCATATGATTATGAGAGACACCGTAGTAGAGGGCTCCATAAATTTCGACCACCTGGGATTCTTTAACGTGCCCCCAAATCTGAGCACGCGGGCCTACAGCAGTTTCGCCTCCAACGAAAATGCAGCCGCCGCAGCCGGGATTCCATCCTGCGACCAGCAAGTCAGCAGCCGAGCACATTAGCCACTAGACCACTGAGGCGGGGCGATGTGTCCGCAAATAGTTCTGGAACGTATTAATTTCAAGAAAAGGAAAGCAGCATTTTTGTTTTGACATTGGTTATAGAATGCAACATGTCGAATAACCCATCAAACAGTGTGCTCAATTCGTTACACTCTCCGTGCAATTAGCATTGTGGTTGTAATTTTTTTAGTATTATGCCAGGCTACATTACATAGGCTAATGCTGTTCCTTGTCCAACATGATGACTTTTTAATGTCTTTTTGATAGTAATTAGATTCAAGCACCAGTGCAGCTCTGCGGTGAAATACTCGACTGTTATGCAGAGGGCCCGAGTTCGAATCCCATTCAATACTGGGCATTTCTTTTTTCTCACTTTATCAATTTCTTTTTCATGTCTATCGGTTATGGCACGAAAGGCGACAGCAACGGCAACTCCACTCAACACAGGAACAGGGGCCTAAGAGCTGCACTTTAAAAAAAAAACACACCTCCACCAAGTAAATCGTGATGAGTGGGCGAAGACCTGGGCATTATATCAATGAGCAACCATACGTTGCCCCATGTAATGTAAACTGAGTGTCATAGTGTACAAAAATATGTCAATTTATTTCGCCTTTCAGTCATCTTAAGCAATTCAAGGTAGACTTGGAAAATTGCTGAGTGGAGCATATGCCTCAAAAGTGAATTCGAGAACCCCCCCGCCTTACCGGAGGCACGATACCACTTTAATATAGGTAATTCACAGGGACACATAATGCTCGACATGTGCCTTTGTGTTTAAAGTTTACTTGGGAAGCCTCAACATTTAGGCACATTTTAGCGGAGATCACCTCATCAATACTCTTTTCGATAGGTTATATATATATATATATATATATATATATATATATATATATATATATGAGTGCTGCCCGTTATTTAAAACATTCCATATTAGAACATTCCATTGGTTCTAATAACTTCCCCTATACATTCCTTGGCATTCCTGTCTGTTAGATCTCATTTAATATTTTAAAAACACGGAAAAACGAGCCCTTAGGTATACACTTCTTTTCCTTATTTCATTAAACGAGGGTCTCTTACTGGCAGACTTGGTGTCACTAGGTTGTATACGAGGGACTATTAATCAGCTGCCCGCTCATAATAAGTTCACGTGCTACGTGACGCCAAACATGCGCATAAAAGAGTGTTTTCACACTCGCCGCTTGGCTTATAGATGGCGCTGACTGTCACTCCTACTTCTAAATTCACATATAAACCCAAAAAAGTGGGTGGAGGGAAGGCCGCTGTGGTAGCTCAGTTGTTAGAGCATCGAACGCGTTATTCGAAGGTCGTAGGTTCGATTCCTGCTCATGGCTGGTTATTTTTTCATCCACTTTTCTTTCTTCTTATTTACATTCCATTGGTTCTAATAACTTCCCCTGTACATTCCTTGGCATTACTGTCTGTTAGATCTCATTTAATATTGTGTTAAAAACACGGAAAAACAAGCCCTTAGGTATACACTTCTTTTTCTTATTTCATTAAATTAGGGTCTCGTACTGGCAGACTTGGTGTCATTAGGTTGTATACGAGGGACTATTAATCAGCTGCCCGCTCACAATAAGTTCACGTGCTACGTGACGCCAAACATGCGCATAAAAGAGTGTTTTCACACTCGTCGCTTGGCTTATAGATGGCGCTGACTGTCACTCCTACTTCTAAATTCACATATAAACCCAAAAAAGTGGATGGAGGGAAGGCCGCTAGAGCATCGAATGCGTTATTCGAAGGTCGTAGGTTCGATTCCTGCTCACGGCTGGTTATTTTTTCATCCACTTTTCTTTCTTCTTATTTACATTCCATTGGTTCTAATAACTTTCCCTGTAAATTCCTTGGCATTACTGTCTGTTAGATCTCATTTAATATTGTGTTAAAAACACGGAAAAAGTTTGCATGATGGTATTGCTTGTTCTGACCCATGAAATGCACGATGAATTGTTTTTGTAGCCCGAAGCTCTTGTTTTCTCCCATAATAAATGTGCATGGATCAAAGCCGAATGTGTCACCCAGCCGTTTGGTTCCCATGTCCACTGCGGCAAACCCGACAACAAAAACGCAGCGTCACATGGCAGCACACAAATGTTGCGGGCGATGCACCATCGGCGTGGTGGGCCCTTTGCACGGCTTGTGGCGCGTGGCGTGTTTACACGCCCCGCACCCATCATCTCGAAGGCCATGCGTTTGCTTTTAAAGACGATAGTCTTTCTTGGGGACCACGAACGAAAAAATTTTGGTCTGTCTGTACATTTGTCTGTTTGTCCGCCCTAACGATACCCCAAATAGCATTAAACGGCCAACTCCATTTGCTGTGCCAACCAATATTGCTCAAAGTTTACGCGTTCATAGTTGTGCAATTGTCAATTAAAAAGCAATTATTGCGCATATCTGAGGCACCACAACAACGCTTCAATGTTTTCTGTGCCTGCCTTTATACTAGAAGAGGCACACACAAGTAACTCTAAGGAATGTAGCGTTTAATCGTGCTACGCTGACAGTGCAACGCGATGCTCAAAAACCTGTTTCCAACGCTTTACTACGACGTCACTGTGGTGGCACCTGCCCGTCGCTTTGCCTTCTACACCTTATCACCTTCTAGACTGGCGCACATCTTTCTTTACGGGCTGCACGCCTTCATTTTTGAAGATAACTGCCAGATGGCACTTGTGTTTAACGTGCCTAGATGCGCTGGTTCGCCTCTGCCACATGCTAGAGGCACTATAACGCAGCGCCTGCAGAATACCATTCACCGATTTTCTTGCGCAGAACATCAAATAAACGTTTTGTTCACTCTCTCCAGATGCAAGACTATCCTCTTTCGACAACATTTACAGTGTAACATGTAGATTCGGGCCAATTCTTTTTTTCTTTGTTCTCATGCCGCTGTGTTTGTGTGGTGCTATAAGCAAAGAGGTTTCTCCTGCATTCGGCAGATAGCGATCTGTTGTAAAAAGCGCGACATTTAAACTTTGATTGTTGTTTTCTCCGTTCGCACTGCTTACAACTGTTTAACATGGCTGGAAAACTATGCTCCGACTTTTATTGCGTCATGATTTTATGATATAATGGCTTGATTTAATGTTGTTTCAATTGTGAGTGACACTGGCTATCACACTGAAACAAAATTAACAGATACATTAAAAATTTTCTTTTTCTTTTTTCAAGGACCAAGGGGGTGGTAGGGTTCATTATGCAAGTGCATTCATTACACGAGTAAATATGTTACTAGAAGTAAAACTGGAAAGGGAGGAAGGGGGGGTTCTAACTCTTGCTTGTAATAGTTGCTGTCATCAAGAGAACCACAAGAACCACATCACAACATAAATACCGCCAAGAGAAGATGTGATCCTAAAGAACAAGAAATGTGTAGCCTAGGCCAATAATATTTTTACTTTATGCATAGGTTTTTATGCTGATTTCAAATATGTCATTAGTTCTATAATAAATTGTACAGTTTTCGTTTTATACCGTGACAATGTGTAAAGTATTGTTTATATTGAATAAACTTTTTATGCCACTAAAACTTAATGGTTCTGAGTCATTGATAACTCATATTTCTCTACATTAACTGTAGAATGTTAATAACCATCAAGAAAGTGTGCATAAAATGTTTTAATGGACAAGAAAAACTGTAATTTATTTATTTTATTTACAGATACTGCTGTCTCGATACACGAGACATAGCAGGAGTGGGTACATTAGGAAAAGGAACGGACATACAGTAAGCAATACCAAAGAAACATACAAAGCATTTAACACATATTACAAAATATGGTTAGGCAGTTCTTTCAAAAACAGTTCAATTGGTTTTTCGCGTAGGGAACCATCTAGGTTGTTCCAAATTTCAACAACGGCTGGAAAAAAAGAATGCTTAAAACAATTTACAAATGACTGGAAGGGAACAATGTTGAGTGGGTGAGATCGGCGCGTGGCTCGTCGTGCTGAATCACAAAAAGTAATTGGTGCTTCAATGCAACTGCGGCTGTGTACAATATTATGTAGCAGAGTGATATGGTCAAGTGTGCGTCGGAAAGCAAGGGGTTCTAACGACAATGAGCATGCGTGAGATGAGGGAGAAAAATTGCGGTCATACCGGCCAAATATAAATCGTATTGCTTTTTTCTGTATACCCTCGAGCATATTTATGTCAAGTGCAGTATAGGGTGACCACACCGCTGAGGCGTACTCTAGCAATGGTCGGACGAGCGATTTATACGCCGTTAATTTGCAGTCCTTGGTAGAGTGCTTGAGTGTTCGTTTTATGTATCCCAGTTTTCGAAGTGCTCTAGCGCAAATTGTTTCAATGTGATGGTGCCACTTTAGGTTTTGAGTGTAGGTAACACCAAGATATTTGAATGTATTAACAGAGTTAAGGTAGTGCCCATTGTAACTATAACTAAACTTTAGCGGCTGTTTTTTGTTAGAAAATGTCATTTGAACAGTTTTTTGGTAATTAATGTTCATTTGCCACATGGCGCTCCAACCACAAAAGGACGAAAATACCTTGTTCAAAACATCTTGGTCATGAGCATTATTTACGCTAGTATATAAAACGCAATCGTCAGCGTACAATCGCAGCTTCACTGGTGTGTCCTTAATGATATGTGTGACATCATTAATATAAATAATGAACAATAGGGGCCCAAGCACCGAGCCCTGTGGTACCCCGGAAGTGACTGCACACGACGATGACTGCGCATGCTCAAACGTAACAAATTGTGACCTCAAACGTAGCCAATCAGCTATCCAGCCTATTATTTTGTCATCGTTAATAATACTTCTAAGTCTAGTAAGAAGTTTTTTGTGACATACTACATCAAATGCTTTGCTATAATCTATGAATATGGCATCAACCTGTCCTCGAGTATTAAGAGCCGAAGCGATGTCGTGAGTGAATTCAATGAGCTGTGTAGTTGTAGAAAAACCAGAGCGGAAACCATGCTGATTACGGGACAATAAGTTGTTATTAGTGAGGTGCTGAAGTACATGTTTATGAATTATGTGCTCTAAAAGCTTGCAACAGGTACACGTTAATGAAATAGGCCTGTAGTTAGAAATGAGTTGCTTATTACCCGATTTAAACACAGGAATTACATTGGCGATTTTCCAAACGGTCGGCACAATACCCGTTTCTAATGATTTAACAAAAATTATTGATAAATAACGAGCGTTCCATTCTGCGTAACGCTTCAAAAACATGTTTGGTATGCCATCTGGCCCAGCAGCTTTAGTAGTGTCGATATTCAACAGAAGATTAAGAACGCCAGTGTAGCTAATTTCAATTGCTGGAAACGAATCTATTTCCTGGCAGCTACAAATGTCAGGGGTCGTTCCATTGTCATCTCCAAATACAGTTTGAAAATACTTATTAAAGGCTTCAGAAATTTTGGATGAATCGGAGCAGGACACATCATCTATCATGAAGGTTGACGGACAGGCCGTGGTAGGATTGATAGTTTTCCAAAACTTAATAGGATTATTTTTCATAAAAGAGCTTAACGTGGTATTAAAGTAAAACTTTCTGGCATCACTCATTTTAGCTTTTAGTTCAGATTTAAGCAAGTTAATTTGGGACTCCCCGTCATTATTGTGAACCCTCCGCCGCTTTCTCAGTCGCTTAATACGACGTTTAAGCTGTATAATTGACCTGGTATACCAAAGGTGTTTGGCATGACGTTTTATGCTCTTGTGAGGAACAAACTGCACTATACATTCATTAATTATACTGTAAAATTGGTTAGTCAACGTATCAATACTGCAGTGGTCACTACTCGATAAGAAATCGTCAAAGCATGTTGCAAGTTTAGCAAAAATAGAAGTGTCGTCTGCGCATTCAAAATTCAGCACAGTCTTAAACGTTGGTCGTACTGGCTTACAAGCAACATTTAAATCAACAATAACGGCCTTATGGTCGGAAATTCCATCGACAACCCTGCACTGATATCCATTCGTAACCAACTCATGGTTGGCAAAAACAAGATCTAGTATAGAATCCTCGCGCGTAGCTTGATCAACCAGCTGTGATAGATCGAAAGCTAGTGACAGATTAATTAAAGAATCACAAATTACTCTGTCACGACCAGTTGATGTTAACAAATTCCAATCTATAGAGGGGGCATTAAAGTCATCGGTCAATATGAGTTTAGAACAGTCCAGCCTTTGTCCCACAATATAGTCACTGACAGTCGAAAAAACGTCTGAGGCAGAGTTAGGAGGACGACAGAGAGCACCAACAACAATAGCAAGACCATCAAGCATTAGTTTGCACCATATAGATTCGGTATTTGGGAGTTCTGGCAGTAAAGAAAATTCAATACCATTTTTAATAAAAAGTGCCACCCCGCCACCACGGCCAGAAGGCCTATCTTTTCTTAGAACCGTGTAACCAGGAGGCAAGAATTCATGATCAAGGATAGATTCATTTAACCAAGTCTCGGTCACACAGATAGCTGATGGACTATGACACTCAATGAGTAATGAGGGAATTCTTAAAAATCTTCAGCCCATACTAATTACTTCCTTTAGATTTGTAATAATTGGTGCTGTGCTTGGTGCTGTGCTTGCTGCTGCCAATTTATACCTGCAAACTTCTTAATCTAATCTGCCCACCTACCTTCTGTCTCCCCCTAGTCTGTTTGCCTTCTCTGGGAATCCAGTTAGTGACCCTTAATGACCAGTGGTTATCCTGTCTACGCACTACATGCCCGGCCCATGTCCATTACCTCTTCTTGATTTCAACTATGATATCCTTAACCCCCGTTTGTTCCCTAATCCACTCTGCTCTCTTGTTGTCTCTTGAAAAAAAACAGATGAAAACAAGAAAAAAAACGTGTAATTTTAGAAAAACTTGGAGACAGGTAACGATGGAAAGGGGGGTGATGACACAGGCTGGAGGCGGAAGCTATTGCCCCTATCGCCTCCCCCCTGGATCCACTATTGCTCTTATCTTATAATTAGCCTGTGTCTATGTTCAAGATTATCGTAAAACCTTTTTTGCATTTTATATGCCGTTTCGCCGATAGCAACAGTTCTATACTGTGACCACATGGGAAGACAAGACTAGATCATGAGAAGCTTCCCCCCAAAAAAAGGACACCTAGTATACATCTTTTCACTTTGCCCCTAATCAAGAAAACACGTGGTGACGTTTCTATGAATATTGAACATGTAGTACATACTTTAGATGGATATGTGAGGTTTAACCTCCCCAAAACCACCATATGATTATGAGAGACGCCGTAGTGGAGGGCTCCGGAAATTTCAGCCACCCGGGGTTCTTTAACGTGTGCCCAAATCTGAGCACACGGGCCTAGTACAGCATTTTCGCCTCCAATGAAAATGCAGCTGGGATTCCATCCACGACCTGCAGGTCAGCAGCCGAGTACCTTAGCCACTAGACCACTGTGGCGGGGCTGTAGTACATATTTTATATGACTAAGATTGCACTCTAGGCGTTAGTTGACAACAAATGAAAATGAGTACAATACTTACCTTGACATTTTGCTCCATACTTCCTCAAGCAAAGGCAGTATGTGCTGGTCACCACAGCATCAAAGTAGCAGGGGACCAGGTTAACGAGGAGGTCTTTTTCACTGAGGCAAACACTTGGTCCAGCCACTTAGCAAACTGCATGCAATCAGATAAATAATAGGGAGTTTTAGAACAGCATATTCAAAACTTCCATATGCTATTCCCTTGCAGTCGCAGTCACAGTGCACACTTCACGATAGAGTTATAGCAAGTTGCAGAAATTTGATACACAAATACGCTACTATATGATAGCACCCACTCTTCTTTAAAAATTATTTAAACATATTATTATAAAAAAAGCTTCTTTAAAAAATTATTGAGGGGTTGTCCTTGTTGCCAGTCATCCTATGCATTGTTAACCTGTCGTGTGGGGGACACACACTGTCACTGGATAGGAGAAACACTACAGCACTGCCTTACTGCATTTGCGTATCTTATCTCCATAACTTGCTAAAACTCTGTTAATGCTAATCGCGATTGGCATTTGCGTTCTCCCCACAAAAAAATCTAAAATAGTGTGCGGCCTTCAAAACTTTTTTGTCGTGACGTGAGAACCCCTCTGTGTGCTTTAGGGTCGCTTGTGAGCTTGTGCTAGCATTGCAGTGGACAAACACAATACTAAACTCATACTGTGCCTTCGCCCGCAACCCACCATCTTTCCAATTGTTAGTCTAAAGCTGCCTAATGTTGTCATTATCAGCCATCTTACGGTCAATGTAAGATGAAAGCCTCTCCCATGATCTCTGGGCCATACAGAGCCAGGTTCTTTTTATCCGGGACACGCGAGTTCCTTCAATGGGTGCAGAGAAATCGAAAACTCAGGCCCTTGTTTGGTTGTTAAAGAAGAAGTGCTAAAAATCTGCGAGCACAAGAAAAGAGAGCAGACAAAGGAATGGTGCTACTAACAACTGTTTATTTACATCACATTCGAGATACCAATTGAACAAAACGATTTTTTCTCATATTAGCACTAAGTTGCTCTCTCACAGTACCCAAAAACGCCACACTTGCAGCAAAAGATGTCTTGTGCCTAATGAAGTGACTTCATGAGCTAGACACCGTTTTATGAAAGAAAACACGCAAGCACATGACTCCACCCTGCACAGCACCATCAGCCAACGAATAACCTTTGGCGGCATCAACCCATTGCAAGACCACAGCAGGAGCGTCATCCAGCAGTGCCCGTCTAACAGTGTATTATGTTGGTCGATGGTGCTGCGTCGCAGCCACGGCAAGGCCACCGCTCCATTCTTAAAAATGACAGGGTACATATATATGCTTGCAAAAGCCTGCAACACTAATGCAAGGTAAAAAATAGTGATTTCAAGAGCAGGTAAATTGACAAGGCATACTTTTTAGGTTCTAAATAAACTTTCAGTTATTAGAGCACCTTGTGTACGTGTCTTTCTCCTCGTCTGGTCTCTTGTTTTCACTGACGCTGCTTTACTGTGCACAGTGAATGCATTAATTTCGCCATCACATCGACCAGTCTGTGTAGAGCAGCACAAGGGTCCTTGCCTTAGTGGTGGTGGCGCTCCTGATTGAGGCGATTAGTGATGTACTCCATGAGCCAGTCACCAACACGCAAGTTGTCACAAACGGGGGTGACCGAGGTCATTTCTGATGCGAATCTCTGAGAGCACCGACATGATGCCTGCAAGAATTAACGAGAGGCTAAAGAACAAGCATTCATCACAATGCAATTGAAAATAATGGCTGAAACACACTTGGAGCTAAAGCTTAGCATGCTATTTGCACACCACAAAACCATTTCCATCCAATCATACAGTTCTTAAAAAGTAACTAGAGGGAACTCTCGCAATAGTGTTTTGCCACAACCATTTTATTTGATAAACATTTGTATCGGGCCAGTTGGTAAGGATCCATCTTGCTAGGAAGCGCAGCCACTATAACACAGAACACACAACATAAGCGCTTGTGTTGTGTCTTCTGTGTTATAGTGGCTGCGCTTCCTAGCAAGATGCATTTTATTTGCACCTTTCCTGATTTTGCAGGTACAGACAAGGTGATGATTTGTCATTCACAAACTTTTGGTCATGGCTTTCCAGGGTGTAACAGCAGAATGTAAACAGTTCTCAGAATGCAAAGTATAAAGGGGTCTTTGATGGGCAATTTTTTCACCAAAGACCTGTATGACCATAGTTCTGTACTTTAAATGATCACAGGACAGAGCCGTCTGAGGAAGGGTATAAGGCCCTACTTAGATGATTAGAGAGGGCAACGGTATCACCCCTACTGGACACCCCCCCCCCCCATGCACCTTAGGGTAAGCTGCATTCTGACACAGTTTTTTGATGACGCTAGTGTAACAGAAATGCACTCAGCACCACTAGTGCCAGATCAAAGAAATCACTCGCAAAACACCGCATCCTTCACCCCTCCTGAGGTTTCAAACTACTGGAGCTGAAACACCCTTCCTGACATCCTTTTTTTTTTTTCTCATTGTGCACCTCACCTGACCTGTGCTTGACATGCTCGACTCCCACTGAGACAAGGGGACAAGAAGGGCAGCACACGATGCACCCACCTTGGAGGCCACAGTAAACGAGGCTGCCAAATCTTGGGAAGTTGTAGGCAGACCCACCCCTGTCCTCTGCACATTCCTCAACATCGCAGCGAAACAGAACTCGGTTCAGGTCGGACAGCGTGAGGGCCTTGAGGATGCTCACAATGCTCTCTTCCTTACTGCCAACATCGGCTGAGGCAGCACGACGCTCACGTGGTTCTGCCCCGATGTATCCCATGTTAGTCAGGTGCTTGTGGAGGTACTGAATTGCAGCTTTGCTCGTTGGATGAGGGCTGACTCTAGAATAAAAAAATAATCAATTTGTGGAAGATGAAGATGCATTTGTTTTACTAATTAACATCAGTAAAAGTTTCTTACAAGAGCTTCTTACAACTACCCAGAGGGAACTCTGGCACTGCAATTCTTAAGCCATCATGGAAATGACAGTTATTGCATGAATTCGCCTAATCTTCATGCTTACGGCTTTGAATGCAGTTGTGGCTTTGTCTGTTGTTGGGTTCTGGTATTTGTTCTGAATAAAGGAATGAATCATTGTGAACTTCGTGAGTCAATTCAATTGGCGAGCCAAAAAAGGTTGAGGTGGTGAAATGTAACAGCTCAACATTAGCTGAGCTTTGTCTTGTGGCTTTATATATAGTTTTGGTTTTATGCAAAGTGTCGACAACACCACAAATCGTAATTTTTGTCAAGTGGGACATTACCGACCATGCCATTATTTGTATTTTTGCAGATAAGCAAGGTACCGGCGTTGTCAGAAATTCCCAGGCCATGCTGCTAATGGAATACTTGGGATAGTGGCCTGCGAACTTTTGACGGCTCTTGTACCTGCTAGACATCTGTAAAGTATTAGGTGCACTTTGTTGACACTGCACATGGCTAATGATGAAAAATCAAGGGCGAGCACATTAAACCACACACTTGCTGTTAATTATGGCAGTGACAGTTTACTCTTGCATTAAACTATACATAGCTTAACGCGATTTCTTGCCCGACATGAGGCATTTATAGGGTCTTTTCGCAAATGACTTTCAGGCATCAGCACTGCTCTGTTGTTGAATACTTGACAGCCACCCAGAGGGCCCAGATTCAAATCCCATCAGATCCTTGGCATTTCTATTTTTCCATGTCTACAGCAATAAAAATGGTGCTTCCGCTCAATGTGGAGAGCTGCACTCTAAAAAGTGACACCTACCTGAAAGCGATGACCGAACCTGGTGTGAAGTTGGTCAAGTCCAACTCCTGCAGGTTCTCCTCACTCTCTTACTCAGGTCCACCATTTTAGATTCCACCAGAGAAAGATGCTCATGGATCTCGAGTTGGTAGTCGTGCATTCCCACAATGTACTCCTTGTTCTTGTCCTGTTTAGTGTTGCAGTCCTTATTCACTTTAACAGTCTTCGCTTCAAAGATTACCTCCTCAATCACTCCGGGAATGCACAGCGGCGGGATACAACCGGTGTCGTTGGGGTTGGCAGGCATCTGGAACGATGTACGAGCCACCAGGACAACTGACTGATGCGTGGAAGCACTGTGTCGAGTGACAGCAATCGTGTTAGAATCAACCTGGTCAACAAAAACCTGTGTGTAACCTTGTAGGCCTAGCTCATAGTGGACCCTGTTCAGTGCCCGCTTGCAGCGATAATTCCCGAATGTAGGTGGACGCACGAAGGCTTTTCAGATGGCTTTGCTGACCACACAGGGTATTGACGAAACTCGTCGACAACGTCAATGTGATGAGAAACAAGTTCATCGTAACCACGGTTCGATCCTGTAGCACAGCATGCCATCGATACCACGGCAGCGCTCGGAAGATAGTCATATGCTGAACGTTTCTCGAAAGGTGATGGGTTGTCATGTGTGATGTCCATGAAAAGTGCGTGTGCAATGCATGGTTTAAGGCAACGAATCGGAGGTGGTATAAAGCTTCCAACCGGTTCACCACCATACGGTAAAACGAGCCGTCCTAGCTCATGAGCATTAGGAGCGCTCATGGCTTCTCGGATGAGTGA